>JBBPBO010000002.1:21152473-21207090 GCA_037974295.1 Cicer cuneatum | reverse complement strand
AAAAGTGATTAGAATAAGTCTTGGGATGCACAAAATGACGTAAATGTTCATCCAATGAAACAAACGCGCTTATTGGATGAACTACATTCCTTAAGTACGAAAAGTGATTAGAATAAGCCTTGGGATGCACAAAATGACGTAAATATTCATCCAATGACACAAACGCGCTCATTGAATAAACTACATTCCTTAAGTACGAAAAGCGATTAGAATAAGCCTTGGGATGCACAAAATGACGTAAATGTTAAATTAATGACACAAACGCGCTTATTGGATGAACTACATTCCTTAAGTACGAAAAGTGATTAGAATAATCCTTGGGATGCACAAAATGACGTAAATGATCATCCAATGACACAAATGCACTTATTGGATGAACTACATTCCTTAAGTACGAAAAGTGATTAGAATAAGCCTTGGGATGCACAAAATGACGTAAATGTTAAATTAATGACACAAACGCGCTTATTGGATGAACTACATTCCTTAAGTACGAAAAGTGATTAGAATAATCCTTGGGATGCACAAAATGACGTAAATGATCATCCAATGACACAAATGCACTTATTGGATGAACTACATTCCTTAAGTACGAAAAGTGATTAGAATAAACCTTGGGATGCACAAAATGACGTAAATGTTAAATTAATGACACAAACGCGCTTATTGGATTAACTACATTCCTTAAGTACGAAAAGTGATTAGAATAATCCTTGGGATGCACAAAATGACGTAAATGATCATCGAATGACACAAATGCACTTATTGGATGAACTACATTCCTTAAGTACGAAAAGTGATTAGAATAAGCCTTGGGATGCACAAAATGACGTAAATGTTCATTCAATGACACAAATGCACTTATTGGATGAACTTCATTCCTTAAGTACGTAAAGTGATTAGAATAAGCCTTGGGATGCACAAAATGACGTAAATGTTAAACTAATGACACAAACGCGCTTATTGGATGAACTACATTCCTTAAGTACGAAAAGTGATTAGAATAAGCCTTGGGATGCACAAAATGACGTAAATGTTAAATTAATGACACAAACGCGCTTATTGGATGAACTACATTCCTTAAGTACAAAAAGTGATTAGAATAAGCCTTGGGATGCACAAAATGACGTAAATGTTCATCCAATGACACAAACGCGCTTATTGGATGAACTACATTCCTTAAGTACGAAAAGTGATTAGAATAAGCCTTGGGATGCACAAAATGACGTAAATGTTCATTCAATGACGCAAATGCACTTATTGGATGAACTTCATTCCTTAAGTACGTAAAGTGATTAGAATAAGCCTTGGGATGCACAAAATGACGTAAATGTTAAACTAATGACACAAACGCGCTTATTGGATGAACTACATTCCTTAAGTACGAAAAGTGATTAGAATAAGCCTTGGGATGCACAAAATGACGTAAATGTTCATTCAATGACACAAATGCACTTATTGGATGAACTTCATTCCTTAAGTACGTAAAGTGATTAGAATAAGCCTTGGGATGCACAAAATGACGTAAATGTTCATCCAATGACACAAACGCGCTTATTGGATGAACTACATTCCTTAAGTACGAAAAGTGATTAGAATAAACCTTGGGATGCACAAAATGACGTAAATGTTCATCCAATGACACAAATGCACTTATTGGATGAACTACATTCCTTAAGTACGAAAAGTGATTAGAATAAGCCTTGGGATGCACAAAATGACGTAAATGTTTATCCAATGACACAAATGGACTTATTGGATGAACTTCATTCCTTAGTTCTGAAAAGTGATTAGAATAAGCGTTGGGATGCACAAAAATGACGTAAATGTTCATCCAATGACACAAATGCACTTATTGGATGAACTACATTCCTTAAGTACGAAAAGTGATTAGAATAAGTCTTGGGATGCACAAAATGACGTAAATGTTCATCCAATGACACAAATGCACTTATTGGATGAACTACATTCCTTAAGTACGAAAAGTGATTAGAATAAACCTTGGGATGCACAAAATGACGTAAATGTTAAATTAATGACACAAACGCGCTTATTGGATGAACTACATTCCTTAAGTACGAAAAGTGATTACAATAATCCTTGGGATGCACAAAATGACGTAAATGATCATCCAATGACACAAATGCACTTATTGGATGAACTACATTCCTTAAGTATGAAAAGTGATTAGAATAAGCCTTGGGATGCACAAAATGACGAAAATGTTAAACTAATGACACAAACGCGCTTATTGGATGAACTAAATTCCTCAAGTACGAAAAGTGATTAGAATAAGCCTTGGGATGCACAAAATGACGTAAATGTTCATCCAATGACACAAATGCACTTGTAGGATAAACTACATTCCTTATGTACAAAAATTGATTAGAATAAGCCTTGGGATGCACAAAATGACGTAAATGTTCATCCAAGGACACAAATGCACTTATTGGATGAACTACATTCCTTAAGTATGAAAAGTGATTTGAATAAACCTTGGGATGCACAAAATGACGTAAATGTTAAATTAATAACACAAACGCGCTTATTGGATAAACTACATTCCTTAAGTACGAAAAGTGATTAGAATAAGCATTGGGATGCACAAAATGACGTAAATGTTAAATTAATAACACAAACGCGCTTATTGGATAAACTACATTCCTTAAGTACGAAAAGTGATTAGAATAAGCATTGGGATGCACAAAATGACGTAAATGTTAAACTAATGACACAAACGCGCTTATTGGATGAACTACATTCCTTAAGTACGAAAAGTGATTAGAATAAAGCTTGGGATGCACAAAATGACGTAAATATTCATCCAATGACACAAACGCACTCATTGAATAAACTACATTCCTTAAGTACGAAAAGCGATTAGAATAAGCCTTGGGATGCACAGAATGACGTAAATGTTAAATTAATGACACAAACGCTCTTATTGGATGAACTACATTCCTTAAGTACGAAAAGTGATTAGAATAATCCTTGGGATGCACAAAATGACATAAATGATCATCCAATGACACAAATGCACTTATTGGATGAACTACATTCCTTAAGTACGTAAAGTGATTAGAATAAGCCTTGGGATGCACAAAATGACGTAAATATTCATCCATTGACACAAACGCGCTTATTGGATGAACTACATTCCTTAAGTACGACAAGTGATTAGAATAAACCTTGGCATTCACAAAATGACGTAAATGTTAAATTAATGACCCAAACGCGCTTATTGGATGAACTACATTCCTTAAGTACGAAAAGTGATTAAAATAATCCTTGGGATGCACAAAATAACGTAAATGTTCATCCAATAACACAAATGCACTTATTGGATGAACTACATTCCTTATGTACAAAAAGTGATTAGAATAAGCCTTGGGATGCATAAAATGACGTAAATGTTCATCCAAGGACACAAATGCACTTATTGGATGAACTACATTGATTAAGTATGAAAAGTAATTTAATTAACCTTGGGATGCACAAAATGACGTAAATGTTCATCCAATGACACAAATGCAATTATTGGATGAACTACATTCCTTAAGTACGAAAAATGATTAGAATAAACCTTGGGATACACAAAATGACGTAAATGTTAAATTAATGACACAAACACGCTTGTTGGATGAACTACATTCCGTAAGTACGAAAAGTGATTAGAATAAGCCTTGAGATGCACAAAATGACAGAAATGTTCATCCAATGACACAAACGCGCTTATTCGATGAACTACATTCCATAAGTACGAAAAGTGAATAGAATAAGCCTTTTGATGCACAAATTGACTTAAATGTTCATCCAATGACACAAATGCACTTGTAGGATAAACTACATTCCTTATGTACAAAAATTGATTAGAATAAGCCTTCGGATGCACAAAATGACGTAAATGTTAAATTAATAAAAGAGACACGCTTATTGGATGAACTTCATTCCTTAAGTACAAAAAGTGATTAAAATAAGCCTTGGGATGCACAAAATGACGTAAATGGTCATCCAATGACACAAACACGCTTATTGGATGAACTACATTCCTTAAGTACGAAACGTGATTAGAATAAGTCGTGGGATGCACAAAATGACGTAAATGTTAAATTTATGACACAAACGCGGTTATTGGATGAACTACATTCCTTAAGTACGAAAAGTGATTAGAATAATCCTTGGGATGCACAAAATGACGTAAATGATCATCCAATAACACTAATGCTCTTGTAGGATGAACTACATTCCTTATGTACAAAAATTGATTAGAATAAGCCTTGGGATGCACAAAATGACGTAAATGTTAAATTAATAAAAGAGACACGCTTATTGGATGAACTTCATTCCTTAAGTACAAAAAGTGATTAAAATAAGCCTTGGGATGCACAAAATGACGTAAATGGTCATCCAATGACACAAACACGCTTATTGGATGAACTACATTCCTTAAGTACGAAAAGTGATTAGAATAAGTCTTGGGATGCACAAAATGACGTAAATGTTCATCCAATGACACAAATGCATTGATTGGATGAACTACATTCCTTAAGTACGAAAAGTGATTACAATAAACCTTGGGATGCAGAAAATGACGTAAATGTTAAATTAATGACACAAACGCGCTTATTGGATAAACTACATTCCTTAAGTACGTAAAGTGATTAGAATAAGCCTTGGGATGCACAAAATGACTTAAATGTTAAACTAATGACACAAACGCGCTTATTGGATGAACTACATTCCTTAAGTACGAAAAGTGATTAGAATAAGCCTTGGGATGCACAAAATGATGTAAATGTTCATTCAATGACACAAATGCACTTATTGGATGAACTTCATTGCTTAAGTACGTAAAGTGATTAGAATAAGCTTTGGGATGCACAAAATGACGTAAATGTTAAACTAATGACACAAACGCGCTTATTGGATGAACTACATTCCTTAAGTACGAAAAGTGATTAGAATAAGCCTTGGGATGCACAAAATGACGTAAATGTTCATTCAATGACACAAATGTACTTATGGGATGAACTTCATTCCTTAAGTACGTAAAGTAATTAGAATAAGCCTTGGGATGCACAAAATGACGTTAATGTTCATCCAATGACACAAACGCGCTTATTGGATGAACTACATTCCTTAAGTACGAAAAGTGATTAGAATAAACCTTGGGATGCACAAAATGACGTAAATGTTAAATTAATGACACAAACGCGCTTATTGGATGAACAACATTCCTTAAGTACGAAAAGTGATTAGAATAATCCTTGGGATGCACAAAATGACATAAATGATCATCCAATGACACAAATGCACTTATTGGATGAACTACATTCCTTAAGTACGTAATGTGATTAGAATAAGCCTTGGGATGCACAAAATTACGTAAATATTCATCCAATGACACAAACGCGCTTATTGGATGAACTACATTCCTTAAGTACGAAAAAGGATTAGAATAAGCCTTGGGATGCACAAAATTACATTAATGTTCATCCAATGACACAAACGCGCTTATTCGATGAACTACATTCCATAAGTACGAAAAGTGAATAGAATAAGCCTTTGGATGCACAAAATGACGTAAATGTTCATCCAATGACATAAATGCACTTGTAGGATAAACTACATTCCTTATGTACAAAAATTGATTAGAATAAGCCTTCGGATGCACAAAATGACGTAAATGTTAAATTAATAAAAGAGACACGCTTATTGGATGAACTTCATTCCTTAAGTACAAAAAGTATTTAAAATAAGCCTTGGGATGCCCAAAAAATGACGTAAATGGTCATCCAATGACACAAACACGCTTATTGGATGAACTACATTCCTTAAGTACGAAAAGTGATTAGAATAAGTCTTGGGATGCACAAAATGACGTAAATGTTCATCCAATGACAGAAATGCACTTATTGGATGAACTACATTCCTTAAGTACGAAAAGTGATTAGAATAAACCTTGGGATGCACAAAATGACGTAAATGTTAAATTAATGACACAAACGCGCTTATTGGATGAACTAAATTCCTTAAGTACGAAAAGTGATTAGAATAATCCTTGGGATGCACAAAATGACGTAAATGTTCATCCAATGACACAAATGCACTGATTGGATGAACTACATTCCTTAAGTACGAAAAGTGATTACAATAAACCTTGGGATGCAGAAAATGACGTAAATGTTAGATTAACGACACAAACGCGCTTATTGGATGAACTACATTCCTTAAGTACGAAAAGTGATTAGAATAAGCCTTGGGATGCACAAAATGACGTAAATGTTCATTCAATGACGCAAATGCACTTATTGGATGAACTTCATTCCTTAAGTACGTAAAGTGATTAGAATAAGCCTTGGGATGCACAAAATGACGTAAATGTTAAACTAATGACACAAACGCGCTTATTGGATGAACTACATTCCTTAAGTACGAAAAGTGATTAGAATAAGCCTTGGGATGCACAAAATGACGTAAATGTTCATTCAATGACACAAATGCACTTATTGGATGAACTTCATTCCTTAAGTACGTAAAGTGATTAGAATAAGCCTTGGGATGCACAAAATGACGTAAATGTTCATCCAATGACACAAACGCGCTTATTGGATGAACTACATTCCTTAAGTACGAAAAGTGATTAGAATAAACCTTGGGATGCACAAAATGACGTAAATGTTAAATTAATGACACAAATGCACTTATTGGATGAACTACATTCCTTAAGTACGTAAAGTGATTAGAATAAGCCTTGGGATGCACAAAATGACGTAAATATTCATCCAACGACACAAACGCGCTTATTGGATGAACTACATTCCTTAAGTACGAAAAGTGATTAGAATAAACCTTGGAATGCACAAAATGACGTAAATGTTAAATTAATGACCCAAACGCGCTTATTGGATGAACTACATTCCTTAAGTACGAAAAGTGATTAAAATAATCCTTCGGATGCACAAAATGACGTAAATGTTCCTCCAATGACACAATTGCACTTATTGGATGAACTACATTCCTTATGTACAAAAAGTGATTAGAATAAGCCTTGGGATGCACAAACTGACGTAAATGTTCATCCAATGAGACAAACGCGCTTATTCGATGAACTACAATCCTTAAGTACGAAAAGTGATTAGAATAAGTCTTGGGATGCACAAAATGACGTAAATGTTCATCCAAGGACACAAATGCACTTATTGGATGAACTACATTGATTAAGTATGAAAAGTGATTTAATTAACCTTGGGATGCACAAAATGACGTAAATGTTCATCCAATGACACAAATGCAATTATTGGATGAACTACATTCCTTAAGTACGAAAAGTGATTAGAATAAACCTTGGGATACACAAAATGACGTAAATGTTAAATTAATGACAAAAACACGCTTGTTGGATGAACTACATTCCATAAGTACGAAAAGTGATTAGAATAAGCCTTGGGATGCACAAAATGACATAAATGTTCATCCAATGACACAAACGCGCTTATTCGATGAACTACATTCCATAAGTACGAAAAGTGAATAGAATAAGCCTTTGGATGCACAAAATGACGTAAATGTTCATCCAATGACACAAATGCACTTGTAGGATAAACTACATTCCTTATGTACAAAAATTGATTAGAATAAGCCTTCGGATGCACAAAATGACGTAAATGTTAAATTAATAAAAGAGACACGCTTATTGGATGAACTTCATTCATTAAGTACAAAAAGTGATTAAAATAAGCCTTGGGATGCCCAAAATGACGTAAATGGTCATCCAATGAGACTAACACGCTTATTGGATGAACTACATTCCTTAAGTACGAAAAGTGATTAGAATAAGTCTTGGGATGCACAAAATGACGTAAATGTTCATCCAATGACAGAAATGCACTTATTGGATGAACTACATTCCTTAAGTACGAAAAGTGATTAGAATAAACCTTGGGATGCACAAAATGACGTAAATGTTAAATTAATGACACAAACGCGCTTATTGATGAACTACATTCCTTAAATACGAAAAGTGATTACAATAATCCTTGGGATGCACAAAATGACGTAAATGATCATCCAATGACACAAATGCACTTATTGGATGAACTACATTCCTTAAGTACGAAAAGTGATTAGAATAAGCCTTGGGATGCACAAAATGACGTAAATGTTCATTCAATGACACAAATGCACTTATTGGATGAACTTCATTCCTTAAGTACGAAAATTGATTAGAATAAGCCTTGGGATGCACAAAATGACGTAAATGTTAAACTAATGACACAAACGCGCTTATTGGATGAACTACATTCCTTAAGTACGAAAAGTGATTAGAATAAGCCTTGGGATGCACAAAATGACGTAAATGTTCATTCTATGACACAAATGCACTTATTGGATGAACTTCATTCCTTAAGTACGTAAAGTGATTAGAATAAGCCTTGGGATGCACGAAATGACGTAAATGTTAAACTAATGACACAAACGCGCTTATTGGATGAACTACATTCCTTAAGTACGAAAAGTGATTAGAATAAGCCTTGGGATGCACAAAATGACGTAAATGTTCATTCAATGACACAAACACGCTTATTGGATGAACTACATTCCTTAAGTACGAAAAGTGATTAGAATAAGCCTTGGGATGCACAAAATGACGTAAATGTTCATTCAATGACACCAATGCACTTATTGGATGAACTTC
Source organism: Cicer cuneatum (assembly GCA_037974295.1). Taxonomy (NCBI): domain Eukaryota; kingdom Viridiplantae; phylum Streptophyta; class Magnoliopsida; order Fabales; family Fabaceae; genus Cicer; species Cicer cuneatum. Next base: position 21,198,392 of record JBBPBO010000002.1, on the reverse strand, counting down.
ATTCCTTAAGTACGTAAAGTGATTAGAATAAGCCTTGGGATGCACAAAATGACGTAAATGTTCATCCAATGACACAAACGCGCTTATTGGATGAACTACATTCCTTAATCCCCAGCATAATCTGCGTCGCAGTAAGCTACAAGATCAAAATGTGAACCTTTTCTATACCAAAGGCCAAGATCAGTAGTACCAACAAGATATCTAAAAATCCTTTTTACAGCTGTTAAATGAGATTCTTTGGGTGCAGATTGAATTCTAGCACATAATCCTACTGCAAATACGATATCAGGTCTACTTCTAGTTAGATATAACAAAGAACCAATCATTACTCTGTATTCTTTTTCAGAAACAGATTTTCCATTTTCATCTTTGTCCAATGAAGAAGATGGATACATGGGAGTAGTCATGATTTTGGCTTCATTCATTTTGTATTTCGTTAAAAGATCTTTTGTATATTTTTCTTGAGAAATAAAAATGCCATCATCATGCTGCTTGATTTGTAAACCAAGAAAGTATCTCAACTCTCCCATCATGCTCATTTCAAATTCACTTTGCATAAGATTTGAAAAGGCAGCACACATGTTTTCATTGGTTGATCCAAAGATTATATCATCAACATACACTTGAACAATGAGTAAATCATTTTTATCATTTTTCTTAAAGAGTGTAGTGTCAATGTTTCCTTTGGAAAATCCATTTTTTACTAGAAAAGAACTTAATCTTTCATACCAAGCTCTTGGTGCTTGTTTCAGACCATACAGAGCTTTGGTAAGTTTATAAACATGGTCTGGTTTTGATTGATTTTCAAAGCCAGGGGGTTGTCGTACATAAACTTGCTCATTTAAAAAACCATTTAAAAAAGCACTCTTAACATCCATTTGAAAAAGTTTTATGAATTTATGAGATGTATATGCAAGAAGAATTCGTATAGCCTCTAACCTTGCAACTGGTGCGAAAGTTTCATCATAATCAATACCTTCTTGTTGATTATAACCTTGAGCAACCAGTCTGGCTTTGTTACGAATGACCTTACCTTCTTCATCTAGTTTGTTTCTGAACACCCATCTTGTTCCTATGATGGTCAACAAGATTCCAGACTTCATTCTTTTCAAACTCATGAAGTTCTTCTTTCATTGCATTAATCCAAGATTGATCAACAATGGCTTCTTTGATTGACTTGGGTTCGAGTTGGGAGATCATTGCCATGTTGTTGTCATCCTCTTTGAAAGACATTCTGGTTCGAATTCCATCAGCTGTATCCCCAATAATTTGATCCTAAGGATGATCACTTATTGTTTTCCAGCTTTTTGGAAGAGAATGAAGTGGAGACTGTTTATCAGTCTGGTTTTCCTGGAGAACATTCTGTTGCTGCTGTCCAGAATGTTCTTCTTCTTCATCATCTTTCTTGCTCATTTCCAAATCATCAAATTCATCAAATAATACATGTATACTAATTTCAACAACCTTTGTTTTGAGATTAAACACACGAAATCCTTTAGATTCAGTTGAGTATCCCAAAAATATGGCTTTGTCTGATTTAGCATCAAACTTTCCAAGGTTTTCTTTATTGTTCAAAATGTAACAATAACACCCAAAGATGTGAAAATACGAAATGTTTGGCTTTCTATTTTTCCAGATTTCATATGGTGTTTTGTTGATGATTTTTCTTATTGTTACACGGTTTAAGATGTAGCATGAAGTGTTTATGGCTTCAGCCCAAAAATATTTTTCAACATTTGATTCTTCCAACATTGTTCTTGCCATTTCCTGCAACGTTCTGTTTTTGCGTTCAACAACCCTATTTTGTTGAGGAGTTCTAGCACATGACAGATTGTGGGAAATGCCAAGTTCATCAAAAAATGCTTTAAAAGAAGCGTTTATAAATTCTCCTCCATGATCACTTCTTACAGAAATGATGCTGGAATCTTTTTCATTTTGAACCTTCTTACAAAAGTTTTTGAAAGCATCAAATGCATCATCTTTCTGTTTTAAAAATAAGACCCATGTATATCGAGAATAATCATCAACAATAACAAAACCATATCTCATTCCACCTAGACTTGTTGTTTTAATAGGACCAAAAAGATCTATGTGAAGCAGCTCAAGGACTCTATTTGAGGAAATAAAATCTTTAGGATGAAAGCTACTTTTAACTTGTTTTCCTTTAGCACAAGCTTCACATATTTTATCTTTATCAAAATTGATTTTTGGCAATCCTCTAACAAGTTCTAGTTTTGAAATCTTTGAAATAGTTTTCATACTGATGTGTCCTGTCCTCTTGTGCCAAATCCATGTATCTTTGTTTATGGACATGAAGCAGAATTCATCAGGTAATTCTTCAAGGTATAAAACATAAAGATTTTTCTTTCTTATACATGAAAAAATGAGTTCGCCATTTTTGTTTTTTACTTCACAGAAGTTTGGTTTAAAAATAACCTCGAAGGCATTGTCACATAGTTGACTTATGCTTAAGAGATTATGTTTCAGACCTTCTACATATTGAACATCAGAAATTTGAGCTGAGTTTTTCTTATCAATGGTTCCTTTACCTTTGATTTGAGCTTGGTTGTTGTTACCAAAGGTTACAGAACCTCCTTCTTTCTTTTCAAATGACATGAAGGAGCTTTTATCTCCTGTCATATGTCTTGAACAGCCACTGTCCAAGAACCATGGCTTTTTCTTGACAAGTTGAAATCCATTCTGCATAAGATGTTACATTAACTTTAGGTACCCACTTGGTTTTGGGTCCTTGAGAGTTAGTTTCAGGATTGGATTTTCTTTTGAAATAGCATGCTAATTCATGATGACCAAATTTGAGACAATAGGAACATTTACCAGTTAGTCTTGGTGTTGTATTTGAAATCTGAGTTTTCGAAGGTTTGAATCTTTATTGTGTAAAGATTCTGGATCGTTCTCCCTTTTTTAAACTTTCTGGAGAATGTTCGGTTTTTCTTTTTGAACTTTCTCCGTTTTGAGAATAAGCTGGAGAACGTTCTGGTTTTTTCAAAATTGGCTTTTTCTTTTGAAACATCTTTCTGCTCTTAATCTTTTCATCCCGTTTTTTGAAATAGCACGCAAATTCCAAATGTCCAAGTTTTTTACAGTATGAACATTTTGTTTTGCATTTTTCGATCTTGCTTTCCGGAATAAAAAAGTTTTCGTACATTTTGGTTTTTTGAGTTTGATCAAAACCAAGAAAAGCCTTATCAAATATTCCTATTTGCGATCCCATGATCTTCTGAAAAGTTTCAGTAGCTTTTATAAAATTAAGCAAATCAGTTTTTAAGATTTCATTTTCAGATTTAAGATTAACGTTCTCCATTTTAGCAAGAGAACGTTCTTGACCTTTCTGAATTTCACAATCTTGCTGTTTTGATTCCCTCAGTTCTTGAATGGTATTCTTAAGAATATCAATCATGGCCTGAGCCTTTTCTTTCTTTTATTTTTCTTTAAAAACTTGTTCTTTTAAAGAACTACATTTTTGTATAAGAGTGTTTGAATCATTTAGCAAGTTGTCAAATTCTTTTCCCATTAATTCACACAGAGAACAGGGTTCAGAATCTATTACCTCATTTTCTTCTGTTTCTGCCATCAAGCATATGTTGGCTTCTTCTTCTTCTGATTCTTCAGAGTCATCCCATGTAGCCAGCATTGATTTCTTTTTGAAAGGAAATCGCTTTGGTTTATTCTTATTCAATGGACATTCAGATTTGTAATGTCCAAGTTTATTGCAACCAAAGCATGTAATCTGGCTCTTATCAACTTCTGTTTTGGGATTTTTATTGGGAAATCCCTTTTTGATTTGGTCTCTTCTTCTCATCATTCTTTGTATTTTTCTGGTGAGAAGAGCAATTTCTTCATTAGCATCTTCTTGTCCAGTTTCTTCTGGTTCTTCATCAGTTTGTAGAATGATGCTTTCTTAAGATGCTTTTAGAGCTACTGCTTTTCCTTTCTTGATAGGTTTATCTTCTTGTAGTAGTATTTCATGTGCTCTTAAAGTTCCTATCAATTCTTCCAGGGGAAGTGTTTCAAGATTCTTGGCTTGGCTTATAGCTGTTACCATTGGTCTCCATACAACTGGAAGACATCTCATGATTTTTCTTACCCTGTCTTGTATTGAATAGGCGTTGCCAAGAGAATGCATTTCATTCACTATTGTTGTGATTCTTGCGTACATCTCATCAATGGTTTCTCCTTCTTTCATTTCGAATAATTCGAATTTTCTTATACCAATGTCAATCCTTGTTTCTTTGACATGGCTCGTGCCTTCATGGTGAGTTTGTAATGTGTCCCATACTTCTTTGGCAGTTGCACATTCGTCTACTCTTTCACTTTCTTCCCTGCTCAAAGCACACGATAAGAATAAATGAGCTTTGGAGTTTAGGAGTACCTTTGCTTTATCATCAGAAGTCCAGTCTGCTTCTTTCTTTTCTGTTGAAGCTGGATCTTTTTGATTCATCCTTGGAACATGATTTCCATTTACTATGATGTTCCACATGCCTGTGTCCTGTGATTTAAGAAACAATTGCATTTTGTTTTTCCAAAAATAATAATCAGTACCATCAAAGAATGGTGGTCTGTTAGAGGATCCTCCCTCAACAATGTATTTTGCTTTAGACAATTTCTGGATCTTTTTCTCAAACACTGGTTAGGTGTTCTTTCTAGAGACCTTGTGTAACACCCCGAGTTTAAAACACAGCGCGAGTGTATTTTTTTTTAAACGAATACATGAATAAAAGAGTTTTCAGAATTGCGTTCCAAGGAAATTAAAATCAATTCAAATTAAATATCATTCGACTTCGTAATTAAAAATAGTAAGGAATTTTAAAACAGCAACATCACAATTGAATCGAATGAGATATTTATGGGAATTTGATCTTTATAATATACTAAAATAAAGATACATCAAAATATTTATCAGAGTGTAGAAGAGTTTTACAATAATTCCCAAAATGAATATTTACAACCATTGAGTTCAGAACCCTATACATAAGTCTACTCTGATCATACCCTAAGCTACAGTAGCATTACAATATTCACAAGTCTTTTCTTCACCCAGCTACTCATCTCTTTGCATAGCCCACAAGTAAAGATCAAGGGAAACTAACGACGTTCCCTGTCGTTAGTATGACCATCAGGGGTACGGTTCTGAATCTCATCTGAGGGCAACGCCCAATTTCCACAATAATTGTAAAGGGTCACCGACCGAAAATAACAGTTACCACATAGCAGTTATATCAAGAATATCAAACCTATTCAGTACATGATGATAAATAAGGATGCTAAATTTTGAAATACATGTCATTTGTACTTTACAAAACAGCAACCAAGTAAGTATGAAAATCATGATGTAAGCACAAACATCAATTCATCCGAAATTACAGATTTAGAAAAAAATACTTACTCACACAACAATTTTCCACCATCAACATAAAATCAAAACGTGACCCTCCGGTCAAACACTCTGATGCAATATGTATATGCTCATGATCATAAATTCTTGGAATCACCAAGGTGCATTCGCTTACAGACCAGCACAATTTAACGGCCGTCATGACCAGGGTGCAATCGCATACAGATCAGCACCAGTGCAGTCGCATACAGACCAGCACGTTTGACATAAACCAAGGTACAATCACTACAGATCAGTACCTAGTGCAATCACTACAGATCAGCACTCGTGCAATCACTACAGATCAGCACGTTTGACATAAACCAAGGTACAATCACTACAGATCAGTACCTAGTGCAATCACTACAGATCAGCACTCGTGCAATCACTACAGATCAGCACGTGGCTGCGCATTTCAGGGTACAGACACTACAGTCCAGTACCAGTGCAGTCGTTTATCTGACCAACACTTATATACCAAGGTACAATCACAAATTAGTACCTAGTGCAATCACTACAGATCAGCACGTGGATGCGCATTACTCTGTGGCCCATCGCGAGTACCACCTGACCATGCCATGCATGAATATGCATTGTTTCACTTCATTGAAAACAGTATGCAACCTTAGTAAAATTCATGCATTTTCCTCATTTTTCAAAACATCTCAACACATTCAATGATTAACCATTCAAGCAAGCATTACACTTTGCATTACCTCAAAGTTCCACTCTTTATTAACAAAGGTTTTTCCCCAACTGTTAAGATTCAAAACTGTGATTAAAACTGAGGTTTCTGGCAAAAAATACGAATCTGTATTCGAATACAGCTTCATTGTATTCGAATACAGAAGCCAAACAAGGCAGAATCAACATCCTGTATTCGAATACAGAGGCTGTCACAATACAAAAATCAGAATTTCTACAACTTCAGTAAATTCTCAAAAACTTCATCATCACCACTTCAAACTATCACCAAATTTCCATTTTTAATCACCACAAACCTTCCCAAGGTACCCCAACACTTAAGGTTTATAAAACAATGTTAAAAACTTGAATTCCTGAAAAATACGAATCTGTATTCGACTACAGCTACCTTGTATTCGAATACAGAAGCTAAAACAGTGAAAAATAAGCATTCTATATTCGAATACGAGGCCTTCGTAGTCGAATACAGATGCAAAGTCAGTGGCAAAAGTTGCAAATCTGTATTCAGCTATAGAGGGTTGTAGTCGAATACAATGGTTAAAACAGAAGCAAAAATTGCAAATCTGTATTCAGCTACAGAGGGTCGTAGTCGAATACAGATGCTAAGTCAGTAGCAAAATTGGAAAATCTGTATTCGACTACAGGGGCTCGTAGTCGAATACAAGTTCGAAAACACTCAAATTGGAAAAGCTTTGCAGGTTGTATTCGAATACACTCAATGCCGTATTCGAATACACCTTCGAAATCAGTGAATTTTCCTGAAACTTCAACATATTTTCAAAACCTTTTCTTTTGAAAATCCAACCCAACACCAGAATCCTAATTCCCCTCTTTTAAAACCTCAACTCAGAACATTTTTCATCAAATACCAACAACAGATGTTTCATAAAAATACTTCCACCATTTTAAATCCCTTTTCATTTGAAACAACCATCAACACCAGATTTTTTAACAAAACACAGCAAAACACAGATTTACTCAAACCAGAATAACCTCACTAATTTTTAACAAAACAAAATCAGAACCAGAATCATCATTCCACGCTCACAGAATGATTTTCAAAACATAATACAACGTTTTTCACAATCATAAACCAAATATCATTCATCACACATGCATTTACAGCCCTAAATGCAAATCTAGAAAGTTGGAAGGTGCCCTTACCTTAGTTACGTTCCCTTAGCTCGTACGCTTCTGCGACAAAAGCCGACGATACTCCCGTTCGCGTTCGCCGCTACGAAAATTAGTTCTTTAGCTCTGTAACGATCAGAGGAATGACTTTCGTACTCGAAACTTTCTGATTCGACACTCAGATTTTCCAGAACGATGACTTTTAAGTAAATTGTTTTTCTTCACCAACACTCAGAAAATTAGAAGAAGAAGAAGATAAAGCAGAACTGGCGCGTAGAGGAAAGAAGGAAAAGCTTCTTACTTAAATATCCACATAAAGCAACTGACACAGCAAAGGAGAGAGGAATTGTTTCCTTTTTCACAAATATCTACGCCACCTCACCAATTCTTATATCAAAATATCTTTTGATCCTCCAGCACTTAACCCGTTTCCGTTGAAATTAGCAGAGAATATCTTAATTAACAGTCCGATAATTTAATTACTCAAAATTAAATTAATTCATCCATTATCCAATAATTTTAATTCCACCTCCAAAACAATTAATTATATATATATATATATTTACACAAAATATACATATATTGAATATTACACCGATATTCCCAAAATACCCTTAAAATCAAATCTGAATTTAATTTTAAATTTAAGGGTCTTACACCTTGCTCTGATGCCAATTGAAGTAGCAAAATTGATTTACAAGGAAGGGGGTTTGAATTGTAAATCTCCCTTTTTAAAATTTCCAGAATAACTTCAGTTTTAAACACAAGAAAGTTCTTGGTTAAGGAAGCAGAAAAATGGTGAACATTCTTGGTTTGAATAGAAAACGGAGAACGTTCAGATTAATGTTTAAAACAGAAAACAGTTTTGTATTTTAATCTTTGAAACACGATTAAACTGAATAAAGAGATAAGGGATAAGAAATACCACACGCATATATATATCCTGGTTCACCCAAACTTGGGCTACGTCCAGTCCTCACGAAGTGAGATTTTCCACTAAGTGTTTAAAACAAGAACCTTCTTGGTTTTACAGCACCTAGTCTAGATCAACCTTGATCTTTTGTTTTCAGAACTTAAACTAATTCCTACCCAGAAAAAGTTTAACCAAATCACCTATCAATCTTGATAGGATTTCTTACAATCTACCCAAACTATCTTTTACTCTTATAGTTTGAGTTTACAATGATGATGACATTGATTTTGTTTAGAATCTGTGAATTCTCCACTCTTGTTTGAGATTCGATTCTTTACAGATAAATCAGAATATATATCAGAGTAAAACAATTTAACTAAAAACTGATTCTGTAAGTGATTTTCAGAACTTCAAGTAAAACAATTTAACTAAAAACTGATTTTTCCTTGAGCTGTGGCCTTCCTTTTATAGGCTTGAGAGCAGTGAATAAACGCCAATATAGCCGTTGTAAAGGCCTTGTGTCAGACTGGTCCAGTGGCTTTATTTCTAATTAAAAATAATCCTTTTATTTTCCTGATTAGTCTTGAGCTGTAGTGTTTTGGTTCAATCTTTCTTGAGTTGTTAATGATCTTCTGAAGCTTCTGATAAGTGACAATTTTGCTGGCTTGATCTGAAGCTAAGCTTTGGATCAGTAAACACAGATTGAAAACAATCACGAAAGCTTGAAGTAAGAAGCTTGTACTGAAGCTTCTAAAACTGCCTGGAGATTGATTGATCGTTCTAGACGTTTGTTCTTTAGGTATCCTCTGTTAAATTCCATGATGTATCCTCTGGTAATTTCCAGAATGTATCTTCTGGTAATTTACTTCATGAGGTATCTTCTGGAGTCTAATACCTATTGTTTCCAGAACAGTCTGGACAGGCATCTTTGAGAGTCTTTATCTTTCTCAATTCGAAAGTTCTCTTGATCTGAATTGATCCTATGTGTTCTCTGCCATGTAGTGATCATATCCATGTAACTTCCAGAGCCAACATCTTCAATTAAGTGTTGGAGAAAGTTTGGTCTTTATGGTTTCACAGTCTGGCGAACATTCTCCGTTTTCCAGAATGTGAAGAATGTTCTTCTAATGTTGTTTTCTTTGATTCTTTTGAAACCTGTCTATAATTTAAAACACTCAAAAGCACATGTTCAATTAACAATACATTTAGAATCATAATTAAACAATCTTTAATTAACCTTTGTTTGTTTTCATCAAAACATTAAATTTAAGAGTTTGTCTAAACAGTTCATCCAATAAGTTCAATTGTGTCATTGGATGAACGTTAACATCATTTAGTGCATCACAAGGCTTATTTTAATCAATTTTGGTACATAAGGAATGTACTTTATCCAATAAGCGCATTTGTGTCATTAATTTAACTTTTACGTCATTTTGTGCATCCCAAGGCTTACTCTAATCACTTTTCGTACTTAAGGAATGTAGTTCATCCAATAAGTGCAGTGTGTCATTTGATGAACATTTACGTCATTTTGTGCTTCCCATGGTCTATTCTAATCACTTTTCGTACTCAAGGAATATAGTTCATCCAATAAGTGCATTTGTGTCGTTGGATGAACATTTACGCCATTTTGTGCATCCCATGGCTTATTATAATCACTTTTCGTACTTAAGGAATGTAGTTCATGGAATAAGTGCATTTGTGTCATTGGATAAACATTTACATCATTTTGTGCATCCTAACTCTTATTCTATACACTTTTCGTACTTCAGGAATGTAGTTCATCCAATAAGAGCGTTTGTATCATTTATTTAACATTTACGTCATTTTGTCCATCCCAAAGCTTATTCTAATCACTTTTCTTACTTAAGGAATGTAGTTCATCCAATAAGCGCGTTTGTGTCATTAATTTAACATTAATGTCATTTTTTCATCCCAAGGCTTATTCTAATCACTTTTTGTTCTTAAGGAATGTAGTTCATCCAATAACTTCATTTGTGTCAATGGATGAACATTTACGTCATTTTGTGCATTCCAAAGCTTATTCTAATCACTTTTCGTACTTAAGGAATGTAGTTCATCCAATAAGCGCGTTTGTGTAATTGGATGAACATTTACGTCATTTTGTGCATCCCTAGTCTTATTCTAATCAATTTTTGTTCTAAAGGAATGTAATTCATCCAATAAGTGCGTTGGTATCATTGGATGAACGTTTACGTCATTTTGTGCATCCCAAGGCTTATTCTAATCACATTTCGTACTTAAGGAATGTAGTTCATCCAATAAGTGCATTTGTGTCATTGGATGAACATTTAATCATTTTGTGCATCCCAAGGTTTATTCTAATCACTTTTCGTACTTAAGGAATGTCATTCATCCAATAAGCGCGTTTATGTCATTAATTTAACATTTACGTCATTTTGTGCATCCCAAGGCTTATTCTAGTCACTTTTTGTTCTTAAGGAATGTAGTTCATCAAAAAAGTACATTTGTGTCGTTGGATGAACATTTACGTCATTAAGTGCATCACAAGGCTTATTTTAATCACTTTTCGTACAAAAGGAATGTACTTTATCCAATAATAAGCGCGTTTGTGTCATTAATTTATCTTTTACGTCATTTTGTGCATCCCAAGGTTTATTCTAATCAATTTCAGTACTTATGGAATGTAGTTCATCCAATAAGTGCATTTGTGTCATTGGATGAACATTTACGTCATTTTGTGCATCCCATGGTCTATTCTAATCACTTTTCGTACTTAAGGAATATAGTTCATCCAATAAGTACATTTGTGACGTTGGATGAACATTTACGCCATTTTGTGCATCCCAAGGCTTATTCTAATCACTTTTCGTACTTAAGGAATGTAGTTCATGGAGTAAGTGCATTTGTGTCATTGGATAAACATTTACGTCATTTTGTTCATCCCAAGGCTTATTCTAATCACTTTTCGTACTTAAGGATTTAGTTCATTCAATAAGCGCGTTTGTGTCATTAATTTAACATTTAGGTCATTTTGTGCATCTCAAGGCTTATTCTAATCACTTTTCGTACTTAAGGATGAAGTTCATCCAATAAGTGGATATGTGTCATTGGATAAACATTTACATAATTTTGTGCAACCCAAGGCTTTATCTAATCACTTTTCGTACTTAAGGAATATAGTTCATCCAATAAGCGCGTTTGTGTCATTAATTTAACATTGATGTCGTTTTTTTCATCCCAAGGCTAATTCTAATCACTTTTCGTGCTGAAGGATGTACTTCATTCAGTAAGTGCATTTGTGTCATTGGATGAACATTTACGTCATTTTATGCATCCTAAGGGTTATTCTAATCACTTTTCATACTTACGGAACGTAGTTTATTCAATAAGTGTTTTTGTGTCATTAATCTAACATTTATGTCATTTTGTTCATCCCAAGGCTTATTCTAATCACCATTTGTTCTAAAGGAATGTAGTTCATCCAATAAGTTCATTTGTGTCGTTGGATGAACATTTACGTCATTTTGTGCAATCCAATGCTTATTCTAATCACTTTTCGTACTTAAGAAATGTAGTTCATCCAATAAGCGCGTTTGTGTAATTGGATGAACATTTACGTCATTTTGTGCCTCCCTAGTCTTATTCTAATCAATTTTTGTTCTAAAGGAATGTAATTCATCCAATAAGTGCGTTGGTATCATTGGATGAACGTTTACGTCCTTTTGTGCATCCCAAGGCTTATTCTAATCACATTTCGTACTTAAGGAACGTAGTTCATCCAATAAGTGCATTTGTGTCATTGGATGAACATTTATGTCATTTTGTGCATCCCAAGGTTTATTCTAATCACTTTTCGTACTTAAGGAATGTCGTTCATCCAATAAGCGCGTTTATGTCACTAATTTAACATTTACGTCATTTTGTGCATCCCAAGGCTTATTCTAGTCACTTTTTGTTCTTAAGGAATGTAGTTCATCAAAAAAGTACATTTGTGTCGTTGGATGAACATTTACGTCATTAAGTGCATCACAAGGCTTATTTGAATCACTTTTCGTACATAAGGAATGTACTTTATCCAATAATAAGCGCGTTTGTGTCATTAATTTATCTTTTACGTCATTTTGTGCATCCCAAGGTTTATTCTAATAACTTTAAGTACTTATGGAATGTAGTTCATCCAATAAGTGCATTTGTGTCATTGGATGAATATTTACGTCATTTTGTGCATCCCATGGTCTATTCTAATCACTTTTCGTACTTAAGGAATGTAGTTCATCCAATAAGTGCATTTGTGACGTTGGATGAACATTTACGCCATTTTGTGCATCCCAAAGCTTATTCTAATCACTTTTCGTACTTAAGGAATGTAGTTCATCCAATAAGCGCGTTTGTGTTATTAATTTAAACTTTATGTCGTTTTTTTCATCCCAAGGCTAATTCTAATCACTTTTCGTGCTGCAGGTTGTACTTCATTTAGTAAGTGCATTTGTGTGATTGGATGAACATTTACGTCATTTTATGCATCCTAAGGGTTATTCTAATCACTTTTCATACTTAAGGAACGTAGTTTATTCAATAAGCGTTTTTGTGTCATTAATTTAACATTTATGTCATTTTGTTCATCCCAAGGCTTCTTCTAATCACTATTTGTTCTAAAGGAATGTAGTTCATCCAATAAGTTCATTTGTGTCGTTGGATGAACATTTACGTCATTTTGTGCAATCCAAGGCTTATTCTAATCACTTTTCGTACTTAAGAAATGTAGTTCATCCAATAAGCGCGTTTGTGTCATTAATTTAACATTTAGGTCATTTTGTGCATCCCAAGGCTTATTCTAATCACATTTCGTACTTATGGAATGTAGTTATTCCAATAAGTGCATTTGTGTCATTGGATGAACATTTACGTCATTTTGTGCATCCCATGGTTTATTCTAATCACTTTTCGTACTTAAGGAATGTCGTTCATCAAATTAGCGCGTTTGTGTCATTAATTTAACATTTACGTCATTTTGTGCATCCCAAGGCTTATTCTAATCACTTTTCGTACTTAAGGAATGTAGTTCATCCAAAAAGTGCATTTGTGTCATTGGATGAACATTTACGTCATTTAGTGCACCACAAGGCTTATTTTAATCACTTTTCGTACCTAAGGAATGTACTTTATCCAATAAGTGCATTTGTGTCACTAAAAGAACATTTATGTCATTTTGTGCATCCCATGGTCTATTCTAGTCAATTTTAGTACTTAAGGAATATAGTTCATCCAATAAGTACATTTGTGACGTTGGATGAACATTTACGCCATTTTGTGCATCCCAAGGCTTATTCTAATCACTTTTCGTACTTAAGGAATGTAGTTCATGGAGTAAGTGCATTTGTGTCATTGGATAAACATTTGTGTCATTGGATAAGATCGTTTGTGTCTTGAATTTAACATTTACGTCATTTTGTCCATCCCAAGGCTTATTCTATTCTCCTTTCGTACTTAAGGAATGTAGTTCATCGAATAAGTGCATTTGTTTCATTGGATGAACATTTACGTCATTTTGTGCATCCGAAGGCTTATTCTATTCACTTTTCATACTTAAGGAATGTAGTTCATCCAATAAGCGCGTTTGTGTAATTAATTTAACATTTACGTCATTATGAGCATCCCAAGGCTTATTCTAATCACTTTTCGTTCCTAAGGAATGTAGTTCATCCAATAAGTGCGTTTGTGTCATTGGAATAACATTTACGTAATTTTGTGCATCCCCATGCTTATTCTAATCAATTTTCGTTCTTAAGGAATGCAGTTCAACCAATAAGTGCGTTTGTATCATTTCATGAACGTTTACATCAATTGGTATATCCCAAGGCTTATTCTAATCACTTTTCGTACTTAAGGATTGTAGTTCATCCATTAAGAGCATTTGTGTCATTAATTTAACATTTAGTCATTTTGTGCATCCCAAGGCTTATTCTAAGCACTTTTCGTACTTAAGAAATATAGTTCATCCCGATAGGTGCATTTGTGTCGTTGGATGAAAATTTACGCCATTTTGTGCATCGCAAGGTTTATTCTAATCACTCTTCGTTCCTAAGGAATGTAGTTCATCCAATAAGTGCGTTTGTGTCATTAGATGAACATTTACGTCTTTTTGTGCATCCCCAGGCTTATTCTAATCAATTTTCGTTCTAAAGGAACGTAGTTCATCCAATAAGTGCGTTGGTATCATTGGATGAACGTTTACGTCGTTTTGTGCATCCCAAGGCTTATTCTAATAACTATTCGTACTTAAGGAATGTAGTTATCCAATAAGTGCATTTGTGTCATTCGATGCACATTTACGTCATTTTGTGCATCCCTAGGCTTATTTTAATCACTTTTCGTACATAAAGAATGTACTTTATCCAATAATCGCGTTTGTGTCATTAATTTAACTTTTACGTCATTTTGTGCATCCCAAGGCTTATTCTAATCACTTTTCGTACTTAAGGAATGTAGTTCATCCAATAAGTGCATTTGTGTCACTGGATGAAAATTTACGTTATTTTGTGCATCCCATGGTCTATTCTAATCAATTTTCCTACTTAAGGAATATAATTCATCCAATAAGTGCATTTGTGTCGTTGCATGAACATTTACGCCATTTTGTGCATCCCAAGGCTTATTCTAATCACTTTTCGTACTTAAGGAATGAAGTTCATGGAATAAGTGCATCTGTGTCATTGGATAAATATTTACGTCATTCTGTGCATCCCAAGGCTTATTCTATACACTTTCCATACTTAAGGAATGTTGTTCATCGAATAAGAGCGTTTGTGTCTGTAATTTAACATTTATGTCATTTTGTCCATCCCAAGGCTTATTCTAATAACTTTTCGTACTTAAGGAATGTAGTTCATCGAATAAGTGCATTTGTGTCATTGGATGAACATTTACGTCATTTTGTGCATCCGAAGGCTTATTCTATTCACTTTTCATACTTAAGGAATGTAGTTCATCCAATAAGCGCGTTTGTGTAATTAATTTAACATTTACGTCATTTTGTGCATCCGAAGGCTTATTCTAATCACTTTTCGTTCCTAAGGAATGTAGTTCATCCAATAAGTGCGTTTGTGTCATTGGAATAACATTTACGTAATTTTGTGCATCCCCATGCTTATTCTAATCAATTTTCGTTCTTAAGGAATGCAGTTCAACCAATAAGTGCGTTTGTATCATTTGATGAACGTTTACGTCAATTGGTATATCCCAAGGCTTATTCTAATCACTTTTCGTACTTAAGGATTGTAGTTCATCCATTAAGAGCATTTGTGTCATTAATTTAACATTTACGTCATGTTGTGCATCCCAAGGCTTATTCTAAGCACTTTTCGTACTTAAGGAATATAGTTCATCCCGATAGGTGCATTTGTGTCGTTGGATGAACATTTACGCCATTTTATGCATCGCAAGGTTTATTCTAATCACTTTTTGTTCCTAAGGAATGTAGTTCATCCAATAAGTGCGTTTGTGTTATTAGATGAACATTTACGTCTTTTTGTGCATCCCCATGCTTATTCTAATCAAATTTCGTTCTTAAGGAATGTAGTTCAACCAATAAGTGCGTTTGTATCATTGGATGAACATTTACATCAATGGGTATATCCTAAGGCTTATTCTAATCACTTTCGTACTTAAGGAATGTAGTTCATCCATTAAGAGCATTTGAGTCATTAATTTAACATTTACGCCATTTTGTGCATCCCAAGGCTTCTTGTAATGACTTTTCGTACTTAAGGAATGTAGTTATCCAATAAGTGCATTTGTGTCATTGGATGAACATTTACGTATTTTGTGCATCCTAAGGCTTATTCTAATCACTTTTCATACTTAAGGAATGTAGTTTATTCAATAAGCGCGTTGGTGTCATTAATTTAACATTTTTGTCATTTTGTTCATCCCAAGGCTTATTCTAATCACTTTTTGTTCTTAAGGAATTTAGTTCATCCCATAAGTTCATTTGTGTCGTTGAATGAACATTTACGTCATTTTGTGCATTCCAAGGCTTATTCTAATCACTTTTCGTACTTAAGAAATGTAGTTCATCCAATAAGCGCGTTTGTGTCATTAATTTAACATTTAGGTCATTTTGTGCATCCCAAGGCTTATTCTAATCACATTTCGTACTTAAGGAATGTAGTTATCCAATAAGTCCATTTGTCTCATTGGATAAACATTTACGTCATTTTGTGCATCCCAAGGCTTATTCTAATCACTTTTCGTACTTAAGCAATGTAGTTTATACAATAAGTGCGTTTGTTTCATTAATTTAACATTTATATCATTTTGTTCATCCCAAGGCTTACTCAAATCACTTTTTGTTCTTAAGGAATATAGTTCATCCAATAAGTTTATTTGTGTCGTTGGATGGACATTTACAAAATTTCGTGCATTCCAAGGTCTTTTCTAATCACTTTTTGTACTTCAGGAATGAAGTTCATTCAATAAGCGTGTTTGTGTCATTAATTTTACATTTAGGTCATTTTGTGCATTCCAAGGTTTATTCTAATCACTTTTCGTACATAAGGAATGTAGTTCATTCAATAAGTGTGTTGGTTTCATTGGATGAACGTTTACGTCATTTTGTGCATCCCAAGGCTTATTCTAATCACTTTTCGTACTTAAGGAATGTAGTTCATCCAATAAGTGCATTTGTGTCATTGGATGAACATTTACGTCATTTTGTGCATCCCCATGCTTATTCTAATCAATTTTCGTTCTTAAGGAATCTAGTTCAACCAATAAGTGCGTTTGTATCATTGGATGAACGTTTACGTCAATTGGTATATCCCAAGGCTTATTCTAATCACTTTTCGTACTTAAGGAATGTAGTTCATCCATTAAGAGCATTTGTGTCATTAATTTAACATTTACGCCATTTTGTGCATCCCAAGGCTTATTCTAATCACTTTTCGTACTTAAGGAATGTAGTTATCCAATAAGTGCATTTGTGTCATTCGATGCACATTTACGTCATTTTGTGCATCCCTAGGCTTATTCTAATCACTTTTCGTACTTAAGGAATGTAGTTTATTCAATAAGCGCGTTTGTGTCATTAATTTAATATTTATGTCATTTTGTACATCCCAAGGCTTATTCTAATCAGTTTTTGTTCTTAAGGAATGTAGTTCATCCAAAAAGTTCATTTGTGTCATTGGATGAACATTAACATCATTTTGTGCATTCCAAAGCTTATTCTAATCACTTTTCGTACTTGAGGAATGTAGTTCATCCAATAAGTGCATTAGTGTCATTGGATGAACATTTACGTCATTTTGTGCATCCCCAGGCTTATTCTAATCAATTTTCGTTCTAAACGAAAGTAGTTCATCCAATAAGTGCGTTGGTATCATTGGATGAACGTTTACGTCGTTTTGTGCATCCCAAGGCTTATTCTAATCACAATTCGTACTTAAGGAATGTAGTTCATCCAATCACCGCGTTTGTGTCATTGGATGTACATTTTCGTCATTTTGTGCATCCCAAGGCTTATTCTAATCACTTTTCGTACTTAAGGAATACAATTCATCCAATAAGTGCATTTGTGTCATTGGATGAACATTTACGTCATTTTGTGCATCCCCAGGCTTATTCTAAACACTTTTCGTACTTACGGAATGAACTTCATCCAATAAGTACATTTGTGTCATTGGATGAACATTTACGTCATTTTGTGCATCCCAAGGCTTATTCTAATCACTTTTCGTACTTAAGGAATGTAGTTCATCCAATAAGTGTGTTTGTGTCATTAATTTAACTTATGTCATTTTGTGCATCCCAAGGCTTATTCTAATCACTTTTCGTACTTAAGGAATGTAGTTCATCCAAAAAGTGCATTTGTGTCGTTGGATGAACATTTACGTCATTTAGTGCATCACAAGGCTTATTTTAATCACTTTTCGTACATAAGGAATGTACTTTATCCAATAATCGCGTTTGTGTCATTAATTTAACTTATGTCATTTTGTGCATCCCAAGGCTTATTCTAATCACTTTACGTACATAAGGAATGTAGTTCATTCAATAAGTGCGTTGGTTTCATTGGATGAACGTTTACGTCATTTTGTGCATCCCAAGGCTTATTCTAATCACTTTTCGTACTTAAGGAATGTAGTTCATCCAATAAGTGCATTTGTGTCATTGGATGAACATTTACGTCATTTTATGCATCCCCATGCTTATTCTAATCAATTTTCGTTCTTAAGGAATGTAGTTCAACCAATAAGTGCATTTGTCTCATTGGATGGACGTTTACGTCAATTGGTATATCCCAAGGCTTATTCTAATCACTTTTCGTACTTAAGGAATGTAGTTAATCCAATAATTGCATTTGTGTAATTGGATGAACATTTACGTCATTTTGTGCATCCCTAGGCTTATTCTAATCAATTTTCGTACTTAAGGAATGTAGTTCATCCAAAAAGCGCGTTAGTATCATTGGATGAACATTTACGTCATTTTGTGCATCCCCAGGCTTATTCTAATCACTTTTTGTTTCTAAGTAATGTAGTTCATCCTATAAGTGCGTTTGTGTCATTGGATAAACATTTACCTCATTTTGTGCATCCCCAAGCTTATTCTAATCAATTTTCGTTCTTTAGAAATGTAGTTCAACCAATAAGTGCATTTGTATCATTGGATGAACGTTTACGTCATTTTGTGCATCCCAATGTTTATTCTAATCACTTTTCGTACTTAAGGAATGTAGTTTATCCAATAAGAGCGTTTGTGTCATTAATTTAACATTTACGTCATTTTGTCCATACCAAGGCTTATTCTAATTACTTTTCGTACTTAAGGAATGTAGTTCATCGAATAAGTGCATTTGTGTCATTGGATGAACATTTACGTCATTTTGTGCATCCGACGGCTTATTCTATTCACTTTTCGTTACTTAAGGAATGTAGTTCATCCTATAAGCGTGTTTGTGTCACTAATTTAACATTTACGTCATTTTGTGCATCCCAAGGCTTATTCTAATCACTTTTCGTTCCTAAGTAATGTAGTTCATCCAATAAGTGCGTTTGTGTCATTGGATGAACATTTACGTCATTTTGTGCATCCCCATGCTTATTCTAATCAATTTTCGTTCTTAAGGAATTTAGTTCAACCAATAAATGCGTTTGTATCATTGGATGAACGTTTATGTCATTTGGTGCATCCCAAGGCTTATTCTAATCACTTTTCGTACTTAAGGAATGTAGTCCATCCAATAAGAGCGTTTGTGTCATTAATTTAACATTTACGTCATTTTTTCCATCCCAAGGTATATACTAATCACTTTTCGTACTTAAGGATGTAGTTCATCCTATAAGTGTGTTTCTGTCATTGGATGAACATTTACATTATTTTGTGCATCCCAAGGCTTACTCAAATCACTTTTCGTACTTAAAGAATAAAGTTCATCCCGATAAGTGCATTTGTGTCGTTGGATGAACATGTACGCCATTTTGTGCATTCCAAAGCTTATTCTAATCACTTTTCGTACTTAAGGAATGTGGTTCATCCAATAAGCGTGTTTGTGTAATGGGATGAACATTTACGTCATTTTGTGCATCCCTAGGCTTATTCTAATCAATTTTCGTTCTAAAGAAATATAGTTCATCCAATAATTGCGTTGGTATCATTGGATGAACGTTTACGGCATTTTGTGCATCGCAAGGGTTATTCTAATAACTTTTTGTACTTAAGGAATGTAGTTCATCCAATCACCGCGTTAGTGTCATTGGATGAATATTTTCGTCATTTTGTGCATCCCAAGGCTTATTCTAATCACATTTCGTACTTAAGGAATGTAGTTCATCCACTAAGTGAATTTGTGTCATTGGATGAACATTTACGTCATTTTGTGCATCCCAAGGCTTATTCTAATCAGTTTTCGTACTTAAGGAATGTAGTTCATCCAATAAGTGCATTGTGTCATTGGATGAATATTTACGTCATTTTGTCCTTCCCAAGTTCTATTCTAATCACTTTTCGTAATTAAGGAATATAGTTCATCCAATAAGTGCATTTGTGTCGTTGGATGAACATTTATGCCATTTTGTACATCCCAAGGATTATTCTAATCACTTTTTGTACTTAAGGAATGTAGTTCATGGAATAAGTGCATTTGTGTCATTGGATAAACATTTATGTCATTTTGTGCATCCCAAGGCTTATTCTATACACTTTTCGTACTTAAGGAATGTAGTTCATCCAATAAGAGCGTTTGTGTCATTTTTTTAACATTTACGTCATTTTGTCCATCCCAAGGCTTATTCTAATCACTTTTCGTACTTAAGGAATGTAGTTCATCCAATAAGCGCATTTGTGTCATTAATTTAACATTAATGTCATTTTGTTCATCCCAAGGCTTATTCTAATCACTTTTTGTTCTTAAGGAATGTAGTTCATCCAATAACTTCATTTGTCTCATTGGATGAACATTTACGTCATTTTGTGCATTCCAAAGCTTATTCTAATCACTTTTCGTACTTAAGGAATGTAGTTCATCCAATAAACGCATTTGTGTAATTGGATGAACATTTACGTCATTTTGTGCATCCCTAGACTTATTCTAATCAATTTTCGTTCTAAAGGAATGTAGTTCATCCAATAAGTGCGTTGGAATCATTGGATGAACGTTTACGTCATTTTGTGGATCCCAAGGCTTATTCTAATAACTTTTTGTACTTAAAAAATCTAGTTCATCCAATAATTTCGTTAGTGTCATTGGATGAATATTTTAGTCATTTTGTGCATCCCAAGGCTTATTCTAATCAATTTTCGTTCTTAAGGAATGTAGTTCAACCAATAAGTGCGGTTGTATCATTGAATGAACGTTTACGTCATTTTGTGCATCCCAAGGCTTATTCTAATCACTTTTCATACTTAAGAAATGTAGTTTATCCAATAAACACGTTTGTGTCATTAATTTAACATTTAGGTCATTTTGTGCATCCCAAGGCTTATTCTAATCATATTTCGTACTTATGGAATGTAGTTCATCCAATAAGTGCATTTGTGGTGTTGGATGAACATTTACGCCATTTTGTGCATCCCAAGGCTTATTCTAATCACTTATCGTACTAAAGGAATGTAGTTCATCCATAAGGTGCATTTGTGTCATTTTGTAAACATTTACGCCATTTTGAGCATCACAAGGCTTATTCTAATCACTTTTCGTACTTAAGGAATGTAGTTCATCCAATAAGAGCGTTTGTGTCATTAATTTAACATTTACGACATTTTATCTATCCGATGGCATATTCTGATCACTTTTCGTACTTAAGGAATGTAGTTCATCAAATAAGTGAATTTGTGTCATAGGATGAACGTTTACGTCATTTTGTGCATCCCTAGGCTTATTCTAATCGCTTTGCGTACTTAAGGAATGTAGTTCATCCAATAATCGCGTTTGTGTCATTAATTTAACATTTATGTTATTTTGTTCATCCCAAGGCTTATTCTAATCACTTTTCGTACTTAAGGAATGTAGTTTATTCAATAAGCGCTTTTGTGTCATTAATTTAACATTTATGTCATTTTGTTCATCCCAAGGCTTATTCTAATCACTTTTTGTTCTTAAGGAATATAGTTCAACCAATAAGTTCATTTGTGTCATTAGATGAACATTAACGTCATTTTGTGCATTCCAAAGCTTATTATAATCAGTTTTCGTACTTATGGAATGTAGTTCATCCAATAAGCGCATTTAATTCATTGGATGAACATTTATGTCATTTTGTGCATATCCTGGCTTATTTTAATCAGTTTTCGTTCTAAAGAATGTAGTTCATCTAATAAGTGCGTTGGTATCATTGGATGAACGTTGACGTTATTTTGTGCATCCCAAGGCTTATTCTAATCACTTTTCGTACTTAAGGAATGTAGTTCATCCAATAACCGCGTTTGTGTCATTGGATGAACATTTTCGTCATTTTGTGCATCCAAAGGCTTATTCTAATCACTTTTCGTACTTAAGGAATGTAGTTTATCCAATAAGTGCATTTGTGTCATTGGATGAACATTTACGTCAATTTGTGCATCCCAAGGTTTATTCTAATCACTTTTCGTACTTAAGGATGTTCATCCAATAAGTGCATTTGTGTCATTGGATGAACATTTACGTAATTTTGTGCAACCCAAGGCTTATTCTAATCACTTTTCGATCTTAAGGAATGTAGTTCATCCAATAAGCGCGTTTGTGTCATTAATTTAACATTTATGTCGTTTTGTTCATCCCAAGGCTTATTCTAATCACCTTTCGTGCATAAGGATGTAGTTCATCCACTAAGTGCATTTGTGTCATTGGTTGAACATTTACGCCATTTTATGCATCCTAAGGCTTATTCTAATCACTTTTCATACTTAAGGAATGTAGTTTATTCAATAAGCGTGTTTGTGTCATTAATTTAACATTTATGTTATTTTGTTCATCCCAAGGCTTATTCTAATCACTTTTTGTTCTTAAGGAATGTAATTCATCCAATAAGTTCATTTGTGTCATTAGATGAACATTTACGTCATTTTGTGCATTCCAAAGCTTATTATAATCAGTTTTCGTACTTATGGAATGTAGTTCATCCAATAAGCGCGTTTAATTCATTGGATGAACATTTATGTCATTTTGTGCATATCCTGGCTTATTTTAATTAGTTTTCGTTCTAAGGGAATGTAGTTCATCAATAAGTGCGTTGGTATCATTGGATGAACGTTTACGTCATTTTGTGCATCCCAAGGCTTATTCTAATCACTTTTCGTACTTAAGGAATGTAGTTCATCCAATAACCCGTTTGTGTCATTGGATGAACATTTTCGTCATTTTGTGCATCCAAAGGCTTATTCTAATCACTTTTCGTACTTAAGGAATGTAGTTCATCAAATAAGTGCATTTGTGTCATTGGATGAACATTTACGTCAATTTGTGTATCCCAAGGTTTATTCTAGTCACTTTTCGTACTTAAGGATGTAGTTCATCCAATAAGCGCGTTTGTGTCATTAATTTAACATTTAGGTCATTTTGTGCATCTCAAGGCTTATTCTAATCAATTTTCGTACTGAAGGATGTAGTTCATCCACTAAGTGCATTTGTGTCATTGGATGAACATTTACGTCATTTTATGCATCCTAAGGCTTATTCTAATCACTTTTCATACTTAAGGAATGTAGTTTAATCAATAAGCGTGTTTGTGTCATTAATTTAACATTTATGTTATTTTGTTCATCCCAAGGCTTATTCTAATCACTTTTTGTTCTTAAGGAATGTAGTTCATCCAATAAGTTCATTTGTGTCGTTGGATGAACATTTACGTCATTTTGTGCATTCCAAGGCTTATTCTAATCACTTTTCGTACTTAAGAAATGTAGTTCATCCAATAAACACGTTTGTGTCATTAATTTAACATTTAGGTCATTTTGTGCATCCCAAGGCTTATTCTAATCAAATTTCGTACTTATGGAATGTAGTTCATCCAATAAGTGCATTTGTGTCATTGGATGAACATTTACGTCATTTTGTGCATCCCAAGGTTTATTCTAATCACTTTTCGTACTTAAGGAATGTCGTTCATCCAATAACCGCGTTTGTGTCTTTAATTTAACATTGACGTCATTTTGTCCATCCCAAGGCTTATTCTAATCACTTTTCGTACTTAAGGAATGTAGTTCATTGAATAAGTGCATTTGTGTCATTAGATGAACATTTACGTCATTTTGTGCATCCGAAGGCTTATTCTATTCAGTTTTCGTACTTAAGGAATGTAGTTCATCCAATAAACACGTTTGTGTCATTAATTTAACATTTAGGTCATTTTGTGCATCCCAAGGCTTATTCTTATCACATTTCGTACTTATGGAATGTAGTTCATC
This sequence comes from Cicer cuneatum, assembly GCA_037974295.1. Taxonomy (NCBI): domain Eukaryota; kingdom Viridiplantae; phylum Streptophyta; class Magnoliopsida; order Fabales; family Fabaceae; genus Cicer; species Cicer cuneatum. Next base: position 21,174,384 of record JBBPBO010000002.1, on the reverse strand, counting down.
CAATAAGTGCGTTTGTGTCATTAATTTAACATTTATGTCGTTTTGTTCATCCCAAGGCTTATTCTAAACACCTTTTGTGCTTAAGGATGTAGTTCATCCACTAAGTGCATTTGTGTCATTGGATGAACATTTACGTCATTTTGTGCATCCCAAGGTTTATTCTAATCACTTTTCGTACTTAAGGAATGTAGTTCATCCAATAAACGCATTTGTGTAATTGGATGAACATTTACGTCATTTTGTGCATCCCTAGACTTATTCTAATCAATTTTCGTTCTAAAGGAATGTAGTTCATCCAATAAGTGCGTTGGAATCATTGGATGAACGTTTACGTCATTTTGTGGATCCCAAGGCTTATTCTAATAACTTTTTGTACTTAAAAAATCTAATTTATCCAATAATTTCGTTAGTGTCATTGGATGAATATTTTAGTCATTTTGTGCATCCCAAGGCTTATTCTAATCAATTTTCGTTCTTAAGGAATGTAGTTCAACCAATAAGTGCGGTTGTATCATTGAATGAACGTTTACGTCATTTTGTGCATCCCAAGGCTTATTCTAATCACTTTTCATACTTAAGAAATGTAGTTTATCCAATAAACACGTTTGTGTCATTAATTTAACATTTAGGTCATTTTGTGCATCCCAAGGCTTATTCTAATCATATTTCGTACTTATGGAATGTAGTTCATCCAATAAGCGCGTTTGTGTCATTAATTTAACATTTACGTCATTTTGTGCATCCCAAGGTTTATTCTAATCACTTTTCGTACTTAAGGAATGTAGTTCGTCCAATAAGTGCATTTGTGTCATTGGATGAACATTTACGTCATTTTGTGCATCCCAAGGCTTATTCTAATCACTTTTCATACTTAAGAAATGTAGTTTATCCAATAAACACGTTTGTGTCATTAATTTAACATTTAGGTCATTTTGTGCATCCCAAGGCTTATTCTAATCATATTTCGTACTTATGGAATGTAGTTCATCCAATAAGTGCATTTGTGGTGTTGGATGAACATTTACGCCATTTTGTGCATCCCAAGGCTTATTCTAATCACTTATCGTACTAAAGGAATGTAGTTCATCCATAAGGTGCATTTGTGTCATTTTGTAAACATTTACGCCATTTTGAGCATCACAAGGCTTATTCTAATCACTTTTCGTACTTAAGGAATGTAGTTCATCCAATAAGAGCGTTTGTGTCATTAATTTAACATTTACGACATTTTCTCTATCCGATGGCATATTCTGATCACTTTTCGTACTTAACGAATGTAGTTCATCAAATAAGTGAATTTGTGTCATAGGATGAACGTTAACGTCATTTTGTGCATCCCTAGGCTTATTCTAATCGCTTTGCGTACTTAAGGAATGTAGTTCATCCAATAAGCGCGTTTGTGTCATTAATTTAACATTTATGTCGTTTTGTTCATCCCAAGGCTTATTCTAATCACCTTTTGTGCTTAAGGATGTAGTTTATCCACTAAGTGCATTTGTGTCATTGGATGAACATTTACGTCATTTTATGCATCCTAAGGCTTATTCTAATCACTTTTCATACTTAAGGAATGTAGTTTAATCAATAAGCGTGTTTGTGTCATTAATTTAACATTTATGTTATTTTGTTCATCCCAAGGCTTATTCTAATCACTTTTTGTTCTTAAAGAATGTAGTTCATCCAATAAGTTCATTTGTGTCGTTGATTGAACATTTACGTCATTTTGTGCATTCCAAGGCTTATTCTAATCACTTTTCGTACTTAAGAAATGTAGTTCATCCAATAAACACGTTTGTGTCATTAATTTAACATTTAGGTCATTTTGTGCATCCCAAGGCTTATTCTAATCACATTTCGTACTTATGGAATGTAGTTCATCCAATAAGTGCATTTGTGTCATTGGATGAACATTTACGTCATTTTGTGCATCCCAAGGTTTATTCTAATCACTTTTCGTACTTAAGAAATGAAGTTAATCCAATAAGCGCGTTTGTGTCATTAATTTAACATTTAGGTCATTTTGTGCATCCCAAGGCTTATTCTAATCACTTTTCGTACTTAAGGAATGTAGTTCATCGAATAAGTGCATTTGTGTCATTAGATGAACATTTACGTCATTTTGTGCATCCGAAGGCTTATTCTATTCACTTTTCGTACTTAAGGAATGTAGTTCATCCAATAAACACGTTTGTGTCATTAATTTAACATTTAGGTCATTTTGTGCATCCCAAGGCTTATTCTTATCTCATTTCGTACTTATGGAATGTAGTTCATCCAATAAGTGCGTTTGTGTCATTAGATGAACATTTACGTCATTTTGTGCATCCCCATGCTTATTTTAATCAATTTTCGTTCTTTAGGAATGTAGTTCAACCAATAAGTGCGTTTGTATCGTTGGATGAACGTTTACGTCGTTTGGTGCATCCCAAGGCCTATTCTAATCACTTTTCGTACTTAAGGAATGTAGTTTATCCAATAAGAGCGTTTGTGTCATTAATTTAACATTTACGTCATTTTGTCCATCCCAAGGCATATTCTAATCACTTTTCGTACTTAAGGAATGTAGTTCATCCAATAAGAGTGTTTGTGTCATTAATTTAACATTTACGTCATTTTGCCCATCCCAAGGCATATTCTAATCACTTTTCGTATTTAAGGATGTAGTTTATCCTATAAGCGCGTTTCTGTCATGGGATGAACGTTTACGTCATTTGGTGTATCCCAAGGCTTATTCTAATCACTTTTCGTACTTAAGGAATGTAGTTCATCCAATAAGCGCGTTTGTGCCATTAATTTAACATTTATGTCGTTTTGTTCATCCCAAGGCTTATTCTAATCACCTTTTGTGCTTAAGGATGTAGTTCAACCACTAAGTGCATTTGTGTCATTGGATGAACATTTACGTCATTTTATGCATCCTAAGGCTTATTCTAATCACTTTTCATACTTAAGGAATGTAGTTTAATCAATAAGCGTGTTTGTGTCATTAATTTAACATTTATGTTATTTTGTTCATCCCAAGGCTTATTCTAATCACTTTTTGTTCTTAAAGAATGTAGTTCATCCAATAAGTTCATTTGTGTCGTTGGAAGAACATTTACGTCATTTTGTGCATTCCAAGGCTTATTCTAATCACTTTTCGTACTTAAGAAATGTAGTTCATCCAATAAACACGTTTGTGTCATTAATTTAACATTTAGGTCATTTTGTGCATCCCAAGGCTTATTCTAATCAAATTTCGTACTTATGGAATGTAGTTCATCCAATAAGTGCATTTGTGTCATTGGATGAACATTTACGTCATTTTGTGCATCCCAAGGTTTATTCTAATCACTTTTCGTACTTAAGGAATGTCGTTCATCCAATAACCGCGTTTGTGTCTTTAATTTAACATTGACGTCATTTTGTCCATCCCAAGGCTTATTCTAATCACTTTTCGTACTTAAGGAATGTAGTTCATCGAATAAGTGCATTTGTGTCATTAGATGAACATTTACGTCATTTTGTGCATCCGAAGGCTTATTCTATTCACTTTTCGTACTTAAGGAATGTAGTTCATCCAATAAACACGTTTGTGTCATTAATTTAACATTTAGGTCATTTTGTGCATCCGAAGGCTTATTCTTATCACATTTCGTACTTATGGAATGTAGTTCATCCAATAAGTGCGTTTGTGTCATTAGATGAACATTTACGTCATTTTGTGCATCCCAAGGTTTATTCTAATCACTTTTCGTACTTAAGGAATGTAGTTCATCCAATAACCGCGTTTGTGTCTTTAATTTAACATTTACGTCATTTTGTCCATCCCAAGGCTTATTCTAATCACTTTTCGTACTTAAGGAATATAGTTCATCGAATAAGTGCATTTGTGTCATTGGATGAACATTTCGTCGTTTTGTGCATCCGAAGGCTTATTCTATTCACTTTTCGTACTTAAGGAATGTAGTTCATCCAGTAAGTGCATTTGTGTCATTGGATGAACATTTACGTCATTTTGTGCATTCCAAGGTTTATTTTAATCAATTTTCGTTCTTAAGGAATGTAATTCAACCAATGAGTGTGTTTGTATCATTGCATGAATGTTTACGTTATTTGGTGCATCCCAAGGCTTATTCTATCACTTTTCGTACTTAAGGAATGTAGTTCATCCAATAAGAGCGTTTGTGTCATTAATTTAACATTTACGTCATTTTGTCCATCCCAAGCCATATTCTAATCACTTTTCGTACTTAAGGAATGTAGTTCATCCAATAAGAGCGTTTGTGTCATTAATTTAACATTTACGTCATTTTGCCCATCCCAAGGCATATTCTAATCACTTTTCGTACTTAAGGATATAGTTTATCCTATAAGCGCGTTTCTGTCATTGGATGAACGTTTATGTCATTTGGTGTATCCCAAGGCTTATTCTAATCACTTTTCGTACTTAAGGAATGTAGTTCATCCAATAAGACCGTTTGTGTCATTAATTTAACATTTACGTCATTTTGTCCATCCCAAGGCATATTCTAATCACTTTTCGTACTTAGGGATGTAGTTTATCCTATAAGCGCGTTTCTGTCATTGGATGAACGTTTACGTCATTTGGTGTATCCCAAGGCTTATTCTAATCACTTTTCGTACTTAAGGAATGTAGTTCATCCAATAAGAGCGTTTGTGTAATTAATTTAACATTTACGTCATTTTGTCCATCCCAAGGCATATTCTAATCACTTTTCATACTTAGGGATGTAGTTTATCCTATAAGCGCGTTTTTGTCATTGGATGAACATTTACGTCATTTTGTGCATCCCAAGGTTTATTCTAATCACTTTTCGTACTTAAGCAATATAGTTCATCCCGATAGGTGCATTTCTGTCGTTGGATGAACATTTACGCCATTTTGTGCATCCCAAGCCTTATTCTAATCACTTTTCGTACTTAAGGAATGTAGTTCATCCAATAAGTGCATTTGTGTCATTTTATAAACATTTACGTCATTTTGTGCATCACAAGGCTTATTCTAATCACTTTTCGTACTTAAGGAATGTAGTTCATCCAATAAGAGCGTTTGTGTATTTGGATGAACATTTACGTCATTTTGTGCATCCCCAAGCTTATTCTAATCAATTTTCGTTCTTAAGGAAAGTAGTTCAACCAATAAGCGCGTTTGTGTCATTAATTTAACATTTATGTCATTTTGTTCAACCCAAGGCTTATTCTAATCACTCTTCGTACTTCAGGAATGAAGTTATCCAATAAGTGTATTTATGTCATTGGATGCACATTTACGTCATTTTGTGCATCCCTAGGCTTATTCTAATCACTTTTCGTACTTAAGGAATGTAGTTTATTCGATGAGCGCGTTTGTGTCATTAATTTAACATTTATGTCATTATGTTTATCCCAAGCCTTATTCTAATCACTTTTTGTTCTTAAGGAATGTAGTTCATCCAATAAGTTCATTTGTGTCATTAGATGAACATTTACGTCATTTTGTGCATTCCAAAGCTTATTATAATCATTTTTTGTACTTAAGGAATGTAGTTCATCCAATAAGCTCGTTTGAGTAATTGGATGAACATTTACGTCATTTGGTGCATCCCTAGGCTTATTCTAATCAACTTTTGTTCTAAAGGAATGTAGTTCGTCCAATAAGTGCGTTGGTATCGTTGGATGAACGTTTACGTCATTTTGTGCATCCCTAGGCTTATTCTAATAACTTTTCGTACTTAAGGAATGTAGTTTATTCGATGAGCGCGTTTGTGTCATTAATTTAACATTTATGTCATTATGTTTATCCCAAGGCTTATTCTAATCACTTTTTGTTCTTAAGGAATGTAGTTCATCCAATAAGTTCATTTGAGTCATTAGATGAACATTTACGTCATTTTGTGCATTCCAAAGCTTATTATAATTATTTTTCGTACTTAAGGAATGTAGTTCATCCAATAAGCGCGTTTGAGTAAATGGATGAACATTTATGTGATTTTGTGCATCTCGAGGCTTATTCTAATCAATTTTCGTTCTAAAGGAATGTAGTTCATCCAATAAGTGCGTTGGCATCTTTGGATGAACGTTTACGTCATTTTGTGCATCCCAAGGCTTATTCTAATCACTATTCGTACTTAAGGAATGTAGTTCATCCAATAACCGCGTTTGTGTCATTGGATGAACATTTTCGTCATGTTGTGCATCCCAAGACTTATTCTAATCACTTTTCGTACTTAAGGAATGTAGTTCATCCAATAAGTGCATTTGTGTCATTGGATGAACATTTACGTCATTTTGTGCATCCCAAGGTTTATTCTAATCACTTTTCGTACTTAACGAATGAAGTTAATCCAATAAGCGTGGTTGTGTCATTAATTTAACATTTAGGTCATTTTGTGCATGCCATGGCTTATTCTAATCACTTTTGGTACTTAAGGATGTAGTTCATCCAATAATTGCATTTGTGTCATTGGATGGACATTTACGTCATTTTGTGCATGCCAAGGTTTATTCTAATCACTTTTCGTACTTAAGGAATGTAGTTCATTCAATAAGCGCGTTAGTGTCATTGGATGAACATCTACGTCATTTTGTGCATCCCAAGGCTTATTCTAATCACTATTCGTTCTTAAGGAATGTAGTTCATCCAATAACCGCGTTTGTGTCATTGGATGAACATTTTCGTCATTTTGTGCATCCCAAGGCTTATTCTAATCACTTTTCGTACTTAAGGAATGTAGCTCATCCAATAAGTGCATTTGTGTCATTGGATGAACATTTACGTAATTTTGTGCATCCCAAGGTTTATTCTAATCACTTTTCGTACTTAAGAAATGAAGTTAATCCAATAAGCGCGTTTGTGTCATTAATTTAACATTTAGGTCATTTTGTGCATCCCAAGGCTTATTCTAATCACTTTTGGAACTTAAGGATGTAGTTCATCCAATAATTGCATTTGTGTCATTGGATGAACATTTACGTCATTTTGTGCATTTCAAGGTTTATTCTAATCACTTTTCGTACTTAAGGAATGTAGTTCATTCAATAAGCGTATTTGTGTCATTAATTTTACATTTAGGTCATTTTGTGCATTCCAAGGTTTATTCTAATTACTTTTCGTACATAAGGAATGTAGTTCATTCAATAAGCGCGTTTGTGTCATTGGATGAACATTTACGTTATTTTGTGCTTCCCCAGGTTTATTCTAAACACTTTTTGTACTTAAGGATGTACTTCATCCAATAAGCGCGTTTGTGTCATTAATTTCACATTTAGGTCATTTTGTGCATCTCAAGGCTTATTCTAATCATTTTTCGTACTTAAGGATGTAGTTCATCCAATAAGTGCATTTGTGTCATTGGATGAACATTTACGTCATTTTGTGAATCCCAAGGCTTATTCTAATCACTTTTCGTACTTAAGGAATGTAGTTTATTCAATAAGCGCGTTAGTGTCATTGGATGAACATCTACGTCATTTTGTGCATCCCAAGGCTTATTCTAATCACTATTCGTTCTTAAGGAATGTAGTTCATCCAATAACCGCGTTTGTGTCATTGGATGAACATTTTCGTCATTTTGTGCATCCCAAGCCTTATTCTAATCAATTTTCGTACTTAAGGAATGTAGTTCATCCAATAAGTGCATTTGTGTCATTGGATGAACATTTACGTCATTTTGTGCATCCCAAGGTTTATTCTAATCACTTCTCGTACTGAAGGAATGAAGTTAATCCAATAAGCGCGTTTGTGTCATTAATTTAACATTTAGGTCATTTTGTGCATCCCAAGGCTTATTCTAATCACTTTTGGAACTTAAGGATGTACTTCATCCAATAATTGCATTTGTGTCATTGGATGAACATTTACGTCATTTTGTGCATTCCAAGGTTTATTCTAATCACTTTTCGTACTTAAGGAATGTAGTTCATTCAATAAGCGTGTTTGTGTCATTAATTTTACATTTAGGTCATTTTGTGCATTCCAAGGTTTATTCTAATCACTTTTCGTACATAAGGAATGTAGTTCATTCAATAAGCGTGTTTCTGTCATTGGATGAGCATTTACATCATTTTGTGCATCCCCAGGCTTATTCTAAACACTTTTCGTACTTAAGGATGAAGTTCATTCAATAAGTGACATTTGTGTCATTGGATGAACATTTACGTCATTTTGTGCATCCCAAGGCTAATTCTAATCACTTTTCGTACTTAAGGAATGTAGTTCATCCAATAAGAGCGTTTGTGTCATTAATTTAACATTTACGTCATTCTGTGCATCCCAAGGCTTATTCTAATCGCTTTTCGTACTTAAGGAATGTAGTTCATCCAATAAGAGCGTTTGTGTCATTGGATGAACATTTACGTCCTTTGGTGCATCCCAAGGCTTATTCTAATCAATTTTCGTTCTTAAGGAAAGTAGTTCAACCAATAAGCGCGTTTGTGTCATTAATTTAACATTTATGTCCTTTTGTTCAACCCAAGGCTTATTCTAATCACTGTTGGAACTTAAGGATGTACTTCATCCAATAAGTGTATTTGTGTCATTGGAAGCACATTTACGTCATTTTGTGCATCCCCAGGCTTATTCTAACCAATTTTCGTTCTTAAGGAAAGTAGTTCAACCAATAAGCGCGTTTGTGTCATTAATTTAACATTTATGTCATTTTGTTCAACCCAAGGCTTATTCTAATCACTCTTGGAACTTAAGGATGTACTTCATCCAATAAATGTATTTGTGTCATTGGATGCACATTGACGTCATTTTGTGCATTCCAAGGTTTATTGTAATCACTTTTCGTACATAAGGAATGTAGTTCATTCAATAAGCGCGTTTGTGTCATTGGATGAGCATTTACATCATTTTGTGCATCCCCAGGCTTATTCTAAACACTTTTCGTACTTAAGGATAATGTTCATTCAATAAGTGACATTTGTGTCATTGGATGAACATTTACGTCATTCTGTGCGTCCCAAGGCTAATTGTAATCACTTTTCGTACTTAAGGAATGTAGTTCATCCAATAAGTGCATTTGTGTCATTTTATAAACATTTACATCATTTTGTGCATCACAAGGCTTATTCTAATCGCTTTTCATACTTAAGGAATGTAGTTCATCCAATAAGAGCGTTTGTGTCATTGGATGAACATTTACGTCATTTTGTGCATCCCTAGGCTTATTCTAATCAATTTTCGTTCTTAAGGAAAGTAGTTCAACCAATAAGCGCGTTTGTGTCATTAATTTAACATTTATGTCATTTTGTTCAACCCAAGGCTTATTATAATCACTCTCATTACTTAAGGAATGTAGTTATCTAATAAGTGTATTTGTGTCATTGGATGCACATTTACGTCATTTTGTGCATCCCTAGGCTTATTCTAATCACTTTTCGTACTTAAGGAATGTAGTTTATTCGGTAAGCGCATTTGTGTCATTAGTTTAACATTTATGTCATTTTGTTTATCCCAAGGCTTATTCTAATTACTTTTTGTTCTTAAGGAATCTAGTTCATCCAATAAGTTCATTTGTGTCATTAGATGAACATTTACGTCATTTTGTGCATTCCAAAGCTTATTATAATCACTTTTCGTACTTAAGGAACGTAGGTCATCCAATAAGCGCGTTTTAGTTATTGGATGAACATTTATGTGATTTTGTGCATCTCCAGGCTTATTCTATTCAATTTTCGTTCTAAAGGAATGTAGTTTATCCAATAAGTGCGTTGGCATCATTGGAAGAACGTTTACGTCATTTTGTGCATCCCAAGGCTTTATCTAATCACTATTCGTACTTAAGGAATGTAGTTCATCCAATAACCGTGTTTGTGTCATTGGATGAAAATTTTCGTCATTTTGTGCATCCCAAGGCTTATTCTAATCACTTTTCGTGCTTAAGGAATGTAGTTCAATCAATAAGTACATTTGTGTCATTGGATGAACATTTACGTCATTTTGTGCATCCCAAGGTTTATTCTAATCGCTTTTTTTACTTAAGGAATGAAGTTAATCCAATAAGCGCGTTTGTGTCATTAATTTAACATTTAGGTCATTTTGTGCATTCCATGGCTTATTCTAATCACTTTTGGTACTTAAGGATATAGTTCATCCAATAATTGCATTTGTGTCATTGGATGGACATTTACGTCATTTTGTGAATGCCAAGGTTTATTCTAATCACTTTTCGTACTTGAGGAATGTAGTTCATTCAATAAGCGTATTTGTGTCATTAAATTTACATTTAGGTCATTTTGTGCATTCCAAGGTTTATTCTAATCACTTTTCGTACATAAGGAATGTAGTTCATTCAATAAACGCGTTTGTGTCATTGGATGAACATTTTCGTCATTTTGTGCATCCCAAGGCTTAATTTAATCACTTTTCATACTTAAGGAATGTAGTTCATCCAATAAGTGCATTTGTGTAATTGGATGAACATTTACGTCATTTTGTGCATCCCAAGGTTTATTCGAATAACTTTTCGTACTTAAGGAATGAAGTTAATCCAATAAGCGCGTTTGTGTCATTAATTTAACATTTAGGTCATTTTGTGGATTCCAAGGCTTATTGTAATCACTTTTGGTACTTAAGGATGTAGTTCATCCAATAATTGCATTTGTGTCATTGGATGAACATTTACGTCATTTTGTGCATGCCAAGCTGTATTCTAATCACTTTTCGTAGTTAAGGAATGTAGTTCATTCAATAACCGTATTTGTGTCATTAATTTTACATTTAGGTCATTTTGTGCATTCCAAGGTTTATTCTAATCACTTTTCGTACATAAGGAATGTAGTTCATTCAATTAGCGCGTTTGTGTCATTGGATGAACATTTACATCATTTTGTGCATCCCGAGGCTTATTCTAAACACTTTTCGTACTTAAGGATGAAGTTCATTCAATAAGTGCATTTGTGTCATTGGATGAACATTTACGTCATTTTGTGCATCCCAAGGCTTATTCTAATCACTTTTCGTACTTAAGGAATTTAGTTCATCCAATAAGTGCATTTGTGTCATTTTATAAACATTTACGTCATTTTGTGCATCACAAGGCTTATTCTAATCACTTTTCGTACTTAAGGAATGTAGTTCATCCAATAAGAACGTTTGTGTCATTGGATGAACATTTACGTCATTCTGTGCATCCCCAGGCTTATTCTAATCACTTTTCGTACTTAAGCAATGTAATTTATTCAATAAGTGCGTTTGTGTCATTAATTTAACATTTATATCATTTTGTTCATCCCAAGGCTTATTCAAATCACTTTTTGTTCTTAAGGAATGTAGGTCGTCCAATTAGTTCATTTGTGTCGTTGGATGAACATTTACGTCATTTTGTGCATTCCAAGGTTTATTCTAATCACTTTTCGTACTTTTGGAATGTAGTTCATTCAATAAGCACATTTGTGTCATTAACTTTATATTTAGGTCATTTTGTGCATCCCAAGGCTTATTCTAATCACTTTTCGTACTTAAGGAATGTAGTTATCCAATAAGTTCATTCGTGTCATTGGATGCACATTTACGTCATTTTGTGCATCCCTAGGCTTATTCTAATCACTTTTCGTACTTAAGGAATGTAGCTCATCCAATAAGCGTGTTTGTGTCATTAATTTAATATTTATGTCATTTTGTTCATCCCAAGGCTTATTCTAATCACTTTTTGTTCTTAAGGAATGTAGTTCATCCAATAAGTTCATTTGTGTCATTGGATGAACATTTACGTCAATTTGTGCATTCCAAAGCTTATTCTAATCACTTTTCGTACTTAAGGAATGTAGTTCATCCGATAAGCGCGTTAGTGTCATTGGATGAACATCTACGTCATTTTGTGCATCTCCAGGCTTATTCTAATCAATTTTCGTTCTAAACGAATGTAGTTCATCCAATAAGTGCGTTGGTATCATTGGATGAACGTTTACGTCATTTTGTGCATCCCAAGGCTTATTCTAATCACTATTCGTACTTAAGGAACGTAGTTTATCCAATAACCGCGTTTGTGTCATTGGATGAACATTTACTTCATTTTGTGCATCCCCAGGCTTATTCTAAACACTTTTCGTACTGAAGGATGAAGTTCATCCAATAAGTGCATTTGTGTCATTGGATGAACATTTACGTCATTTTGTGCATCCCAAGGCTTATTCTAATCACTTTTCGTACTTAAGGAGTTTAGTTCATCCAATAAGTGCATTTGTGTCATTTTATAAACATTTACGTCATTTTGTGCATCACAAGGCTTATTCTAATCACTTTTCGTACTTAAGGAATGTAGTTCATCCAATAAGAGCGTTTGTGTCATTGGATGAACATTTACGTCATTTTATGCATCCCCAGGCTTATTCTAATCAATTTTCGTTCTTAAGGAAAGTAGTTCAACCAATAAGCGTGTTTGAGTCATTAATTTAACATTTGTGTCATTTTGTTCAACCCAAGGCTTATTCTATTCACTCTTCGTACTTAAGGAATGTAGTTATCCAATAAGTGTATTTGTGTCATTGGATGCACATTTAGGTCATTTTGTGCATCCCTAGGCTTATTCTAATCACTTTTCGTACTTAAGGAATGTAGTTTATTCGATAAGCGCGTTTGTGTCATTAATTTAACATTTATGTCATTTTGTTTATTCCAAGGCTTATTCTAATCACTTTTTGTTCTTAAGGAATGTAGTTAATCCAATAAGTTTATTTGTGTCATTAGATGAACAATAAGCGTTCCAAAGCTTATTATAATCACTTTTCGTACTTAAGGAATGTAGGCCGTCCAATAAGCGTATTTTAGTTATTGGATGAACATTTATGTGATTCTGTGCATCTGCAGGCTTGTTCTAATCAATTTTCTTTCTAAAGGAATGTAGTTCATCCAATAAGTGCGTTGGCATCATTGGATGAACGTTTGCATCATTTTGTGCATCCCAAGGCTTATTCTAGTCACTATTCGTACTTAAGGAATGTAGTTCATCCAATAACCGTGTTTGTGTCATTGGATGAACATTTTCGTCATTTTGTGCATCCCAAGGCTTATTCTAATCACCTTTTCGTATTTAAGGAATGTAGTTATCCAATAAGCGTGTTTGTTTCATTAATTTAACATTTAGGTCATTTTGTGCTTCCCAAGGCTTATTCTATCCACTTTTGGTACTTAAGGATGTAGTTCATCCAACAATTTCATTTGTGTCATTGGATGAACATTTACGTAATTTTGTGCATTCCAAGGTTTATTCTAATCACTTTTCGTACTTAAGGAATGTAGTTAATTCAATAAGCGTGTTTGTGTCATTAATTTTACATTTAGGTCATTTTGTGCATTCCAAGGTTTATTCTAATCACTTTTCGTACATAAAGAATGTAGTTCATTCAATAAGCGCGTTTGTGTCATTGGATGAACATTTACATCATTTTGTGCATCCCCAGGCTTATTCTAAACACTTTTCGTACTTAAGGATGAAGTTCATCCAATAAGTGCATTTGTGTCAATGGATGAATATTTACGTCATTATATGCATCCCAAGGCTTATTCTAATAAGTTTTCGTACTTAAGGAATGTAGTTTATCCAATAAGCGCGTTAGTGTCACTAATTTAACATTTATGTCGTTTTGTTCATCCCAAGGCTTATTCTAATCACTTCTCATACTTAAGGAATGTAGTTATCCAATAAGTGCATTTGTCTCATTGGATAAACATTTACGTCATTTTGTGCATCCCAAGACTTATTCTAATCACTTTTCGTACTTAAGCAATGTAGTTTATTCAATAAGTGCGTTTGTGTCATTAATTTAACATTTATATCATTTTGTTCATCCCAAGGCTTATTCGAATCACTTTTTGTTCTTAAGGAATGTAGTTCGTCCAATAAGTTCATTTGTGTCGTTGGATGAACATTTACGTCATTTTGTGCATTCCAAGGTTTATTCTAATCACTTTTCGTACTTTTGGAATGTAGTTCATTCAATAAGCACGTTTGTGTCATTAACTTTACATTTAGGTCATTTTGTGCATCCCAAGGCTTATTCTAATCACTTTTCGTACTTAAGGAATGTAGTTATCCAATAAGTTCATTTGTGTCATTGGATGCACATTTACGTCATTTTGTGCATCCCTAGGCTTATTCTAATCACTTTTCGTACTTAAGGAATGTAGTTTATTCAATAAGCGTGTTTGTGTCATTAATTTAATATTTATGTCATTTGGTTCATCCCAAGGCTTATTCTAATCACTTTTTGTTCTTAAGGAATGTAGTTCATCCAATAAGTTCATTTGTGTCATTGGATGAACATTTACGTCAATTTGTGCATTCCAAAGCTTATTCTAATCACTTTTCGTACTTAAGGAATGTAGTTCATCCGATAAGCGCGTTAGTGTCATTGGATGAACATCTACGTCATTTTGTGCATCTCCAGGCTTATTCTAATCAATTTTCGTTCTAAACGAATGTAGTTCATCCAATAAGTGCGTTGGTATCATTGGATGAACGTTTACGTCATTTTGTGCATCCCAAGGCTTATTCTAATCACTATTCGTACTTAAGGAATGTAGTTCATCCAATAAGTGCATTTGTGTCATTGGATGAACATCAACGTCATTTTGTGCATCCCAATGCTTATTCTAATCACTTTTCGTACTTAAGGGATGTATTTCATCCAATAAGCGCGTTTGTGTCACTAATTTAACATTTATGTCGTTTTGTTCATCCCAAGACTTATTCTAATCACTCTTCGTACTTAAGGAATGTAGTTATCCAATAAGTGCATTTGTCTCATTGGATAAACATTTACGTCATTTTGTGCATTCCGAGGCTTATTCTAATCACTTTTCGTACTTAAGCAATGTAGTTTATTCAATAAGGGTGTTTGTGTCATTAATTTATCATTTATGTCATTTTGTTCATCCCAAGGCTTATACAACTCACTTTTTGTTCTTAAGGAATGTAGTTCATCCAGTAAGTTAATTTGTGCCATTGGATGAACTTTTACGTCATTTTGTGCATTTCAAGGTTTATTCTAATCACATTTCGTAAATAAGGAATGTAGTTTATCCAATAAGCGCGTTAGTGTTATTGGATGAACTCTACGTCATTTTGTGCATCCCCAGGCTTATTCTAATCAATTTTCGTTCTAAAAGAATGTAGTTCATCCAATAAGTGCGTTGGTATCATTGGATGAACGTTTACGTCATTTTGTGCATCCCAAGTCTTATTCTAATCACTATTCGTACTTAAGGAATGTAGTTCATCCAATAACCGCGTTTGTGTCATTGGATGAACATTTTCGTCATTTTGTGCATCCCAAGGATTATTCTAATCACTTTTCGTACTTAAGGAATGTAGTTCATCCAATAAGTGCATTTGTGTCATTGGATGAACATTTACGTCATTTTGTGCATCCCAAAGTTTATTCTAATTACTTTTCGTACTTAAGGAATGAAGTTAATCCAATAAGGGCGTTTGTGTCATTAATTTAACATTTAGGTCATTTTGTGCATCCCAAGGCTTATTCTAATCACTTTTGGTACTTAAGGATGTACTTCATCCAATAATTGCATTTGTGTCATTGGATGAACATTTACGTCATTTTGTGCATTCCAAGGTTTATTCTAATCACTTTTCGTACTTAAGGAATGTAGTTCATTCAATAAGCGTGTTTGGGTCATTAATTTTACATTTAGGTCATTTTGTGCATTCCAAGGTTTATTCTAATCACTTTTCGTACATAAGGAATGTAGTTCATTCAATAATCGCGTTTGTGTCATTGGATGAACATTTACATCATTTTGTGCATCCCAAGGCTTATTCTAAACACTTTTCGTACTTAAGGATGAAGTTCATTCAATAAGTGCATTTGTGTCATTGGATGAAGATTTACGTCATTTTGTGCATCCCAAGGCTTATTCTAATCACTTTTCGTACTTAAGGAATTTAGTTCATCCAATAAGTGCGTTTGTATCATTTTATAAACATTTACGTCATTTTGTGCATCACAAGGCTTATTCTAATCACTTTTCGTACTTAAGGAATGTAGTTCATCCATTAAGAGCGTTTGTGTCATTGGATGAACATTTACGTCATTTTGTGCATCCCCAGGCTTATTCTAATCAATTTTCGTTGTTAAGGAAAGTAGTTCAACCAATAAGCGCGTTTGAGTCATTAATTTATCATTTGTGTCATTTTGTTCAACCCTATGCTTATTCTAATCACTCTTCGTACTTAAGGAATGTGGTTATCCAATAAGTGTATTTGTGTCATTGGATGAACATTTTCGTCATTTTGTGCATCCCAAGGCTTATTCTAATCACTTTTCGTACTTAAGCAATGTAGTTATCCAATAAGCGTGTTTGTGTCATTAATTTAACATTTAGGTCATTTTGTGCTTCCCAAGGCTTATTCTATCCACTTTTGGTACTTAAGGATGTTGTTCATCCAACAATTGCATTTGTGTCATTGGATGAACATTTACGTAATTTTGTGCATTCCAAGGTTTATTCTAATCACTTTTCGTACTTAAGGAATGTAGTTCATTCAATAAGCGTGTTTGTGTCATTAATATTACATTTAGGTCATTTTGTGCATTCCGAGGTTTATTCTAATCACTTTTCGTACATAAGGAATGTAGTTCATTCAATAAGCGCGTTTGTGTCATTGGATGAACATTTACATCATTTTGTGCATCCCCAGGCTTATTCTAAACACTTTTCGTACTTAAGGATGAAGTTCATCCAATAAGTGCATTTGTGTCATTGGATGAATATTTACGTCATTATGTGCATCCCAAGGCTTATTCTAATAAGTTTTCGTACTTAAGGAATGTAGTTTATCCAATAAGCGCGTTAGTGTCACTAATTTAACATTTATGTCGTTTTGTTCATCCCAAGGCTTATTCTAATCACTTCTCGTACTTAAGGAATGTAGTTTTCCAATAAGTGCATTTGTCTCATTGGATAAACATTTACGTCATTTTGTGCATCCCAAGGCTTATTCTAATCACTTTTCGTACTTAAGCAATGTAGTTTATTCAATAAGTGCGTTTGTGTCATTAATTTAACATTTATATCATTTTGTTCATCCCAAGGCTTATTCAAATCACTTTTTGTTCTTAAGGAACGTAGTTCGTCCAATAAGTTCACTTGTGTCGTTGGATGAACATTTACGTCATTTTGTGCATTCCAAGGTTTATTCTAATCAGTTTTCGTACTTTTGGAATGTAGTTCATTCAATAAGCACGTTTGTGTCATTAACTTTACATTTAGGTCATTTTGTGCATCCCCAGGCTTATTCTAATCACTTTTCGTACTTAAGGAATGTAGTTATCCAATAAGTTCATTTCTGTCATTGGATGCACATTTACGTCATTTTGTGCATCCCTAGGCTTCTTCTAATCACTTTTCGTACTTAAGGAATGTAGTTTATTCAATAAGCGTGTTTGTGTCATTAATTTAATATTTATGTTATTTTGTTCATCCCAAGGCTTATTCTAATCACTTTTTTCTTAAGGAATGTAGTTCATCCAATAAGTTCATTTGTGTCATTGGATGAACATTTACGTCAATTTTTGCATTCCAAAGCTTATTCTAATCACTTTTCGTACTTAAGGAATGTAGTTCATCCGATAAGCACGTTAGTGTCATTGGATGAACATCTACGTCATTTTGTGCATCTCCAGGCTTATTCTAATCAATTTTCGTTCTAAACGAATGTAGTTCATCCAATAAGTGCGTTGGTATCATTGGATGAACGTTTACGTCATTTTGTGCATCCCAAGGCTTATTCTAATCACTTTACGTACTTAAGGAATGAAGTGAATCCAATAAGGGCGTTTGTGTCATTAATTTAACATGTAGGTCGTTTTGTGCATCCCAAGGCTTATTCTAATCACTTTTGGTACTTAAGGAAGTAGTTCATCCAATAATTGCATTTGTCTCATTGGATGAACATTTACGTCATTTTGTGCATTCCAAGGTTTATTCTAATCACTTTTCTTACATAAGGAATGTAGTTCATTCAATAAGCGCGTTTGTGTCATTGGATGAACATTTACATCATTTTGTGCATCTCCAGGCTTATTCTAATCACTTCTTGTACTTAAGGAATGTAGTTTTCCAATAAGTGCATTTGTCTCATTGGATAAACATTTACGTCATTTTGTGCATTTGGGTCATTGGATGAACATTTAGGTCATTTTGTGCATCCCAAGGCTTATTCTAATCACTTTTCGTACTTAATCAATGTAGTTTATTCAATAAGTGCGTTTGTGTCATTAATTTAACATTTATATCATTTTGTTCATCCCAAAGCTTATTCAAATTACTTTTTGTTCTTAAGGAATGTAGTTCGTCCAAAAAGTTCACTTGTGTCGTTGGATGAACATTTACGTCATTTTGTGCATTCCAAGGTTTATTCTAATCACTTTTCGTACTTTTGGAATGTAGTTCATTCGATAAGCACGTTTGTGCCATTAACTTTACATTTAGGTCATTTTGTGCATCCCAAGACTTATTCTAATCACTTTTCGTACTTAAGGAATGTAGTTATCCAATAAGTTCATTTCTGTCATTGGATGCACATTTATGTCATTTTATGCATCCCTAGGCTTATTCTAATCACTTTACGTACTTAAGGAATGTGGTTTATTCAATAAGCGTGTTTGTGTCATTAATTTAATATTTATGTAATTTTGTTCATCCCAAGGCTTATTCTAATCACTTTTTGTTCTTAAGGAATGTAGTTCATCCAATAAGTTCATTTGTGTCATTGAATGCACATTTACGTCAATTTGTGCATTCCAAAGCTTATTCTAATCACTTTTCGTACTTAAGGAATGTAGTTCATCCGATAAGCGCGTTAGTGTCATTGGAGGAACATCTACGTCATTTTGTGCATCTCCAGGCTTATTCTAATCAATTTTCTTTCTAAACAAATGTAGTTCATCCAATAACCGCGTTTGTGTCATTGGATGAACATTTTCGTCATTTTGTGCATCCCAAGGTTTATTCTAATCACTTTACGTACTTAAGGAATGAAGTGAATCCAATAAGGGCGTTTGTGTCATTAATTTAACATGTAGGTCGTTTTGTGCATCCCAAGGCTTATTCTAATCACTTTTGGTACTTAAGGAAGTAGTTCATCCAATAATTGCATTTGTCTCATTGGATGAACATTTACGTCATTTTGTGCATTCCAAGGTTTATTCTAATCACTTTTCTTACATAAGGAATGTAGTTCATTCAATAAGCGCGTTTGTGTCATTGGATGAACATTTACATCATTTTGTGCATCTCCAGGCTTATTCTAATCACTTCTTGTACTTAAGGAATGTAGTTTTCCAATAAGTGCATTTGTCTCATTGGATAAACATTTACGTCATTTTGTGCATTTGGGTCATTGGATGAACATTTAGGTCATTTTGTGCATCCCAAGGCTTATTCTAATCACTTTTCGTACTTAATCAATGTAGTTTATTCAATAAGTGCGTTTGTGTCATTAATTTAACATTTATATCGTTTTGTTCATCCCAAAGCTTATTCAAATCACTTTTTGTTCTTAAGGAATGTAGTTCGTCCAAAAAGTTCACTTGTGTCGTTGGATGAACATTTACGTCATTTTGTGCATTCCAAGGTTTATTCTAATCACTTTTCGTACTTTTGGAATGTAGTTCATTCAATAAGCACGTTTGTGCCATTAACTTTACATTTAGGTCATTTTGTGCATCCCAAGACTTATTCTAATCACTTTTCGTACTTAAGGAATGTAGTTATCCAATAAGTTCATTTCTGTCATTGGATGCACATTTATGTCATTTTATGCATCCCTAGGCTTATTCTAATCACTTTACGTACTTAAGGAATGTGGTTTATTCAATAAGCGTGTTTGTGTCATTAATTTAATATTTATGTAATTTTGTTCATCCCAAGGCTTATTCTAATCACTTTTTGTTCTTAAGGAATGTAGTTCATCCAATAAGTTCATTTGTGTCATTGAATGCACATTTACGTCAATTTGTGCATTCCAAAACTTATTCTAATCACTTTTCGTACTTAAGGAATGTAGTTCATCCGATAAGCGCGTTATTGTCATTGGAGGAACATCTACGTCATTTTGTGCATCTCCAGGCTTATTCTAATCAATTTTCTTTCTAAACAAATGTAGTTCATTCAATAAGTGCGTTGGTATCATTGGATGAACGTTTACGTCATTTTGTGCATCCCAAGGCTTATTCGTATCACTATTCGTACTTAAGGCATGTAGTTCATCCAATAACCGCGTTTGTGTCATTGGATGAACATTTACGTCATTTTGTGCATCCCAAGGTTTATTCTAATCACTTTACGTACTTAAGGAATGAAGTTAATCCAATAAGGGCGTTTGTGTCATTAATTTAACATTTAGGTCGTTTTGTGCATTTTAAGGTTTATTCTAATCACTTTTCTTACATAAGGAATGTAGTTCATTCAATAAGCGCGTTTGTGTCATTGGATGAACATTTACATCATTTTGTGCATCTCCAGGCTTATTCTAATCACTTCTTGTACTTAAGGAATGTAGTTTTCCAATAAGTGCATTTGTCTCATTGGATAAACATTTACGTCATTTTGTGCATTTGGGTCATTGGATGAACATTTAGGTCATTTTGTGCATCCCAAGGCTTATTCTAATCACTTTTCGTACTTAATCAATGTAGTTTATTCAATAAGTGCGTTTGTGTCATTAATTTAACATTTATATCATTTTGTTCATCCCAAAGCTTATTCAAATCACTTTTTGTTCTTAAGGAATGTAGTTCGTCCAAAAAGTTCACTTGTGTCGTTGGATGAACATTTACGTCATTTTGTGCATTCCAAGGTTTATTCTAATCACTTTTCGTACTTTTGGAATGTAGTTCATTCAATAAGCACGTTTGTGCCATTAACTTTACATTTAGGTCATTTTGTGCATCCCAAGACTTATTCTAATCACTTTTCGTACTTAAGGAATGTAGTTATCCAATAAGTTCATTTCTGTCATTGGATGCACATTTATGTCATTTTATGCATCCCTAGGCTTATTCTAATCACTTTACGTACTTAAGGAATGTGGTTTATTCAATAAGCGTGTTTGTGTCATTAATTTAATATTTATGTAATTTTGTTCATCCCAAGGCTTATTCTAATCACTTTTTGTTCTTAAGGAATGTAGTTCATCCAATAAGTTCATTTGTGTCATTGAATGCACATTTACGTCAATTTGTGCATTCCAAAGCTTATTCTAATCACTTTTCGTACTTAAGGAATGTAGTTCATCCGATAAGCGCGTTAGTGTCATTGGAGGAACATCTACGTCATTTTGTGCATCTCCAGGCTTATTCTAATCAATTTTCTTTCTAAACAAATGTAGTTCATCCAATAACCGCGTTTGTGTCATTGGATGAACATTTTCGTCATTTTGTGCATCCCAAGGTTTATTCTAATCACTTTACGTACTTAAGGAATGAAGTGAATCCAATAAGGGCGTTTGTGTCATTAATTTAACATGTAGGTCGTTTTGTGCATCCCAAGGCTTATTCTAATCACTTTTGGTACTTAAGGAAGTAGTTCATCCAATAATTGCATTTGTCTCATTGGATGAACATTTACGTCATTTTGTGCATTCCAAGGTTTATTCTAATCACTTTTCTTACATAAGGAATGTAGTTCATTCAATAAGCGCGTTTGTGTCATTGGATGAACATTTACATCATTTTGTGCATCTCCAGGCTTATTCTAATCACTTCTTGTACTTAAGGAATGTAGTTTTCCAATAAGTGCATTTGTCTCATTGGATAAACATTTACGTCATTTTGTGCATTTGGGTCATTGGATGAACATTTAGGTCATTTTGTGCATCCCAAGGCTTATTCTAATCACTTTTCGTACTTAATCAATGTAGTTTATTCAATAAGTGCGTTTGTGTCATTAATTTAACATTTATATC
>JBBPBO010000002.1:21113138-21145768 GCA_037974295.1 Cicer cuneatum | reverse complement strand
CATTGGATGAACATTTACGTCATTTTGTGCATTCCAAGGTTTATTCTAATCACTTTTCGTACTTAAGGAATGTAGATCATTCAATAAGCGCGTTTGTGTCATTAATTTAACATTTAGGTCATTTTGTGCATCCCCAGGCTTATTCTAAAAAATTTTCGTTCTAAAGGAATGTAGTTCATCCAATAAGTGCGTTGGTATCATTGGATGAACATTTACATCATTTTGTGCATCCCAAGGCTTATTCTAATCACTATTCGTACTTAAGGAATGTAGTTCATCCAATAACCGCGTTTGTGTCATTGGATCAACATTTTCGTCATTTTGTGCATCCCAAGGCTTATTTTAATCACTTTTCGTACTTAAGGAATGTAGTTATCCAATAAGTTCATTTGTGTCATTGGTTGCACATTTACGTCATTTTGTGCATCCCTAGGCTTATTCTAATCACTTTTCGTACTTAAGGAATGTAGTTTATTCAATAAGCGCGTTTGTGTCATTAATTTAATATTTATGTCTTTTTGTTCATCCCAAGGCTTATTCTAATCACTTTTTGTTCTTAAGGAATGTAGTTCATCCAATAAGTTCATTTGTGTCATTGGATGCACATTTACGTCAATTTGTGCATTCCAAAGCTTATTCTAATCACTTTTCGTACTTAAGGAATGTAGTTCATCCGATAAGCGCGTTAGTGTCATTGGAGGAACATCTACGTCATTTTCTGCATCCCCAGGTTTATTCTAATCACTTTTCGTACTTAAGGAGTGTAGTTCATTCAATAAGCGTGTTTGTGTCATTAATTTAATATTTATGTCATTTTGTTCATCCCAAGGCTTATTCTAATCACTTTTTGTTCTTAAGGAATGTAGTTTATTCAATAAGCGTGTTTGTGTCATTAATTTAATATTTGTGTCATTTTGTTCATCCCAAGGCTTATTCTAATTACTTTTTGTTCTTAAGGAATGTAGTTCATCCAATAAGTTCATTTGTGTCATTGGATGCACATTTACGTCAATTTGTGCATTCCAAAGCTTATTCTAATTACTTTTCGTACTTAAGGAATGTAGTTCATCCGATAAGCGCGTTAGTGTCATTGGATGAACATCTACGTCATTTTGTGCATCTCCAGGCTTATTCTAATCAATTTTCGTTCTAAACGAATTTAGTTCATCCAATAAGTGTGTTGGTATCATTGGATGAACGTTTACGTAATTTTGTGCATCCCAAGGCTTATTCTAATCACTATTCGTACTTAAGGAATGTAGTTCATCCAATAACCGCGTTTGTGTCATTGGATGAACATTTTCGTCATTTTGTGCATCCCAAGGCTTATTCTAATCACTTTTCGTACTTAAGGAAAGTAGTTCATCCAATAAGTGCATTTGTGTCATTGGATGAACATTTACGTCATTTTGTGCATCCCAAGGTTTATTCTAATCACTTTTCGTACTTAAGGAATGAAGTTAATCCAATAAGGGCTTTTGTGTCATTAATTTAACATTTAGGTCGTTTTGTGCATCCCAAGGCTTATTCTAATCACTTTTGGTACTTAAGGATGTAGTTCATCCAATAATTGCATTTGTGTCATTGGATGAACATTTACGTTATTTTGTGCATTCCAAGGTTTATTATAATCACTTTTCGTACTTAAGGAGTGTAGTTCATTCAATAAGCACGTTTGTGTCATTAACTTTACATTTAGGTCATTCTGTGCATCCCAGGCTTATTCTAATCACTTTTCGTACTTAAGGAATGTAGTTCATCCAATAAGTGCATTTGTGTCATTGGATGAACATTTACGTCATTTTGTGCATCCCAATGTTTATTCTAATCACTTTTCGTACTTAAGGAATGAAGTTAATCCAATAAGGGCGTTTGTGTCATTAATTTAACATTTAGGTCGTTTTGTTCATCCCAAGGCTTATTCTAATCACTTTTGGTACTTAAGGATGTAGTTCATCCAATAATTGCATTTGTGTCATTGGATGAACATTTACGTAATTTAGTGCATTCCAAGGTTTATTCTAATCACTTTTCGTACTTAAGGAGTGTAGTTCATTCAATAAGCGTGTTTGTGCCATTAATTTTACATTTTGGTCATTTTGTTCATTCCAAGGTTTATTCCAATCACTTTTCGTACTAAAGGAATGTAGTTCATCCAATAAGCGCGTTAGTGTCATTAATTTAACATTTATGTCATTTTGTTCATCCCAAGGCTTAATCTAATCACTTTTCGTACTTAAGGATTGTAGTTATCCAATAAGTGCAGTTGTGTCATTCGATGCACATTTACGTCATTTTGTGCATCCCTAGGCTTATTCTAATCACTTTTCGTACGTAAGGAATGTAGTTTATTCAATAAGCGAGTTTGTGTCATTAATTTATTATTTATGTCATTTTGTGCATCCCAAGGCTTATTCTAATCACTTTTTGTACTTAAGGAATGTAGTTCATCCAAAAAGTTCATTTGTGTCATTGGATGAACGTTTACGTCATTTTGTGCATCCCAAGGCTTATTCTAATCACTATTCGTACTTAAGAAATGTAGTTTATCCAATAACCGCGTTTGTGTCATTGGATGAACATTTTCGTCATTTTGTGCATCCCAAGGCTTATTCTAATCACTTTTCGTACTAAAGGAATGTAGTTCATCCAATAAGTGCATTTGTGTCATTAGATGAACATTTACGTTATTTTGTGCATCCCAAGGTTTATTCTAATCACTTTTCGTACTAAAGGAGTGTAGTTCATTCAATAAGCGCGTTTGCGACATTAATTTAATATTTATGTCATTTTGTTCTTCCCAAGGCTTATTCTAATCACTTTTTGTTCTTAAGGAATGTAGTTCATCCAATAAGTTCATTTATGTCATTGGATGCACATTTACGTCATTTTGTGCATCCCAAGGTTTATTCTAATCACTTTTCGTACTTAAGGAATGAAGTTAATCCAATAAGGGCGTTTGTGTCATTAATTTAACATTTAGGTCATTTTGTGCATTCCAAGGCTTATTCTAATCACTTTTGGTACTTAAGGATGTACTTCATCCAATAATTGCATTTTTGTCATTGGATGAACATTTACGTCATTTTGTGCATTCCAAGGTTTATTCTAATCACTTTTCGTACTTAAGGAATGTAGATCATTCAATAAGCGCGTTTGTGTCATTAATTTAACATTTAGGTCATTTTGTGCATCCCCAGGCTTATTCTAAAAAATTTTCGTTCTAAAGGAATGTAGTTCATCCAATAAGTGCGTTGGTATCATTGGATGAACATTTACATCATTTTGTGCATCCCAAGGCTTATTCTAATCACTATTCGTACTTAAGGAATGTAGTTCATCCAATAACCGCGTTTGTGTCATTGGGTCAACATTTTCGTCATTTTGTGCATCCCAAGGCTTATTTTTATCACTTTTCGTACTTAAGGAATGTAGTTCATCCAATAAGTGCATTTGTGTCATTGGATGAACATTTACGTTATTTTGTGCATCCCAAGGTTTATTCCAATCACTTTTCGTACTTAAGGAATGAAGTTAATCCAATAAGCGCGTTTGTGTCATTAATTTAACATTTGGGTCATTTTGTGCATCCCAAGGCTTATTCTAATCACTTTTGGTACTTAAGGATGTAGTTCATCCAATAATTGCATTTGTGTCATTGGATGAACATTTACCTCATTTTGTGCATTCCAAAGTTTATTCTAATCACTTTTCGTAATTAAGGAATGTAGTTTATTCAATAAGCACGTTTGTGTCATTAACGTTACATTTAGGTCATTTTGTGCATCCGAAGGCTTATTCTAATCACTTTTCGTACTTAAGGAATGTAGTTATCCAATAAGTTCATTTGTGTCATTGGATGCACATTTACGTCATTTTGTGCATCCCTAGGCTTATTCTAATCACTTTTCGTACGTAAGGAATGTAGTTTATTCAATAAGCGAGTTTGTGTCATTAATTTAATATTTATGTCATTTTGTTCATCCCAATGCTTATTCTAATCACTTTTTGTTCTTAAGGAATGTAGTTCATCCAATAACTTCATTTGTGTCATTGGATGCACATTTACGTCATTTTGTGCATTCCAAAGCTTATTCTAATCAATTTTCGTGCTAAACGAATGTAGTTCATCCAATAAGTGTGTTGGTATCATTGGATGATCGTTGACGTCATTTTGTGCATCCCAAGGCTTATTCTAATCACTATTCGTACTTAAGGAATGTAGCTCATCCAATAACCGTGTTTGTGTCATTGGATGAACATTTTCGTCATTTTGTGCATCCCAAGGCTTAATCTAATCACTTTTCGTACTTAAGGAATGTAGTTCATCCAATAAGTGCATTTGTGTCATTGGATGAACTTTTACGTCATTTTGTGCATCCAAAGGTTTATTCTAATCACTTTTCGTACTTAAGGAATGAAGTTAATCCAATAAACGCGTTTGTCTCATTAATTTAACATTTAGGTAATTTTGTGCATCCCAAGGTTTATTCTAATCACTTTTGGTACTTAAGGATGTAGTTCATCATCTAATTGTATTTGTGTTATTTGATGAACATCTACGTCATTTTGTGCATTTCAAGGTTTATTCTAATCACTTTTCGTACTTAAGGAATGTAGTTCATTCAATAAGCGTGTTTGTGTCATTAATTTTACATTTAGGTCATTTTGTGCATTCCATGGTTTATTCTAATCAATTTTCGTACGTAAGGAATGTAGTTCATTCAATAAGCGCGTTTGTGTCATTGGATGAACATTTACGTCATTTTGTGCATCCCAAGGCTCATCTAATCACTTGTCGTACTTAAGGAATGTAGTTCATCCAATAAGTGCGTTTGTGTCATTAATATAACATTTAGGTCATTTTGTGCATCCTAAGGCTTATTCTAATCACTTTTGTTACTTAAGGATGTAGTTCATCCAATAATTGCATTTGTGTCATTGGATAAGCATTTACGTCATTTTGTGCATTCGAAGGTTTATTGTAATCACTTTTCATACTTAAGGAATGTAGTTCATTCAATAAGCGTGTTTGTGTCATTAATTTTACATTTAGTTCATTTTGTGCATTCCAAGGTTTATTCTAATCACTTTTCGTACTTAAGGAATGTAGTTCATCCAATAAGCGCGTTTGTGTCATTAATTTAACATTTCGGTCATTTTGTGCATCCTAAGGCTTATTCTAATCACTTTTGGTACTTAAGGATGTAGTTCATCCAATAAGTGCATTTGTGTCATTGGATGAACTTTTACGTCATTTTGTGCATCCAAAGGTTTATTCTAATCACTTTTCGTACTTAAGGAATGAAGTTAATCCAATAAGCGCGTTTGTGTCATTAATTTAACATTTAGGTCATTTTGTGCATCCCAAGGCTTATTCTAATCACTTTTGGTACTTAAGGATGTAGTTTATCATATAATTGTATTTGTGTTATTGGATAACCATTTACGTCATTTTGTGCATTCCAAGGTTTATTCTAATCACTTTTCGTACTTAAGGAATGTAGTTCATTCAATAAGCGTATTTGTGTCATTAATTTTACATTTAGGTCATTTTGTGTATTCCATGGTTTATTCTAATCACTTTTCGTACTTAAGGAATGTAGTTCATTCAATAAGCGCGTTTGTGTCATTGGATGAACATTTACGTCATTTTGTGCATCCCAAGGATTATTCTAATCACTTTTCGTACTTAAGGAATGAAGTTAATCCATTAAGCGCGGTAGTGTCATTAATTTAACATTTAGGTCATTTTGTGCATCCTAAGGCTTATTCTAATCAGTTTTGGTACTTAAGGATGTAGT
This sequence comes from Cicer cuneatum, assembly GCA_037974295.1. NCBI lineage: Eukaryota > Viridiplantae > Streptophyta > Magnoliopsida > Fabales > Fabaceae > Cicer > Cicer cuneatum. Next base: position 21,139,964 of record JBBPBO010000002.1, on the reverse strand, counting down.
TCATCCAATAATTGCATTTGTGTCATTGGACAAACATTTACGTCATTTGGTGCATTCCAAGGTTTATTCTAATCACATTTCGTACTTAAGGAATGTAGTTCATTCAATAAGCGTGTTTGTGTCATTGGATGAACATTTACGTCATTTTGTGCATCTCCAAGCTTATTCTAATCAATTTTCGTTCTAAACGAATGTAGTTCATCCAATAAGTGCGTTGGTATCATTGGATGATCGTTTACGTCATTCTGTGCATCCCAAGGCTTATTCTAATCACTATTCGTACTTAAGGAATGTAGCTCATCCAATAACCGTGTTTGTGTCATTGGATGAACATTTACGTCATTTTGTGCATTCGAAAGCTTATTCTAATCACTTTTCGTACTTAAGGAATGCAGTTCATCCAATAAGCGCGTTAGTATCATTGGATGAACATTTACATCATTTTGTGCATCCCCAGGCTTATTCTAATCAATTTTCGTTCTAAAGAAATGTAGTTCATCCAATAAGTGGGTTGGTATCATTGGATGAACATTTTCGTCATTTTGTGAATCCCAAGGCTTATTCTAATCACTTTTCGTACTTAAGGAATGTAGTTCATCCAATAAGTGCATTTGTGTCATTGGATGAACATTTAAGTCATTTTGTGCATCCCAAGGTTTATTCTAATCACTTTTCGTACTTAAGGAATGAAGTTAATCCAATAAGGGCGTTTGTGTCATGAATTTAACATTTAGGTCATTTTATGCATCCCAAGGTTTATTCTAATCACTTTTGGTACTTAAGGATGTAGTTCATCCAATAATTGCATTTGTGTCATTGGATGAACATTTACGTCATTTTGTGCATCCCAAGGCTTATTCTAATCATTTTTCATACTTAAGGAATGTAGTTCATCCAATAAGCGCGTTTGTGTCATTAATTTAACATTTATGTCATTTTGTTCATCCGAAGGCTTATTCTAATCACTTTTCGTACTTAAGGAATGTTGTTATCCAATAAGTGCATTTGTGTCATTGGATGCACATTTACATCATTTTGTGCATCCCATGGCTTAATCTAATCACTTTTCGTACTTAAGGAATGTAGTTTATTCAATAAGCGTGTTTGTGTCATTAATTTAACATTTTGTTCATCCCAAGACTTATTCTAATCACTTTTTGTTCTTAAGGAATGTAGTTCATCCAATAAGTTCATTTGTGTCGTTGGATTAACATTTACGTCATTTTGTGCATTCCAAGGTTTATTCTAATCACTTTTCGTACTTAAGAAATGTAGTTCATCCAATAAGCGCGTTTGTGTCATTGGATGAACATTTATTTCATTTTTTGCATCCCAAGGCTTATTCTAATAAGCGCGTTTTCGTACTTAAGGAATGTTGTTATCCAATAAGTGCATTTGTGTCATTGGATGCACATTTCCCATCATGCTCATTTGAAACTCTTTCTGCATTAGTCAGAAACCTCTTTGCACAAAGTGCCAGTTGTAACATCCTCTAAATTATTTGTAAGAATTTAGGTGTGATAATTATTTGTCTTCTTCGACTTATTGTAGTTGATAAAATTATTAGTAAGAATTATTTAATCAATGGAGAAGTTTTATATAATTATATATATATATATATATACATGTTTTTTTAGTACAAGAAGAATTTGAGCTAAGGGTTTGTGGCTAGGTGTTACCCAACCCGTAATAGAAATTTGGGCTTGGAGTTGGTGGCTTAGTTTTTGTATGATCAAGGTTAAGAAAAAAAAATAATAATAAATAAATAAAATAATATTTTCTCCCTTCTTTCTTTATTTGGGCCTAACACTATCTACCCAATAATCTCCACTTTAAATTTTCCCTAAAGTCTACAATATTTCGATACTAAGTAATAGTAAGCAGAAAAAAATACCGAAACCCTAGCCGTCATCTCCTTCACACCTCATCTCCTTCGTGCGGCAAACTTTTCGTGTGAACAACTTCGTGGGGGCTTAGAGTTTCGTACTAGGAAGAAAAGCGGTCAAGGTAAGGGCTTTTCCCCACACAAATTTGAGTTAGACCGTTAGTTGGATGACATAGAACTAATAATTGTAATTGCTTGCTTTTGAAAGAAATAAATGCAGACTAATAAAATAAAATAATGGAATATGAAATCCTTTACGTTGAGTTCGATATGTAATGTATGTCTTTTTAAGAAGTAAAATATGAATTTTTATATTATACATGATAGAGTTTTAATTTTTATGATGGATATGAAGCAAAATATGATTTTTCTTGTGTTATATATATGATAACGTTTTGATTTTGATGATGTATTATGAGTTGGAGTTTGAAGTTTCTTGTTATATATAAAGTTTTAATCTTTATGGTGTAAATGAAGTCAAGTCCTGATTTTTATGCGTACGTGGTGAAAATTATTATTGAATGATTATTTGTCTATGAATGTATGATTCTCATGATAAGGATGTGTGATATGTGATCTTTGTGATGTGAATAAGATGATGGTTTTAAAAAGGTGATTTTTTGAATGTATATGACATGATTCTTAGTGGGCAGTGTGCGAGTATAATTGTGATAATATATATGGTCATGTCATGGCATATGCATCTTCGTGAGAGTTGCCTTAGTGGCAGGTTTATTTTCCCCATTGGTATGGGTGATCTTTCTGTGTGGAAGTTGCCTTAGTGGCAGGTTTATATCCGGATCATATAGTTTTAGGAGCATGCATTATGCATATTTTTTTTATATACGGTTTACTGTTTGCACATTTTTTTCTTTTAAATTACAAGTTTTTACCTTTATATGTTTTGTGTTATTCTTCTATATGTTTAGCTTTGGTTTGATGTGGATGACGGAAAAAATTGACCCTTACAACAACATTTTAGGTACTAATGAGTTCGAGGAGATTCAAGAGTAATTGATGAGTATTAACGTGCGGCGAACGTGGGGTAAAAATGGGGTTTTCAAGACAATTTTGTAATAATAAATATTGCCGCAAAATTTCTATGTTTATTTATTTTTTTTAATTTTTGTCACTAAACTTTTAAATGCATTCGAATTCTATAAATACGGAAGTGGATTTTTGCTTCCGTTAGGAATAATTGATTTTTCCTTTATTTTAGCTTGAATAAACTTTTTTTTATAATATTAAACAAATGTGATTGTTACTAATTATTTAAAAGCACAAATGTGATTGTTACTAATTATTTAAAAGTATAAATGTAGATATTCTTACAAAAAAAGATTATCGTAAATTTTTCTAAAAGTATTTTTTTAGTAACATTTTGGACCAAAAATCCGGGGCGTTACACCAGTAGTAGATCCAAAGATGATATCATCAACATAAACTTCAATAATTAAAATATCATTTTTAATGGATTTCCTAAATAGAGTATTATCAATTTGGCCTTTGTCAAATTCATTCTTAAGCAGAAAGGTACTAAGTCTGTCATACCATGCCCTTGGTGCTTGTTTTAAACCATATAAAGATTTTTTAATTTTAAAAACATGGTCTGGAAAATCAGAATTTTCAAATCTAGGGGGCTGTTTGACATGGACTTCCTCACTTATATAGCCATTTAAGAATGCACTTTTAACATCCACTTGATACAGAACTATATCATGATTAGCAGCAAATGATGAGAGAATTCTAATTGCTTCTAACCTGGCCACTGGAGCAAAAGTCTCAGTGTATTCTATACCTTCCTGTTGACTGTATCCTTGAGTTACTAATCTGGCTTTGTTCCTTACCATTTCACCTTTTTCATTGAGTTTATTCATGAACACCTACTTGGTTCCAATAATGTTTTTGTTTGGATACCAGATCCCAAACACCATTCCTTTGAAATTCAGCTCTTCTTGCATTGCAAGTATCCAACCTTCCTCTGCCAAATCTTCATCAACATTGGTTGGTCTGCATCAACTTCTGGTTCTGGTAAATCTTGGCTGTTTCTGACTTGATCAGATTTACTTTTGAAGATTTTTCATGTGTTGCTGACTTGCTTGTATCCTTTACCTTTCCAGGTACTTCTGTTTCTTCTGCTTCTGCTTTGCTCCCTTTAGTTCTGGTGAACCGGCACTATCTTTATCTTGCTTTGATTTTTCAAGATCAAGCAGTTTGTCATATTACATAATAAAAATAATTTAAAAATGAACTCAATACAGCCAAACCATTAATTCTGCTTCTGGTGGTTTCTGCTTGTTTTTAAAACCACTAGAATGATGTTTCTGCTGAAGTGTTCACTCTGAAAATCCTCTTGCTTCTGATTTTCAGATTCCGAATCTGTATGTTCTGTGATTATATGGTTTGGATTAAGGGATTTGAATTCCCTTCCAGGTTTGTAGTCTTGATGAATTTCACTGGTGTGTTTGAAGAACTCTCCCGATTCTGATTGTTCTCTTTCTACTTTGGCGGATACACCATGTTACTCTGGTGATTCTGGAACTTATGGTGATTTTGGTAATTATACTGGTTCTGGTTCGTGTTCTGGTACTGATTCAGATTCTAGTTCTAGTGTTGGTTCGGGTTCCAGTTCCTGTGCCTCTGACACTGGTTCCAGATCTGGTTCTGGTTCCAGTTCCTCTACCTCTGATACTGGTTCCAGTTCTAGTTTTGGTTCCAGTTCTTGTACCTCTGATACTGGTTCCAGTTCTGATTCTGGTTCCAGTTCCTGTTCTGATTCGTGTGATATGTGTGATTTCTTTGATATTTCCTGTTGCTCCTATGATTCTGGTTTTGGTTCTGATAGGTATTGTGTTAACTAGTTCTTCTTCTACCAGAGTCAATTGGCTTCTGTTTGGTAGATGTTGGAACATAAACCTTCTTTTTCTTGTGCATTGCCAACATCCATTGTCCAGGCACCATTGTTGGTGTCTCCTTCTGGTTGCTCATAATATATGCAACATATACAATTTGATCTTTTGGTACCCATAACTGATTGGGTCCAGGTTTGTTAGTTTTAACAACTCTCTGATCTTGTTCAGATTTTACCATTGGACAAGATAATTCAGAGTGACCTTTCTTAGCACAAATAATGCATAAAACATCAGAATGAACAGTTTTAGTTTCAGCAATAGTTTCTGTAAAACCAAGACCTTTCTTGCCAATGTTACTGTTTCCATAAATCATAGATGCATATTTACTTCTTTCCATTCCACTAGAGATAAAGTTTTGAAAGAATTGCTCATGCATATAAGATTCACAAACAGTTTTGGAAGTGGAACAAACATTACTTTTGAGAGTTTGGTTTTTAGATTTGAGTCTTGCAACTTCAGTTTTAAAATCCTTGTTTTCAGTTGCATACTCAGAATTTTGATTCTTTAAAACTTGGATTTCTTTGGTCATATTTTTCTTATCATCCCTAAGTGTTTTCAGTTTTAAAGACATCTTATTTTTTGCATTTAAAAACTCTGTTACAGCCTCAATTAATTCAGATTTAGAGAGATTAGAAAATACCTCACTGTCTTCATCTTCTGAATCTGTTCCAGAGCCTGAGCTGTATCCAGAATTTGAGTTGGTATGAGCCATTAGAGCCATAATTGCTTTCTTTGATGTGCTTCCAGACTTGCCTGAATGACTGCTTCGATCATTCTTCCTTCTGCCTGCTTTTTCCTTCCTGAAACTGTGCCCTTGTGAAATCCAGAGGCAGGCCTGATGTCTGATTCTGATACATCCCAGGCTGCCATCAGACCCTTCTTTTTGAATCTGGAACTCTTCTTGTGCTGCTTGCCTTTTTCTAGATTTGGGCATTTTGATTTGATATGTCCAGGTTCATTGCATTCATAACAGATGATGCTCTTGTTGTCAGATTTTTCCTTTCCTTTGCTGTTATGTTTCTTCCTAGAGCCTCTCCTCTTTATGTTTTCCCATATCTTAACCATCTGTTTGGTTAAGTAAGCCATATCATCACAGTCACTGTCGCTATCCTCTGATTTTGATGCTGCCCTTGCTGCTTTCTTCTGTTTCGACATTAGGGCCATATTCTTCTTCTTCTTTTGTTCATCTGCTTCTAGTTCTATTTCATGAGACTTGAGTGAGCTGATCAGATCTTCAAGTTTTAAGTTATTCAGATCATTGGCTTGGTGAACTGCAGTAACCATTGGTCTCCACTTGGTTGGTAAGCTTCTTAAAATCTTCTTGACATGATCTGTTGTTGTGTAGCTTTTCTTCAAGACCTTCAGTCCAGATATCAGAGTTTTGAATCTACAGAATATTCCATCAATGTCTTCATCATCTTCCATCTTGAACATCTCATACTGTTTGACCAGTATGTTAGCCCTTGCTTCCTGAACCTACTGGCTTCCTTCATAGGTCAGAACCAAACTGTCGAATATGCTCTTTGCTGTTTCTTTATTTGTGCATCTGTCAAATTCTTTGAATGTCATGGCACTGATCATGATGTTTCTGGACTTGTGATGCAGCTTTTATAATTTGCTCTGATCTGGTTTCATATCTTCCATGTCCAGTTCTTTAGTTAGATCTTCTGGAACAGTAGGTGCAGTGTATCTTTTGACTACCAGCTTCCATAATTCAGGATCTTGAGATATGAAGAAACTTCTCATTCAGTCCTTCCAATACTCAAACCTTTCTCCATCAAACAGTGGTGGTCTGTTGATGTTGCCTCCAAATTCCTCTAACATGTTGAACCCTTGGACCTTTCCTCAAACACTGTTAAGTGCTCAGCTTTGAGACCGAGAAGGGGGGTAGAATTGTGTTTGACTAACTTGAATACTTTTTCTGTTTTTGCAGTTTTATAAGAAAACTTGATGTATGAATAAAACAGAGTTAACAGCGGAAGTAAAAATAAAAACACAGAATTTTATACTGGTTCACCGTTAACGAGGCTACGTCTAGTCCCTTCACCTTGAAGGATTTCACTAATTCAAAACCTTGAATTACAACAATACCACTGACCCTCCAGGTCAATCTTCTCAAACAGTCTAACAATCCTAGACTTTTGAGGAATACAGCACCTTGACTTCTTAAGTCAAGTCTTCTCCTACCAATCTGACAACCCCAGATTGTAGAAGGAATTACATTGCCTTGAATCTAATTGCCAAGTAATATGCTACCCCTTCTGACTCCCTCAGATTGTAGACTCTACTTCAACAACTTAGATCTAACACAAGGGAAAGAAAATAACACGAGTGCTTGCTTCTAGAAAGCTGGAACTCACAATTAACCTCACTAAAAACTCGAGTGTTTGCTTTTGGAAGTGCATGGCTCTTTTGTGATTTTTGATGCTGAGTCTTCACTCTTGAGCCTCCTTTTATAGATTCTGATTAGGGTCTCTTCCAAGCTTAAATTCGAGCTGTATCTTGCTTGATTCTCTTGCAAAAATACTCTGACCAATCGGGTTTCACATAAATAAAAAACATATCTTTTTATCTCTAGATTTGTTTTCATAAATAACTTGGGCCAATCCTGTCTTTAATTAATCATGGAACAAATCTTTCTTCCCGCCAATAGCTTCTGAACTCCTAGACGACTTCACTTTATTTTTGTAACAAATCCTTTGATCAAATTTAATTAAATCTCCACCGTTAATCCTCATGATTAAATCTGGACCGTTTGATCTTCTGCACTAGTCCACATCTAGACCATACTAAGTGATCTGCTGTGATCCTCTGATTTCGGCCAACCATGGACCACACTTTCAAATCTTCTGATCTCGGCCAACCTGGACTTGCAAACTGATCTGTTGTGATCCTCTGATCTCGGCCAATGCTGGACCACACATTCTAACCTTCTGATTTCGGCTAACACTAGGCCATGGTCTGATCTTCTGATCTCGACCAACACTGGGCCATATACTCAAATCTCGACCATTGATCTAAACCTTTTCCCTCTGATCTGGACCAATTCTGAACTGGGTCTGGATTGAACTAAAATTAAATCTTGACAAATAATATTTCAGTGTGGACATTTTACCTTCCAATTTGGATCAGGTCTGGATCAAATCTGGAGATCATTTCTTGTGGTCCGGACTTAGTTTCATACCATGAACCATGCTATCTTCTGGTTTGGGTCAAATCTGGATTGAATCTCTTGTTCTGGATCCATTAATTTATCCTCTGATTAAGTCTGAATCAATTCTGGACTAAGTCTGACTAATGATTCCTTCTAGTCTTGATCAAGTCTCTCTCTGGCAAGCTTCCTTCTGGTCTTGTCCAGGTCTCCTTCTGACTTTGCTTCCTTCTGATCTAGGCCAGCAAAGATATCCTCTGGTAATTTCAGGATGCATCCACTGGTACCTTCTGGATGCATTATCTACTGTCTTCATCTTCTGCCTCTGCAAACATCATCTTCTGGTGGCATTTTAATATAGTAATTCAAGGTACAAAATAAGATTACATGGAGGGCTTTTGAAAACATGTAAATCCTATGTACTTATAACCAACTTGGTTCCAACATGTATTTCATCCAAAATGTGTGTTTGTGTCATTGGATTAACACTTAGGTCATTTTGTGCATCCCAAGGTTTATTATAATCCATTTTCGTTTTTAACCAACGTAGTTCATCCAATAAGTGTGTTTGTGTCATTGGATTAACATTTAGGTCATTTTTTGCATCCCAAGGGTTATTCTAATCCATTTTTGTTCTAAACCAATGTCGTTCATCCAAGAAGTACATTTGTGTCATTGGCTTAACATTTACGTCATTTTGTGCATCCAAAGCCTTATTGTAATCACTTTTCGTTCTCAAGGAATAGGTTTCATCCTCAAAGTGCGTTTGTGTCTTTGGATTAACATTTATGTCATTTTATGCATCCCAAGGCTTCTTCTAATCCATTTTCGTTTTTAACCAAAGTAGTTCATCCAATAAGTGCATTTGTGTCATTGGATTGACATTTAAGCCATTTTGTGCATCCCAAGGTTTATTCTAATCATATTTCGTTCTTAAGGAATGTAGTTAATCTGATAAGTGCGTTTGTGTCATTGGATTAACATTTACATCATTTTGTGCATCCCAAGGCTTATTCTAATCACTTTTCGTTCTTAAGGAATGTATTTCATCCAAAAAGTGCGTTTGTGTCATTGGATTAACATTTATGTCATTTTGTGCATCCCAAGGCTTATTCTAATCACTTTTCGTTCTTAAGGAATGTATTTCATCCAAAAAGTGCATTTGTGTTATTGGATTAACATTTACGTCATTTTGTGCATCCCAAGGCTTATTCTAATCACTTTTCGTTCTTAAGGAATGTATTTTATCCAAGAACTGCATTTGTGTCATTGGAATAACATTTACGTCATTTTTTGCATCCTAAGGCTTATTCTAATCAGTTTTCATTCTTAAGGAATGGGTTTCATCCAAAAAGTGCATTTGTGTCATTAAATTAACATTTACGTCATTTTATGCATCCGAAGGCTTCTTCTAATCCATTTTCGTTCCAAACCAAAGTAGTTCAACCAATAAGTGCATTTGTGTCATTGGATTGACATTTATGTCATTTTGTGCATCCCAAGTTTTATTTTAATCATTTTTCGTTCTTAAGGAATGCAATTAATCCGATAAGTGTGTTTGTGTCATTGGATTAACTTTTCGTTCATTTTGTGCATCCCAAGGCTTATTCACATATCTTTTCATTGCTATATAATGTATATCATCCAAGAAGTACGTTTGTGTCATTGGATAAACATTTACGTCATTTTGTGTGTCCCAAGGCTTATTCTAATCCATTTTCGTTCTTAAGAAATGTATTTCATCCAAAAAGTGCGTTTGTGTCATTGGATTAACATTTAGGACATTTTGTGCATCCCAAGGCTTATTCTAGTCCATTTTCGTTTTTAACCAACGTAAATCATCCAATAACTGCGTTTGTGTCATTGGATTAACATTTACGACATTTTGTGCATCCCAAGGCTTATTCTAATCACTTTTCGTTCTTAAGGAATGTATTTTATCCAAAAAGTGTGTTTGTGGTATTGGATTAACAGTTACGTCATTTTGTGCATCCCAAGGCTTTTTCTAATCACTTTTCGTTCTTAAGGAATGTATTTTATCCAAGAAGTTCATTTGTGTCATTGGAGTAACATTTAAGTCATTTTGTGCATCCCAAGGCTTATTCTAATCACTTTTCATTCTTAAGGAATGGGTTTCATCTAAAAAGTGCGTTTGTTTCATTGGATTAACATTTACGTCATTTTATGCATCCAAAGGCTTCTTCTAATCCATTTTTGTTCTAAACCAAAGTAGTTCATCCAATAAGTGCATTTGTGTCATTGGATTGACATTTAGTTCATTTTGTGCATCCCAAGGTCTATTCTAATCAATTTTTATTCTTAAGGAATGTAGTTAATCCGATAAGTGTGTTTGTGCCATTGGATTACCATTTACGTCATTTTGTGCATCCCAAGGGTTATTCAAATCACTTTTCGTTCTTAAGGAATGTATTTCATCTAAAAAGTGTGTTTGTGTCATTGGATTAACATTTATGTCATTTTGTGCATCCCAAGGCTTATTCTAATCACTTTTCGTTCTTAAGGAATGTATTTCATCCAAAAAGTGCATTTGTGTTATTGGATTAACATTTACGTCATTTTGTGCATCCCAAGGCTTATTCTAATCACTTTTCGTTCTTAAGGAATGTATTTTATCCAAGAACTGCATTTGTGTCATTGGAATAACATTTACGTCATTTTTTGCATCCTAAGGCTTATTCTAATCAGTTTTCATTCTTAAGGAATGGGTTTCATCCAAAAAGTGTGTTTGTGTCATTAAATTAACATTTACGTCATTTTATGCATCCGAAGGCTTCTTCTAATCCATTTTCGTTCCAAACCAAAGTAGTTCAACCAATAAGTGCATTTGTGTCATTGGATTGACATTTATGTCATTTTGTGCATCCCAAGTTTTATTTTAATCATTTTTCGTTCTTAAGGAATGCAATTAATCCGATAAGTGCGTTTGTGTCATTGGATTAACTTTTCGTTCATTTTGTACATCCTAAGGCTTATTCACATATCTTTTCATTGCTATATAATGTATATCATCCAAGAAGTACGTTTGTGTCATTGGATAAACATTTACGTCATTTTGTGTGTCCAAAGGCTTATTCTAATCCATTTTCGTTCTTAAGAAATGTATTTCATCCAAAAAGTGCGTTTGTGTCATTGGATTAACATTTAGGACATTTTGTGCATCCCAAGGCTTATTCTAGTCCATTTTCGTTTTTAACCAACGTAAATCATCCAATAACTGCGTTTGTGTCATTGGATTAACATTTACGTCATTTTGTGCATCCCAAGGCTTATTCTAATCACTTTTCATTCTTAAGGAATGTATTTCATCCAAAAAGTGTGTTTGTGGTATTGGATTAACAGTTACGTCATTTTGTGCATCCCAAGGCTTTTTCTAATCACTTTTCGTTCTTAAGGAATGTATTTTATCCAAGAAGTTCATTTGTGTCATTGGAGTAACATTTAAGTCATTTTGTGCATCCCAAGGCTTATTCTAATCACTTTTCATTCTTAAGGAATGGGTTTCATCTAAAAAGTGCGTTTGTTTCATTGGATTAACATTTACGTCATTTTATGCATCCCAAGGCTTCTTCTAATCCATTTTTGTTCTAAACCAAAGTAGTTCATCCAATAAGTGCATTTGTGTCATTGGATTGACATTTAGGTCATTTTGTGCATCCCAAGGTCTATTCTTATCAATTTTTGTTCTTAAGGAATGTAGTTAATCCGATAAGTGTGTTTGTGTCATTGGATTACCATTTACGTCATTTTGTGCATCCCAAAGGTTATTCAAATCACTTTTCGTTCTTAAATAATGTAATTTGACAAAAATGTGCGTTTGTGTCATTGGATAAACATTTACGTCATTTTGTGTGTCCCAAGGCTTATTCTAATCCATTTTCGTTCTTAAGAAATGTAGTTAATTCGATAAGTGCGTTTGTGTCATTGGATTAACATTTGGTTCATTTTGTGCATCCCAAGGCATATTCAAATAACTTTTCGTTCTTATATAATGTATTTCATCCAAAAAGTGCGTTTGTGTCATTGGATAAATATTTACGTCATTTTGTATGTCCCAAGGCTTATTCTAATGCATTTTCGTTCTTAAGGAATGTATTTCATCCAAAAAGTGCGTTTGTGTCATTGGATTAAGATTTAAGTCATTTTGTGCATCCCAAGGCTTATTCTAATCACTTTTCGTTCTTAAGGAATGAGTTTCATCCAATAAGTGTGTTTGTGTCATTGGATTAACATTTAGGTCATTTCGTGCATCCCAAGGCTTATTCTAATCACTTTTCGTTCTTAAGGAATGTATTTCGTCCAAAAAGTGTGGTTGTGTCATTTGATTAACATTTACGTCATTAGGTGCATCCCAAGGCTTATTCTAATCACTTTTAGTTGTTAAGAAATGTATTTTATCCAACAAGTGCATTTGTGTCATTGGAGTAACATTTACGTCATTTTGTGCATCCCAAGGCTTATTTTAATCACTTTTCGTTCTTAAGGAATATGTTTCATCCAAAAAGTGCATTTGTGTCATTGGATTAACATTTACGTCATTTTATGCATCCCAAGGCTTCTGCTAATCACTTTTCGTTCTTGATGAATGTATTTTATCCAAGAAGTGCATTTGTGTCATTGGAGTAACATTTACGTCATTTTGTGCTTCCCAAGGCTTATTCTAATTACTTTTCGTTACTAAGGAATGGGTTTCATCCAAAAAGTGCATTTGTGTCATTGGATTAATATTTAAGTCATTTTATGCATCCCAAGGCTTCTTCTAATCCATTTTCGTTCCAAACTGAAGTAGTTCATCCAATAAGTGCATTTGTGTCATTGGATTGACATTTATGTCATTTTATACATCCCAAGTTTTATTTTAATCAGTTTTCGTTCTTAAGGAATGCAGTTAATCCGATCAATACGTTAGTGTCATTGGATAAACATTTACGTCATTTTGTGTGTCCCAAGGCTTATTCTAATCCATTTTCATTCTTAAGGAATGTATTTCATCCAAAAAGTGTGTTAGTGTCATTGGATTAACATTTACGTCATTTTGTGTGTCCCAAGGCTTATTCTAATCCACTTTCGTTCTTAAAGAATGTATTTCATCCAAAAAGTGCGTTTGTGTCATTGGAATAAGATTTAAGTCATTTCATGCATCCCAAGGCTTATTCTAATCACTTTTGGTTCTTAAGGAATGTATTTCGTCCAAAAAGTGTGGTTGTGTCGTTTGATTAACATTTACGTCATTAGGTGCATCCCAAGGCTTATTCTAATCACTTTTAGTTCTTAAGAAATGTATTTTATCCAACAAGTGCATTTGTGTCATTGGAGTAACATTTACGTCATTTTGTGCATCCCAAGGCTTATTCTAACCGCTTTTCGTTCTTTAGGAATAGATTTCATCCAAAAAGTGCATTTGTGTCATTGGATTAACATTTACGTCATTTTATGCATCCCAAGGCTTCTTCTAATCACTTTTCGTTCTTAATGAATGTAATTTATCCAAGAAGTGCATTTTTGTCATTGGAGTAACATTTACGTCATTTTGTGCTTCCCAAGGCTTATTCTAATCACTTTTCGTTATTAAGGAATGGGTTTCATCCAAAAAGTGCATTTGTGTCATTAGATTAATATTTAGTCAATTTGTACATCCCAAGTTTTATTTTAATCATTTTTCATTCTTAAGGAATGCAGTTAATCCGATAAGTACGTTAGTGTCATTGGATAAACATTTACGTAATTTTTTGTGTCCCAAGGCTTATTCTAATCCATTTTCGTTCTTAAGGAATGTATTTCATCCAAAAAGTGTGTTAGTGTGATAGGATGAACATTTACGTCATTTTATGCATCCCAAGGCTTTTTCTAATCCATTTTCATTCTAAACGAAAGTAGTTCATGTAATAAGTGCATTTGTGTCATTGGATTGACATTTAGGTCATTTTGTGCATCCCAAGTAGTATTTTAATTATTTTTCGTTCTTATGGAATGTAGTTAATCCGTTAAGTGCGTTAATGTCATTGGATTAACATTTACGTCATTTTGTGTATCCCAAGGCTTATTCTAATCCATTTTCGTTCTTAAGGAATGTATTTCATCCAAAAAGTGTGTTTGTGTCATTGGATTAACATTTAGGTCATTTTGTTGCATCCCAAGGCTTATTCTAATCCATTTTAGTTGTAAACCAATGAAGTTCATCCAAGAAGTGCATTTAGGTCATTTTGTGCATCCCAAGGTTTATTTTAATCATTTTTCGTTCTTAAGAAATGTAATTAATCCGATAAGTGCGTTTGTTTTATTGGATTAACATTTACGTCATTTTGTGCAATCCAAGGCTTATTCAAATCACTTTTCGTTCTTAAATAATGTATTTCATCCGAAAAGTGCGTTTGTGTTATTGGATTAACAATTACGTCATTTTGTGCATCCCAAGGTTTATTCAAATCACTTTTCGTTCTTAAATAACGTATTTCATCCAAAAAGTGCGTTTGTGTCATTGGATTAACATTAACGTCACTTTGTGTGTCCTCTGGCTTATCCTAATCACTTTTCGTTCTTAAGGAATGTGTTTCATAAAAAAAGTGCGTTTGAGTCATTGGATTAACATTAACGTCATTTTGTGTGTCCCAAGGCTTATTCTTATCACTTTTCGTTCTTAAGGAATGTGTTTCATCCAAAAATTGTGTTTGTGTGATAGGATGAACATTTACGTCATTTTATGCATCCCAAGGCTTTTTCTAATCCATTTTCGTTCTAAACGAAAGTAGTTCATGTAATAAGTGCATTTGTGTCATTGGATTGACATTTAGGTCATTTTGTGCATCCCAAGAAGTATTTTAATTATTTTTCGTTCTTATGGAATGTAGTTAATCCGTTAAGTGCGTTAATGTCATTGGATTAGCATTTACGTCATTTTGTGTATCCCAAGGCTTATTCTAATCCATTTTCGTTCTTAAGGAATGTATTTCATCCAAAATGTGTGTTTGTGTCATTGGATTAATATTTAGGTCATTTTGTTGCATCCCAAGGCTTATTCTAATCCATTTTAGTTGTAAACCAATGAAGTTCATCCAAGAAGTGCATTTAGGTCATTTTGTGCATCCCAAGGTTTATTTTAATCATTTTTCGTTCTTAAGAAATGTAATTAATCCGATAAGTGCGTTTGTTTCATTGGATTAACATTTACGTCATTTTGTGTAATCCAAGGCTTATTCAAATCACTTTTCGTTCTTAAATAATGTATTTCATCCGAAAAGTGCGTTTGTGTTATTGGATTAACAATTACGTCATTTTGTGCATCCCAAGGTTTATTCAAATCACTTTTCGTTCTTAAATAACGTATTTAATCCAAAAAGTGCGTTTGTGTCATTGGATTAACATTAACGTCACTTTGTGTGTCCTCTGGCTTATCCGAATCACTTTTTATTCTTAAGGAATGTGTTTCATAAAAAAAGTGCGTTTGAGTCATTGGATTATCATTTACGTCATTTTGTGTGTTCCATGGCTTATGCTAATGACTTTTCATTCTTAAGGAACGTGTTTCATCCAAAAAGTGTGTTTGTGTCATTGGATGAACATTTACGTCATTTTATGTATCCCAAGGCTTCTTCTAATCCATATTCGTTCTAAGCCAAAGTTGTTCATCTAGTAAGTGCATTTGTGTCATTGGATTGACATTTATGTCATTTTGTGCATCCCAAAGTTTATTTTAATCATTTTTCGTTCTTAACGAATGTACTTAATATGATAAGTGAGTTTGTGTTGTTGGATTAACATTTACGTCATTTTGTGTATCCCAAGGCTTATTGTAATCCGTTTTCGTTCTTAAGGAATGTATTTCATCCAAAAAGTGTGTTTGTGTCATTCGATAAACATTTATGTCATTTTGTGAGTCCCAAGGCTTATTCTAATTCATTTTCGTTCTTAAGGAATTATTTCATCCAAAAAGTGCGTTTGTGTCATTGGATTAACATTTAGGTCATTTTGTGCATCCCAAGGCTTATTCTAATCCATTTTTGTTCTAAACCAATGTATTTCATCCAAGAAGTGCATTTGTGTCATTCGATTGACATTTAGGTCATTTTGTGCATCCCATGTTTTATTTTAATCATTTTTCGTTATTAAGGAATGTAATTAATCCGATTAGTGTGTTTGTGTCATTGGATTAACATTTACGTCATTTTGTGCATCCCAAGGCTTATTCAAATCACTTTTCGTTCTTATATTATGTATTTCATCCACAAAGTGCGTTTGTCTCATTGGATTAACAATTACGTCATTTTGTGTGTCCCAAGGCTTATTCTAATCCATTTCCGTTCTATACCGAAGTAGTTCATCCAATAATTGCATTTGTGTCATTGGATTAACATTTGGGTCATTTTGTGCATCCCATGGTTTATTCTAATCATTTTTCTTTCATAAGGAATGTAGTTAATCCGATAAGTGGGTTTGTGTCATTGGATTAACATTTATTTCATTTTGTACATCCCAAGGGTTATTCAAATCACTTTTCGTTTTTAAATAATGTATTTCATCCAAAAAGTGCGTTTGTGTCATTGGATAAACATTTACATTATTTTGTGCATCCCAAGGCTTATTCAAATCACTTTTCGTTCTTAAATAACATATTTGATCCAAACATTGTGTTTGTTTCATTCGATTAACATTAATGTCATTTTGTGTGTCCCAAGGCTTATTCTAATCACTTTTCGTTCTTAAGGAATGTGTTTCATAAAAAAAGTGCGTTTGTGTCATTGCATTAACATTTATGTCATTTTAGGTGTCCCAAGGCTTATTCTTATCCATTTTCGTTCTTAAGGAATGTAGTTAATCTGATAAGTGCGTTTGTGTCATTGGATTAACATTTCGTTTATTTTGTGCATCCCAAGGCTTATTCAAATCACTTTTCGTTCTTAAGGAATGTATTTCATCCAAATAGTGCATTTGTGTCATTGGATAAATATTTACGTCATTTTGTGTGTCCCAAGGCTTATTCTACTGCATTTTCGTTCTTAAGGAATGTATTTCATCCAAAAAGTGTGTTTGTGTCATTGGATTAACATTTAGGTCATTTTGTGCATCCCAAGGCTTATTTTATTCCATTTTCGTTTTTTACCAACGTAGTTCATCCAATAAGTGCGTTTGTGTCATTGGATTAACATTTAAGTCATTTTGTGCATCCCTAGGCTTATTCTAATCACTTTTCGTTGTTAAGGAACGTATTTCATCCAAAAAGTGCATTTGTGTCATTGGATTAACATTTACGTCATTTTGTGCATCCCAAGGCTTATTTTAATCCCTTATCGTTCTTAAGGAATGAGTTTCATCCAAAAAGTGCGTTTGTGTCATTGGATTTACATTTAGGTTATTTTGTGCATCCCAAGGCTTATTCTAACCCATTTCCGTTTTATACCGAAGTAGTTCGTCCAATAAGTGCATTTGTGTCATTGGATTAACATTTGGGTCATTTTGTGAATCCCATGGTTTATTCTAATCATTTTTCTTTCATAAGGAATGTAGTTAATCCGATAAGTGGGTTTGTGTCATTGGATTAACATTTATTTCATTTTGTGCATCCCAAGGGTTATTCAAATCACTTTTCGTTTTTAAATAATGTATTTCATCCAAAAAGTGGGTTTGTGTCATTGGATAAACATTTACGTTATTTTGTGCATCCCAAGGCTTATTCGAATCACTTTTCGTTCTTAAATAACGTATTTCATCCAAAAATTGTGTTTGTTTCATTTGATTAACATTAACGTCATTTTGTGTGTCCCAAGGCTTATTGTAATCACTTTTCGTTCTTAAGGAATGTGTTTCATAAAAAAAGTGCGTTTGTGTCATTGCATTAACATTTATGTCATTTTAGGTGTCCCAAGGCTTATTCTTATCCATTTTCGTTCTTAAGGAATGTAGTTAATCTGATAAGTGTGTTTGTGTCATTGGATTAACATTTCGTTTATTTTGTGCATCCCAAGGCTTATTCAAATCACTTTTCGTTCTTTAATAATGTATTTCATCCAAAAAGTGAGTTTGTGTCATTGGATAAATATTTACGTCATTTTGTGTGTCCCAAGGCTTATTTTATTCCATTTCCGTTTTTTACCAACGTAGTTCATCCAATAAATGCGTTTGTGTCATTGGATTAACATTTACGTCATTTTGTGCATCCTTAGGCTTATTCTAATCACTTTTCGTTCTTAAGGAATGTATTTCATCCAAAAAGTGAGTTTGTGTCATTGGATTAACATTTACGTCATTTTGTGCATCCCAAGGCTTATTCTAATCACTTTTCGTTCTTAAGGAATGTATTTCATCCAATAAGTGCATTTGTGTCATTGGATTAACATTTACGTCATTTTGTGCATCCGAAGGTTTATTCTAATCATTTTTCTTTCATAAGGAATCTAGTTATCCCCGATAAGTGGGTTTGTGTCATTGGATTAACATTTATTTCATTTTGTGCATCCCAAGGGTTATTCAAATCACTTTTCATTTTTAAATAATGTATTTCATCCAAAGAGTGCGTTTGTGTCATTGCATAAACATTTACGTTATTTTGTGTGTCCCAAGGCTTATTCTAATCCATTTTCATTCTTAAGGAATGTATTTCATCCAAAAAGTGCGTTTGTGTCATTGGATTAACATTTACGTCATTTTGTGCATCCCAAGGCTTATTCTAATCACTTTTCGTTCTTAAGCAATGTATTTCATCCAAAAAGTGTGTTTGTTTCATTTGATTAAAATTTATTGCATTTTGTGTTTCCCAAGGCTTATTCTAATCCATTTTCGTTCTTAAGAAATGTATTTCATCCAAAAAGTGCATTTGTGTCATTGGAATAACATTTAGGTCATTTTGTGCATCCCAATGCTTATTCTTATCCATTTTCGTTTTTAACCAACGTTGTTCATCCAATAAGTGCGTTTGTGTCATTGGATTAACATATAGGTCAATTTGTGCATCCTAAGGCTTATTCTAATCCATTTTTGTTCTAAACCAGTGTAGTTTGTCCAAGAAGTGCATTTGTGTCATTGGATTGACATTTAGGTTATTTCGTGCATCCCAAGGTTTATTTTAATCATTTTTCGTTCTTAAGGAATGTAATTAATCCGATAAGTGCGTTTGTTTCATTGGATTAACATTAACGTCATTTTGGGTGTCCCAAGGCTTATTCTAATCACTTTTCGGTGTAAAGGAATGTGTTTCATCCAAAAAGTGTGTTTGTGTCATTGGATTAACATTTAGGTCATTTTGTGCATCCCACGGCTTACTCTAATCACATTTCTTCTTCAATAACGCATTTCATCCAAAAAGTGTGTTTGTGTCAATGGATTAACATTAACTTCATTTTGTGTGTCCCATGGTTTATTCTAATCACTTTTCGTTCTTAAGGAATGTGTTTCATAAAAAAAGTGAGTTTGTGTCATTTTCGTTCTCAACGAAATTAGTTCATCGAATAAGTGAATTTTTGTCATTGGATTGACATTTACGTAATTTTGTGCATCCCAAGGTTTAGTTTAATCATTTTTCGATCTTAAGGAATGTAGTTAATCTGTTAAATGCGTTTGTGTCATTGGATTAACATTTACGTCATTTTGTGTATCCTAAGGCTTATTCTAATCACTTTTCGTTCTTAAGGAATGTATTTATCTAAAAAGTACGTTTGTGTCATTAGATTAATATTTAGGTCATTTTGTGCATCCTAAGGCTTATTCTAATCCATTTTAGTTCTAAACCAATCTAGTTCCAGCAATAAGTGCATTTGTGTCATTGGATTGACATTTAGGTCAGTTTGTGCATCCCAAGGTGTATTTTAATAATTTTTCGTTCTTAAGGAATGTAGTTAATCCGTTAAGTGCATTTGTGTCATTGGATTAACATTTACGTCATTTTTTTATCCCAAGGCTTATTCTCATCCATTTTCGTTCTTAAGGAATGTATTTCATCCAAAAAGTGCGTGTGTCATTGGATTAACATTTACGTCATTTTGTGCATCCCAAGGCTTATTCAAATGACTTTTCGTTCTTAAATAATGTATTTCATCCAAAAAGTGTGTTTGTGTCATTGGATGAACATTTACTACATTTTATGCATCCCGACGCTTCTTCTAATCCATTTTTGTTCTAAAAGAATGTATTTTCATCCAATAAGTGCATTTGTGTCATTATATTAACATTTAGGTCATTTTGTGCATCCCAAAGCTAATTTAATCCATTTTTGTTCTAAACCAATGTAGTTCATTAAAGAAGTGCATTTGTCTCATTGGATTAACATTTACGTCATTTTGTGCATCCCAAGGCTTACCCTGATCACTTTTTATTCTTAAGGAATGTGTTTCATCCAAACACTGCGTTTGTGTCATTGGATTAACATTTATTTCATTTTAGGCATCCCAAGGCTTCTTCTAATCCATTTTCGTTCTAAACCAAAGTAGTTCATTCAATAAGTGCATTTGTGTCATTGGATTGACATTTAGGTTATTCTGAGCATCCCAACGCTTATTCAAACAACTTTTCCTTCATAAGTAATGTATTTCATCAAAAAAGTGCGTTTGTGTCATTGGATTAACATTTACGTCATTTTGTGTGTCCCAACGCTTATTCTAATCCACTTTCGTTCTTATGGAATGTATTTCATCCAATAAGTGCATTTGTGTCATTGGATTAACATTTACGTCATTTTGTGCATCCGAAGGTTTATTCTAATCATTTTTCTTTCATAAGGAATCTAGTTATCCCCGATAAGTGGGTTTGTGTCATTGGATTAACATTTATTTCATTTTGTGCATCCCAAGGGTTATTCAAATCACTTTTCATTTTTAAATAATGTATTTCATCCAAAGAGTGCATTTGTCTCATTGCATAAACATTTACGTTATTTTGTGTGTCCCAAGGCTTATTCTAATCCATTTTCATTCTTAAGGAATGTATTTCATCCAAAAAGTGCGTTTGTGTCATTGGATTAACATTTACGTCATTTTGTGCATCCCAAGGCTTATTCTAATCACTTTTCGTTCTTAAGCAATGTATTTCATCCAAGAAGTTTGTTTGTTTCATTTGATTAAAATTTACTGCATTTGGTGTTTCCCAAGGCTTATTCTAATCCATTTTCGTTCGTAAGGGATGTATTTCATCCAAAAAGTGCGTTTGTGTCATTGGATTAACATTTATGCATTTTGCGTGTCCCAACGCTTATTCTAATCCACTTTCGTTCTTAAGGAATGTATTTCCTCCAAAAAGTGCGTTTGTGTCATTGGATTAACATTTAGGACATTTGTGCATCCCAAGGCTTATTCTAATCCATTTTCGTTTTTAACCAACGTAGTTCATCCAATAAGTGCGTTTGTGTCATTGGATTAACATTTAGGTCATTTTGTACATCCCAAGGCTTATTCTAATCCATTTTTGTTCTAAGCCAATGTAGTTCATCCATTAAGTGTGTTTGTGTCATTGGATTGACATTTACTTCATTTTGTGCATCCCATGGCTTATTCTAATCACTTTTTGTTCTTAAGGAATGTATTTCATCCAAAAAGTGCGTTTGTGTCATTGGATTAACATTTACGTCATTTTTTGGCATCCCAAGGCTTTTTCTAATCACTTTTCGTTCTTAAGCAATGTATTTCATCCAAAAAGTGTGTTTGTGTCATTTGATTAAATTTTACTGCATTTGGTGTTTCACAAGGCTTATTCTAATCCATTTTCGTTCTTAAGGGATGTATTTCATCCAAAAGGTGTGTTTGTGTCATTGGATTAACATTTAGGTCATTTTGTTGCATCGCAAGGCTTATTCTAATCCATTTTAGTTCTAAACCAAAGTAGTTCATCCAAGAAGTGCATTTAGGTCATTTTGTGAATCCCAATGTTTATTTTAATCATTTTTCCTTCTTAAGGAATATAGTTAATCCGATAATTGCGTTTGTGACATTGGATTAACATTTACGTCATTTTGTGCATCCCAAGGCTTATTCAAATCACCTTTCATTCTTAAATAATGTATTTCATCCAAAAAGTGTGTTTGTGTCATTGGATTGACATTTACTACATTTTATGCATCCCGACGCTTCTTCTAATCCATTTTCGTTCTAAACTAAAGTAGTTCATTCAATAAGTGCATTTGTGTCATTGGATTGACATTTAGGTCATTCTGAGCATCCCAACGCTTATTCAAACCACTTTTCCTTCATAATTAATGTATTTCATCAAAAAAGTGCGTTTGTGTCATTGGATTAACATTTACGTCATTTTGTGTGTCCCAACGCTTATTCTTATCCACTTTCGTTCTTAAGGAATGTATTTCATCCAAAAAGTGCGTTTGTGTCATTGGATTAACATTTACGTCATTTTGTGTGTCCCAACGCTTATTCTAATCCACTTTCGTTCTTAAGGACTGTATTTCATCCAAAAAGTGCGTTTGTGTCATTGGATTAACATTTACGTCATTTTGTGCATCCCAAGGCTTTTTCTAATCACTTTTCGTTCTTAAGCAATGTATTTCATCCAAAAAGTGTGTTTGTGTCATTTTATTAAAATATACTGCATTTGGTGTTGTTTCCCAAGGCTTATTCTAATCCATTTTCGTTCTTAAGGGATGTATTTCATCCAAAAAGTGTGTTTGTGTCATTGGATTAACATTTAGGTCATTTTGTTGCATCGCAAGGCTTATTCTAATCCATTTTAGTTCTAAACCAAAGTAGTTCATCCAAGAAGTGCATTTAGGTCATTTTGTGAATCCCAAGGTTTATTTTAATCATTTTTCGTTCTTAAGGAATATAGTTAATCCGATAATTGCGTTTGTGACATTGGATTAACATTTACGTCATTTTGTGCATCCCAAGGCTTATTCAAATCACCTTTCATTCTTAAATAATGTATTTCATCCAAAAAGTGTGTTTGTGTCATTGGATTAACATTTACTACATTTTATGCATCCCGACGCTTCTTCTAATCCATTTTCGTTCTAAAAGAATGTATTTCATCCAATAAGTGCATTTGTGTCATTATATTAACATTTAGGTCATTTTGTGCATCCCAAAGCTAATTTAATCCATTTTTGTTCTAAACCAATGTAGTTCATGAAAGAAGTGCATTGGATTAACATTTACGTCATTTTGTGCATCCCAAGGCTTACCCTGATCACTTTTTATTCTTAAGGAATGTGTTTCATCCAAAAACTGCGTTTGTGTCATTGGATGAACATTTATTTCATTTTAGGCATCCCGACGCTTCTTCTAATCCATTTTCGTTCTAAACTAAAGTAGTTCATTCAATAAGTGCATTTGTGTCATTGGATTGACATTTAGGTCATTCTGAGCATCCCAACGCTTATTCAAACCACTTTTCCTTCATAATTAATGTATTTCATCAAAAAAGTGCGTTTGTGTCATTGGATTAACATTTACGTCATTTTGTGTGTCCCAACGCTTATTCTAATCCACTTTCGTTCTTAAGGAATGTATTTCATCCAAAAAGTGCGTTTGTGTCATTGGATTAACATTTACGTCATTTTGTGCATCCCAAGGCTTTTTCTAATCACTTTTCGTTCTTAAGCAATGTATTTCATCCAAAAAGTGTGTTTGTGTCATTTTATTAAAATATACTGCATTTGGTGTTGTTTCCCAAGGCTTATTCTAATCCATTTTCGTTCTTAAGGGATGTATTTCATCCAAAAAGTGTGTTTGTGTCATTGGATTAACATTTAGGTCATTTTGTTGCATCGCAAGGCTTATTCTAATCCATTTTAGTTCTAAACCAAAGTAGTTCATCCAAGAAGTGCATTTAGGTCATTTTGTGAATCCCAAGGTTTATTTTAATCATTTTTCCTTCTTAAGGAATATAGTTAATCCGATAATTGCGTTTGTGACATTGGATTAACATTTACGTCATTTTGTGCATCCCAAGGCTTATTCAAATCACCTTTCATTCTTAAATAATGTATTTCATCCAAAAAGTGTGTTTGTGTCATTGGATTAACATTTACTACATTTTATGCATCCCGACGCTTCTTCTAATCCATTTTCGTTCTAAAAGAATGTATTTCATCCAATAAGTGCATTTGTGTCATTATATTAACATTTAGGTCATTTTGTGCATCCCAAAGCTAATTTAATCCATTTTTGTTCTAAACCAATGTAGTTCATGAAAGAAGTGCATTTGTCTCATTGGATTAACATTTACGTCATTTTGTGCATCCCAAGGCTTACCCTGATCACTTTTTATTCTTAAGGAATGTGTTTCATCCAAAAACTGCGTTTGTGTCATTGGATTAACATTTATTTCATTTTAGGCATCCCAAAGCTTCTTCTAATCCATTTTCGTTCTAAACTAAAGTAGTTCATTCAATAGGTGCATTTGTGTCATTGGATTGACATTTAGGTCATTCTGAGCATCCCAACGCTTATTCAAACCACTTTTCCTTCATAATTAATGTATTTCATCAAAAAAGTGCGTTTGTGTCATTGGATTAACATTTACGTCATTTTGTGTGTCCCAACGCTTATTCTAATCCACTTTCGTTCTTAAGGAATGTATTTCATCCAAAAAGTGCGTTTGTGTCATTGGATTAACATTTACGTCATTTTGTGCATCCCAAGGCTTTTTCTAATCACTTTTCGTTCTTAAGCAATGTATTTCATCCAAAAAGTGTGTTTGTGTCATTTTATTAAAATATACTGCATTTGGTGTTGTTTCCCAAGGCTTATTCTAATCCATTTTCGTTCTTAAGGGATGTATTTCATCCAAAAATTGTGTTTGTGTCATTGGATTAACATTTAGGTCATTTTGTTGCATCGCAAGGCTTATTCTAATCCATTTTAGTTCTAAACCAAAGTAGTTCATCCAAGAAGTGCATTTAGGTCATTTTGTGAATCCCAAGGTTTATTTTAATCATTTTTCGTTCTTAAGGAATATAGTTAATCCGATAATTGCGTTTGTGACATTGGATTAACATTTACGTCATTTTGTGCATCCCAAGGCTTATTCAAATCACCTTTCATTCTTAAATAATGTATTTCATCCAAAAAGTGTGTTTGTGTCATCGGATTAACATTTAGGTCATTTTGTTGCATCCCAAGGCTTATTCTAATCCAATTTAGTTCTAAACCAATGTAGTTCATCCAAGAAGTGCATTTAGGTCATTTTGTGAATCCCGAGGTTTATTTTAATCATTTTTCGTTCTTAAGGAATGTAGTTAATCCGATAATTGCGTTTGTGACATTGGATTAACATTTACGTCATTTTGTGCATCCCAAGGCTTATTCAAATCCCCTTTCTTCTTAAATAATGTATTTCATCCAAAAAGTGTGTTTGTGTCATTGGATTCACATTTACTACATTTTATGCATCCCGACGCGACTTCTAATCCATTTTCGTTCTAAAAGAATATATTTCATCCAATAAGTGCATTTGTGTCATTATATTAACATTTAGGTCATTTTGTGCATCCCAAAGCTAATTTAATCCATTTTTGTTCTAAACCAATGTAGTTCATGAAAGAAGTGCATTTGTGTCATTGGATTAACATTTAGGTCATTTTATGCATCCCAAGGATTCTTCTAATCCATTTTTGTTCTAAACCAAAGTAGTTCATCCAATAAGTGCATTTGTGTCATTGGATTGACATTTAGGTCATTTTGTGCATCCCAAGGTCTAATCCATTTTTGTTCTAAACCAATGTAGTTCATTCAAGAAGTGCATTTGTGTCATTGGATTAACAATGACGTCATTATGTGCATCCCAAGGCTTATTTAGATCACTTTTCGTTCTTAAATAATGTATGTCATCAAAAAAGTGCGTTCGTGTTATTGGATTAACATTGACGTCATTGTGTATGTCCCAAGACTTATTCTAATCCATTTTCGTTTTTAACCAACGTAGTTCATCCAATAAGTGCGTTTGTGTCATTGGATTAACATTTAGGTCATTTTGTGCATCCCAAGGCTTATGCTAATCCCTTTTTTTTCTAAGCCATTATAGTTCATGCAAGAAGTGCATTTGTGTCATCAGATTAACATTTACATCATTTTGTGCATCGCAAGGCTTATTCTAATCACTTTTCATTCTTAAGGAATGTGTTTCATCCAAGGAGTGCGTTTGTGTCATTGGATTAACATTTATTTCATTTTATGCATCCCAAGGCTTCTTCTAATCCATTTTTGTTCTAAACCAAAGTAGTTCATCCAATAAGTGCATTTGTGTCATTGGATTGACATTTAGGTCATTTTGTGCATCCCAAGGTTTATTTTAATCATTTTTGGTTCTTGAGGAATGTAGTTAATCCGAAAAGTGCGTTTGTGTCATTGGATTAACATTTACGTCATTTTGTTCTTCCCAAGTCTGATTCAAATCACTTTTCCTTCTTAAATAATGTATTTCATAAAAAAAGTGCGTTTGTGTCATTGGATTAAAATTTAGGTCATTTTGTGCATCCCAAAGCTAATTCTAATCCATTTTTGTTCTAAACCAATGTAGTTCATCAAAGAAGAGCATTTGTGTCATTCGATTAACATTTACGTCATTTTCTGCATCCAAGGCTTATTCTAATCACTATTCGTTCTTAAGGAATTGGTTTCATCCAAGAAGTGCGTTTGTGTCATTGGATTAACATTTAGGTCATTTTATGCTTACCAAGGCTTGTTCTAATCCATTTTCGTTCTACACCAAAGTTGTTCATCCAATAAGTGCATTTGTGTCATTGGATTGACATTTAGGTCATTTTTAGCATCTCAAGGTTTATTTTAATCATTTTTCGTTCTTAAGTAATGTAGTTAATTTGATAAGTGCGTTTGTGTCATTGGATTAACATTTACATCATTTTATTCATCCCAAGGCTTATTCAAATCACTTTTCCTTCTTAAATAATGTATTTCATAAAAAAAGTG
>JBBPBO010000002.1:21093515-21112638 GCA_037974295.1 Cicer cuneatum | reverse complement strand
TCATTTTATTCATCCCAAGGCTTATTCAAATCACTTTTCCTTCTTAAATAATGTATTTCATAAAAAAAGTGGGTTTGCGTCATTGGATTAACTTTTACGTCATTTTGTGTGTCCCAAAGCTTATTCTAATCCACTTTCGTTCTTAAGGAATGTATTTCATCCAAAAAGTGCGTTTGTGTCATTGGATTAACATTTAGAACATTTGTGCATCCCAAGGCTTATTCTAATCCATTTTCGTTTTTAACCAATGTAGTTCATCCAATAAGTGCGTTTGTGTCATTGGATTAACATTTTGGTCATTTTGTGCATCCCAAGGCTTATTCTAATCCATTTTTGTTCTAAGCCAATGTACGTCATCCAAGAAGTGCATTTGTGTCATTGGATTAACATTTACGTCATTTCGTGCATCCTAAGGCTTATTCTAATCACTTTTCATTCTTTAGGAATATGTTTCATCTAAAAAGTGCGTTTGTGTCATTGGATTGCATTTACTTCATTTTATGCATCCCAAGGCTTCTTCTAATCCATTTTCATTCTAAACCAAAGTAGTTCATCCAATAAGTGCATTTGTGTCATTGGATTGACATTTTGGTCATTTTGTGCATCCCAAGGTTTATTTTAATCATTTTTCGTTCATAAGGAATGTAGTTAATCCGGTAAGTGCGTTTGTGTCATTGGATTAACATTTACGTCATTTTGGGCGTCCCAAGGATTATTCAAATCACCTTTCATTCTTAAATAATGTATTTCATCCAAAAAGTGCGTATGTGTCATTGGATTAACATTTAGGTCATTTTGTGGATCCCAAAGCTTATTTTAATCCATTTTCGTTATTACCCAACGTAGTTCATCCAATAAGTGCATTTGTGTCATTGGATTAACATTTAGCTCATTTTGTGCATCCCAAAGCTAATTTTAATCCATTTTTGTTCTAAACCAATGTAATTCATCAAAGCTGCATTTGTGTCATTGGATTAACATTTACGTCATTTTCTGCATCCCAAGGTTTATTCTAATCACTTTTCGTTCTTAAGGAATTGGTTTCATCCAAGAAGTGCGTTTGTTTCATTGGATTAACATTTAGGTCATTTTATGCATCCCAAGGCTTCTTCTAATCTATTTTCGTTCTAATCCAAAGTAGTTCATCCAATATGTGCATTTGTGTCATTGCATTGACATTTAGGTCATTTTGAGCATCCCAAGGTTTATTTTAATCATTTTTCGTTCTTAAGGAATGTAGTTAATTCGATAAGTGCGTTTGTGTCAATGGATTAACATTTACGTCATTTTGTTCATCCCAAGGCTTATTCAAATCACTTTTCCATTCTTAAATAATGTATTTCATCAAAAAAGTTTGTTTGTGTCATTGGATTAACATTTACGTCATTATGTGTCTCCAAATGCTTATTCTAATCCACTTTCGTTCTTAAGGAATGTATTTCATCCAAAAAGTGCGTTTATGTTATTGGATTAACATTTAGTCATTTTGTGCAACCCAAGGCTTATTCTAATCACTTTTCATTCTTACGGAATGTGTTTCATCCAAAAAGTGTGTTGTGTCATTGGATTAACATTTATTTCATTTTATGCATCCCAAGGCTTCTTCTAATCCATTTTTGTTCTAAACCAAAGTAGTTCATCCAATAAGTGCATTTGTGTCATTGGATTGACATTTAGGTCATTTTGAGCATCCCAAGGTTTATTTTAATCATTTTTGGTTCTTGAGGAATGTAGTTAATCCGAAAAGTGCGTTTGTGTCATTGGATTAACATTTACGTCATTTTGTTCTTCCCAAGGCTTATTCAAATCACTTTTCCTTCTTAAATAATGTATTTCATAAAAAAAGTGCGTTTGTGTCATTGGATTAAAATTTAGGTCATTTTGTGCATCCCAAAGCTAATTCTAATCCATTTTTATTCTAATCCAATGTAGTTCATCAAAGAAGAGCATTTGTGTCATTCGATTAACATTTACGTCATTTTCTGCATCCAAGGCTTATTCTAATCACTATTCGTTCTTAAGGAATTGGTTTCATCCAAGAAGTGCGTTTGTGTCATTGGATTAACATTTAGGTCATTTTATGCTTACCAAGGCTTGTTCTAATCCATTTTCGTTCTACACCAAAGTTGTTCATCCAATAAGTGCATTTGTGTCATTGGATTGACATTTAGGTCATTTTTAGCATCTCAAGGTTTATTTTAATCATTTTTCGTTCTTAAGTAAAGTAGTTAATTTGATAAGTGCGTTTGTGTCATTGGATTAACATTTACGTCATTTTATTCATCCCAAGGCTTATTCAAATCACTTTTCCTTATTAAATAATGTATTTCATAAAAAAAGTGGGTTTGCGTCATTGGATTAACTTTTACGTCATTTTGTGTGTCCCAAAGCTTATTCTAATCCACTTTCGTTCTTAAGGAATGTATTTCATCCAAAAAGTGCGTTTGGGTCATTGGATTAACATTTAGAACATTTGTGCATCCCAAGGCTTATTCTAATCCATTTTCATTTTTAACCAATGTAGTTCATCCAATAAGTGCGTTTGTGTCATTGGATTAACATTTTGGTCATTTTGTGCATCCCAAGGATTATTCTAATCCATTTTTGTTCTAAGCCAATGTACATCATCCAAGAAGTGCATTTGTGTCATTGGATTAACATTTACGTCATTTCGTGCATCCTAAGGCTTATTCTAATCACTTTTCATTCTTTAGGAATATGTTTCATCTAAAAAGTGCGTTTGTGTCATTGGATTGCATTTACTTCATTTTATGCATCCCAAGGCTTCTTCTAATCCATTTTCCTTCTAAACCAAAGTAGTTCATCCAATAAGTGCATTTGTGTCATTGGATTGACATTTTGGTCATTTTGTGCATCCCAAGGTTTATTTTGATCATTTTTCGTTCATAAGGAATGTAGTTAATCCGGTAAGTGCGTTTGTGTCATTGGATTAACATTTACGTCATTTTGTGCGTCCCAAGGATTATTCAAATCACCTTTCATTCTTAAATAATGTATTTCATCCAAAAAGTGCGTATGTGTCATTGGATTAACATTTAGGTCATTTTGTGGATCCCAATGCTTATTTTAATCCATTTTCGTTATTACCCAACGTAGTTCATCCAATAAGTGCATTTGTGTCATTGGATTAACATTTAGCTCATTTTGTGCATCCCAAAGCTAATTTTAATCCATTTTTGTTCTAAACCAATGTAATTCATCAAAGCAGTGCATTTGTGTCATTGGATTAACATTTACGTCATTTTCTGCATCCCAAGGTTTATTCTAATCACTTTTCGTTCTTAAGGAATTGGTTTCATCCAAGAAGTGCGTTTGTTTCATTGGATTAACATTTAGGTCATTTTATGCATCCCAAGGCTTCTTCTAATCTATTTTCGTTCTAATCCGAAGTAGTTCATCCAATATGTGCATTTGTGTCATTGCATTGACATTTAGGTCATTTTGTGCATCCCAAAGCTAATTTAATCCATTTTTGTTCTAAACCAATGTAGTTCATGAAAGAAGTGCATTTGTCTCATTGGATTATCATTTACGTCATTTTGTGCATCCCAAGGCTTACCCTGATCACTTTTTATTCTTAAGGAATGTGTTTCATCCAAAAACTGCGTTTGTGTCATTGGATTAACATTTATTTCATTTTAGGCATCCCAAAGCTTCTTCTAATCCATTTTCGTTCTAAACTAAAGTAGTTCATTCAATAGGTGCATTTGTGTCATTGGATTGACATTTAGGTCATTCTGAGCATCCCAACGCTTATTCAAACCACTTTTCCTTCATAATTAATGTATTTCATCAAAAAAGTGCGTTTGTGTCATTGGATTAACATTTACGTCATTTTGTGTGTCCCAACGCTTATTCTAATCCACCTTCGTTCTTAAGGAATGTATTTCATCCAAAAAGTGCGTTTGTGTCATTGGATTAACATTTACGTCATTT
This sequence comes from Cicer cuneatum, assembly GCA_037974295.1. Classification (NCBI taxonomy): domain Eukaryota; kingdom Viridiplantae; phylum Streptophyta; class Magnoliopsida; order Fabales; family Fabaceae; genus Cicer; species Cicer cuneatum. The sequence goes on along the minus strand of JBBPBO010000002.1, from coordinate 21,108,681 downwards.
TGTGCATCCCAAGGCTTTTTCTAATCACTTTTCGTTCTTAAGCAATGTATTTCATCCAAAAAGTGTGTTTGTGTCATTTTATTAAAATATACTGCATTTGGTGTTGTTTCCCAAGGCTTATTCTAATCCATTTTCGTTCTTAAGGGATGTATTTCATCCAAAAAGTGTGTTTGTGTCATTGGATTAACATTTAGGTCATTTTGTTGCATCGCAAGGCTTATTCTAATCCATTTTAGTTCTAAACCAAAGTAGTTCATCCAAGAAGTGCATTTAGGTCATTTTGTGAATCCCAAGGTTTATTTTAATCATTTTTCCTTCTTAAGGAATATAGTTAATCCGATAATTGCGTTTGTGACATTGGATTAACATTTACGTCATTTTGTGCATCCCAAGGCTTATTCAAATCACCTTTCATTCTTAAATAATGTATTTCATCCAAAAAGTGTGTTTGTGTCATTGGATTAACATTTACTACATTTTATGCATCCCGACGCTTCTTCTAATCCATTTTCGTTCTAAAAGAATGTATTTCATCCAATAAGTGCATTTGTGTCATTATATTAACATTTAGGTCATTTTGTGCATCCCAAAGCTAATTTAATCCATTTTTGTTCTAAACCAATGTAGTTCATGAAAGAAGTGCATTTGTCTCATTGGATTAACATTTACGTCATTTTGTGCATCCCAAGGCTTACCCTGATCACTTTTTATTCTTAAGGAATGTGTTTCATCCAAAAACTGCGTTTGTGTCATTGGATTAACATTTATTTCATTTTAGGCATCCCGACGCTTCTTCTAATCCATTTTCGTTCTAAACTAAAGTAGTTCATTCAATAGGTGCATTTGTGTCATTGGATTGACATTTAGGTCATTCTGAGCATCCCAACGCTTATTCAAACCACTTTTCCTTCATAATTAATGTATTTCATCAAAAAAGTGCGTTTGTGTCATTGGATTAACATTTACGTCATTTTGTGTGTCCCAACGCTTATTCTAATCCACTTTCGTTCTTAAGGAATGTATTTCATCCAAAAAGTGCGTTTGTGTCATTGGATTAACATTTACGTCATTTTGTGCATCCCAAGGCTTTTTCTAATCACTTTTCGTTCTTAAGCAATGTATTTCATCCAAAAAGTGTGTTTGTGTCATTTTATTAAAATATACTGCATTTGGTGTTGTTTCCCAAGGCTTATTCTAATCCATTTTCGTTCTTAAGGGATGTATTTCATCCAAAAAGGGTGTTTGTGTCATTGGATTAACATTTAGGTCATTTTGTTGCATCGCAAGGCTTATTCTAATCCATTTTAGTTCTAAACCAAAGTAGTTCATCCAAGAAGTGCATTTAGGTCATTTTGTGAATCCCAAGGTTTATTTTTATCATTTTTCGTTCTTAAGGAATATAGTTAATCCGATAATTGCGTTTGTGACATTGGATTAACATTTACGTCATTTTGTGCATCCCAAGGCTTATTCAAATCACCTTTCATTCTTAAATAATGTATTTCATCCAAAAAGTGTGTTTGTGTCATTGGATTAACATTTACTACATTTTATGCATCCCGACGCTTCTTCTAATCCATTTTCGTTCTAAACTAAAGTAGTTCATTCAATAAGTGCATTTGTGGCATTGGATTGACATTTAGGTCATTCTGAGCATCCCAACGCTTATTCAAACCACTTTTCCTTCATAATTAATGTATTTCATCAAAAAAGTGCGTTTGTGTCATTGGATTAACATTTACGTCATTTTGTGTGTCCCAACGCTTATTCTTATCCACTTTCGTTCTTAAGGAATGTATTTCATCCAAAAAGTGCGTTTGTGTCATTGGATTAACATTTACGTCATTTTGTGTGTCCCAACGCTTATTCTAATCCACTTTCGTTCTTAAGGACTGTATTTCATCCAAAAAGTGCGTTTGTGTCATTGGATTAACATTTACGTCATTTTGTGCATCCCAAGGCTTTTTCTAATCACTTTTCGTTCTTAAGCAATGTATTTCATCCAAAAAGTGTGTTTGTGTCATTTTATTAAAATATACTGCATTTGGTGTTGTTTCCCAAGGCTTATTCTAATCCATTTTCGTTCTTAAGGGATGTATTTCATCCAAAAAGTGTGTTTGTGTCATTGGATTAACATTTAGGTCATTTTGTTGCATCGCAAGGCTTATTCTAATCCATTTTAGTTCTAAACCAAAGTAGTTCATCCAAGAAGTGCATTTAGGTCATTTTGTGAATCCCAAGGTTTATTTTAATCATTTTTCCTTCTTAAGGAATATAGTTAATCCGATAATTGCGTTTGTGACATTGGATTAACATTTACGTCATTTTGTGCATCCCAAGGCTTATTCAAATCACCTTTCATTCTTAAATAATGTATTTCATCCAAAAAGTGTGTTTGTGTCATTGGATTAACATTTACTACATTTTATGCATCCCGACGCTTCTTCTAATCCATTTTCGTTCTAAAAGAATGTATTTCATCCAATAAGTGCATTTGTGTCATTATATTAACATTTAGGTCATTTTGTGCATCCCAAAGCTAATTTAATCCATTTTTGTTCTAAACCAATGTAGTTCATGAAAGAAGTGCATTTGTCTCATTGGATTAACATTTACGTCATTTTGTGCATCCCAAGGCTTACCCTGATCACTTTTTATTCTTAAGGAATGTGTTTCATCCAAAAACTGCGTTTGTGTCATTGGATTAACATTTATTTCATTTTAGGCATCCCGACGCTTCTTCTAATCCATTTTCGTTCTAAACTAAAGTAGTTCATTCAATAGGTGCATTTGTGTCATTGGATTGACATTTAGGTCATTCTGAGCATCCCAACGCTTATTCAAACCACTTTTCCTTCATAATTAATGTATTTCATCAAAAAAGTGCGTTTGTGTCATTGGATTAACATTTACGTCATTTTGTGTGTCCCAACGCTTATTCTAATCCACTTTCGTTCTTAAGGAATGTATTTCATCCAAAAAGTGCGTTTGTGTCATTGGATTAACATTTACGTCATTTTGTGCATCCCAAGGCTTTTTCTAATCACTTTTCGTTCTTAAGCAATGTATTTCATCCAAAAAGTGTGTTTGTGTCATTTTATTAAAATATACTGCATTTGGTGTTGTTTCCCAAGGCTTATTCTAATCCATTTTCGTTCTTAAGGGATGTATTTCATCCAAAAAGGGTGTTTGTGTCATTGGATTAACATTTAGGTCATTTTGTTGCATCGCAAGGCTTATTCTAATCCATTTTAGTTCTAAACCAAAGTAGTTCATCCAAGAAGTGCATTTAGGTCATTTTGTGAATCCCAAGGTTTATTTTTATCATTTTTCGTTCTTAAGGAATATAGTTAATCCGATAATTGCGTTTGTGACATTGGATTAACATTTACGTCATTTTGTGCATCCCAAGGCTTATTCAAATCACCTTTCATTCTTAAATAATGTATTTCATCCAAAAAGTGTGTTTGTGTCATTGGATTAACATTTACTACATTTTATGCATCCCGACGCTTCTTCTAATCCATTTTCGTTCTAAACTAAAGTAGTTCATTCAATAAGTGCATTTGTGTCATTGGATTGACATTTAGGTCATTCTGAGCATCCCAACGCTTATTCAAACCACTTTTCCTTCATAATTAATGTATTTCATCAAAAAAGTGCGTTTGTGTCATTGGATTAACATTTACGTCATTTTGTGTGTCCCAACGCTTATTCTTATCCACTTTCGTTCTTAAGGAATGTATTTCATCCAAAAAGTGCGTTTGTGTCATTGGATTAACATTTACGTCATTTTGTGTGTCCCAACGCTTATTCTAATCCACTTTCGTTCTTAAGGACTGTATTTCATCCAAAAAGTGCGTTTGTGTCATTGGATTAACATTTACGTCATTTTGTGCATCCCAAGGCTTTTTCTAATCACTTTTCGTTCTTAAGCAATGTATTTCATCCAAAAAGTGTGTTTGTGTCATTTTATTAAAATATACTGCATTTGGTGTTGTTTCCCAAGGCTTATTCTAATCCATTTTCGTTCTTAAGGGATGTATTTCATCCAAAAAGTGTGTTTGTGTCATTGGATTAACATTTAGGTCATTTTGTTGCATCGCAAGGCTTATTCTAATCCATTTTAGTTCTAAACCAAAGTAGTTCATCCAAGAAGTGCATTTAGGTCATTTTGTGAATCCCAAGGTTTATTTTAATCATTTTTCCTTCTTAAGGAATATAGTTAATCCGATAATTGCGTTTGTGACATTGGATTAACATTTACGTCATTTTGTGCATCCCAAGGCTTATTCAAATCACCTTTCATTCTTAAATAATGTATTTCATCCAAAAAGTGTGTTTGTGTCATTGGATTAACATTTACTACATTTTATGCATCCCGACGCTTCTTCTAATCCATTTTCGTTCTAAAAGAATGTATTTCATCCAATAAGTGCATTTGTGTCATTATATTAACATTTAGGTCATTTTGTGCATCCCAAAGCTAATTTAATCCATTTTTGTTCTAAACCAATGTAGTTCATGAAAGAAGTGCATTTGTCTCATTGGATTAACATTTACGTCATTTTGTGCATCCCAAGGCTTACCCTGATCACTTTTTATTCTTAAGGAATGTGTTTCATCCAAAAACTGCGTTTGTGTCATTGGATTAACATTTATTTCATTTTAGGCATCCCAAAGCTTCTTCTAATCCATTTTCGTTCTAAACTAAAGTAGTTCATTCAATAGGTGCATTTGTGTCATTGGATTGACATTTAGGTCATTCTGAGCATCCCAACGCTTATTCAAACCACTTTTCCTTCATAATTAATGTATTTCATCAAAAAAGTGCGTTTGTGTCATTGGATTAACATTTACGTCATTTTGTGTGTCCCAACGCTTATTCTAATCCACTTTCGTTCTTAAGGAATGTATTTCATCCAAAAAGTGCGTTTGTGTCATTGGATTAACATTTACGTCATTTTGTGCATCCCAAGGCTTTTTCTAATCACTTTTCGTTCTTAAGCAATGTATTTCATCCAAAAAGTGTGTTTGTGTCATTTTATTAAAATATACTGCATTTCGTGTTGTTTCCCAAGGCTTATTCTAATCCATTTTCGTTCTTAAGGGATGTATTTCATCCAAAAAGGGTGTTTGTGTCATTGGATTAACATTTAGGTCATTTTGTTGCATCGCAAGGCTTATTCTAATCCATTTTAGTTCTAAACCAAAGTAGTTCATCCAAGAAGTGCATTTAGGTCATTTTGTGAATCCCAAGGTTTATTTTTATCATTTTTCGTTCTTAAGGAATATAGTTAATCCGATAATTGCGTTTGTGACATTGGATTAACATTTACGTCATTTTGTGCATCCCAAGGCTTATTCAAATCACCTTTCATTCTTAAATAATGTATTTCATCCAAAAAGTGTGTTTGTGTCATCGGATTAACATTTAGGTCATTTTGTTGCATCCCAAGGCTTATTCTAATCCAATTTAGTTCTAAACCAATGTAGTTCATCCAAGAAGTGCATTTAGGTCATTTTGTGAATCCCGAGGTTTATTTTAATCATTTTTCGTTCTTAAGGAATGTAGTTAATCCGATAATTGCGTTTGTGACATTGGATTAACATTTACGTCATTTTGTGCATCCCAAGGCTTATTCAAATCCCCTTTCTTCTTAAATAATGTATTTCATCCAAAAAGTGTGTTTGTGTCATTGGATTCACATTTACTACATTTTATGCATCCCGACGCGACTTCTAATCCATTTTCGTTCTAAAAGAATATATTTCATCCAATAAGTGCATTTGTGTCATTATATTAACATTTAGGTCATTTTGTGCATCCCAAAGCTAATTTAATCCATTTTTGTTCTAAACCAATGTAGTTCATGAAAGAAGTGCATTTGTGTCATTGGATTAACATTTAGGTCATTTTATGCATCCCAAGGATTCTTCTAATCCATTTTTGTTCTAAACCAAAGTAGTTCATCCAATAAGTGCATTTGTGTCATTGGATTGACATTTAGGTCATTTTGTGCATCCCAAGGTCTAATCCATTTTTGTTCTAAACCAATGTAGTTCATTCAAGAAGTGCATTTGTGTCATTGGATTAACAATGACGTCATTATGTGCATCCCAAGGCTTATTTAGATCACTTTTCGTTCTTAAATAATGTATGTCATCAAAAAAGTGCGTTCGTGTTATTGGATTAACATTGACGTCATTTTGTATGTCCCAAGACTTATTCTAATCCATTTTCGTTTTTAACCAACGTAGTTCATCCAATAAGTGCGTTTGTGTCATTGGATTAACATTTAGGTCATTTTGTGCATCCCAAGGCTTATGCTAATCCCTTTTTTTTCTAAGCCATTATAGTTCATGCAAGAAGTGCATTTGTGTCATCAGATTAACATTTACATCATTTTGTGCATCGCAAGGCTTATTCTAATCACTTTTCATTCTTAAGGAATGTGTTTCATCCAAGGAGTGCGTTTGTGTCATTGGATTAACATTTATTTCATTTTATGCATCCCAAGGCTTCTTCTAATCCATTTTTGTTCTAAACCAAAGTAGTTCATCCAATAAGTGCATTTGTGTCATTGGATTGACATTTAGGTCATTTTGTGCATCCCAAGGTTTATTTTAATCATTTTTGGTTCTTGAGGAATGTAGTTAATCCGAAAAGTGCGTTTGTGTCATTGGATTAACATTTACGTCATTTTGTTCTTCCCAAGTCTGATTCAAATCACTTTTCCTTCTTAAATAATGTATTTCATAAAAAAAGTGCGTTTGTGTCATTGGATTAAAATTTAGGTCATTTTGTGCATCCCAAAGCTAATTCTAATCCATTTTTGTTCTAAACCAATGTAGTTCATCAAAGAAGAGCATTTGTGTCATTCGATTAACATTTACGTCATTTTCTGCATCCAAGGCTTATTCTAATCACTATTCGTTCTTAAGGAATTGGTTTCATCCAAGAAGTGCGTTTGTGTCATTGGATTAACATTTAGGTCATTTTATGCTTACCAAGGCTTGTTCTAATCCATTTTCGTTCTACACCAAAGTTGTTCATCCAATAAGTGCATTTGTGTCATTGGATTGACATTTAGGTCATTTTTAGCATCTCAAGGTTTATTTTAATCATTTTTCGTTCTTAAGTAATGTAGTTAATTTGATAAGTGCGTTTGTGTCATTGGATTAACATTTACATCATTTTATTCATCCCAAGGCTTATTCAAATCACTTTTCCTTCTTAAATAATGTATTTCATAAAAAAAGTGCGTTTGTGTCATTGGATTAAAATTTAGGTCATTTTGTGCATCCCAAAGCTAATTCTAATCCATTTTTGTTCTAAACCAATGTAGTTCATCAAAGAAGAGCATTTGTGTCATTCGATTAACATTTACGTCATTTTCTGCATCCAAGGCTTATTCTAATCACTATTCGTTCTTAAGGAATTGGTTTCATCCAAGAAGTGCGTTTGTGTCATTGGATTAACATTTAGGTCATTTTATGCTTACCAAGGCTTGTTCTAATCCATTTTCGTTCTACACCAAAGTTGTTCATCCAATAAGTGCATTTGTGTCATTGGATTGACATTTAGGTCATTTTTAGCATCTCAAGGTTTATTTTAATCATTTTTCGTTCTTAAGTAATGTAGTTAATTTGATAAGTGCGTTTGTGTCATTGGATTAACATTTACGTCATTTTATTCATCCCAAGGCTTATTCAAATCACTTTTCCTTCTTAAATAATGTATTTCATAAAAAAAGTGGGTTTGCGTCATTGGATTAACTTTTACGTCATTTTGTGTGTCCCAAAGCTTATTCTAATCCACTTTCGTTCTTAAGGAATGTATTTCATCCAAAAAGTGCGTTTGTGTCATTGGATTAACATTTAGAACATTTGTGCATCCCAAGGCTTATTCTAATCCATTTTCGTTTTTAACCAATGTAGTTCATCCAATAAGTGCGTTTGTGTCATTGGATTAACATTTTGGTCATTTTGTGCATCCCAAGGCTTATTCTAATCCATTTTTGTTCTAAGCCAATGTACGTCATCCAAGAAGTGCATTTGCGTCATTGGATTAACATTTACGTCATTTCGTGCATCCTAAGGCTTATTCTAATCACTTTTCATTCTTAAATAATGTATTTCATCCAAAAAGTGTGTTTGTGTCATCGGATAAACATTTAGGTCATTTTGTTGCATCCCAAGGCTTATTCTAATCCAATTTAGTTCTAAACCAATGTAGTTCATCCAAGAAGTGCATTTAGGTCATTTTGTGAATCCCGAGGTTTATTTTAATCATTTTTCGTTCTTAAGGAATGTAGTTAATCCGATAATTGCGTTTGTGACATTGGATTAACATTTACGTCATTTTGTGCATCCCAAGGCTTATTCAAATCCCCTTTCTTCTTAAATAATGTATTTCATCCAAAAAGTGTGTTTGTGTCATTGGATTCACATTTACTACATTTTATGCATCCCGACGCGACTTCTAATCCATTTTCGTTCTAAAAGAATATATTTCATCCAATAAGTGCATTTGTGTCATTATATTAACATTTAGGTCATTTTGTGCATCCCAAAGCTAATTTAATCCATTTTTGTTCTAAACCAATGTAGTTCATGAAAGAAGTGCATTTGTCTCATTGGATTAACATTTACGTCATTTTGTGCATCCCAAGGCTTACCCTGATCACTTTTTATTCTTAAGGAATGTGTTTCATCCAAAAACTGCGTTTGTGTCATTGGATTAACATTTATTTCATTTTAGGCATCCCAAAGCTTCTTCTAATCCATTTTCGTTCTAAACTAAAGTAGTTCATTCAATAAGTGCATTTGTGTCATTGGATTGACATTTAGGTCATTCTGAGCATCCCAACGCTTATTCAAACCACTTTTCCTTCATAATTAATGTATTTCATCAAAAAAGTGCGTTTGTGTCATTGGATTAACATTTACGTCATTTTGTGTGTCCCAACGCTTATTCTAATCCACTTTCGTTCTTAAGGAATGTATTTCATCCAAAAAGTGCGTTTGTGTCATTGGATTAACATTTACGTCATTTTGTGCATCCCAAGGCTTTTTCTAATCACTTTTCGTTCTTAAGCAATGTATTTCATCCAAAAAGTGTGTTTGTGTCATTTTATTAAAATATACTGCATTTGGTGTTGTTTCCCAAGGCTTATTCTAATCCATTTTCGTTCTTAAGGGATGTATTTCATCCAAAAAGTGTGTTTGTGTCATTGGATTAACATTTAGGTCATTTTGTTGCATCGCAAGGCTTATTCTAATCCATTTTAGTTCTAAACCAAAGTAGTTCATCCAAGAAGTGCATTTAGGTCATTTTGTGAATCCCAAGGTTTATTTTAATCATTTTTCCTTCTTAAGGAATATAGTTAATCCGATAATTGCGTTTGTGACATTGGATTAACATTTACGTCATTTTGTGCATCCCAAGGCTTATTCAAATCACCTTTCATTCTTAAATAATGTATTTCATCCAAAAAGTGTGTTTGTGTCATTGGATTAACATTTACTACATTTTATGCATCCCGACGCTTCTTCTAATCCATTTTCGTTCTAAAAGAATGTATTTCATCCAATAAGTGCATTTGTGTCATTATATTAACATTTAGGTCATTTTGTGCATCCCAAAGCTAATTTAATCCATTTTTGTTCTAAACCAATGTAGTTCATGAAAGAAGTGCATTTGTCTCATTGGATTAACATTTACGTCATTTTGTGCATCCCAAGGCTTACCCTGATCACTTTTTATTCTTAAGGAATGTGTTTCATCCAAAAACTGCGTTTGTGTCATTGGATTAACATTTATTTCATTTTAGGCATCCCAAAGCTTCTTCTAATCCATTTTCGTTCTAAACTAAAGTAGTTCATTCAATAGGTGCATTTGTGTCATTGGATTGACATTTAGGTCATTCTGAGCATCCCAACGCTTATTCAAACCACTTTTCCTTCATAATTAATGTATTTCATCAAAAAAGTGCGTTTGTGTCATTGGATTAACATTTACGTCATTTTGTGTGTCCCAACGCTTATTCTAATCCACTTTCGTTCTTAAGGAATGTATTTCATCCAAAAAGTGCGTTTGTGTCATTGGATTAACATTTACGTCATTTTGTGCATCCCAAGGCTTTTTCTAATCACTTTTCGTTCTTAAGCAATGTATTTCATCCAAAAAGTGTGTTTGTGTCATTTTATTAAAATATACTGCATTTGGTGTTGTTTCCCAAGGCTTATTCTAATCCATTTTCGTTCTTAAGGGATGTATTTCATCCAAAAAGGATGTTTGTGTCATTGGATTAACATTTAGGTCATTTTGTTGCATCGCAAGGCTTATTCTAATCCATTTTAGTTCTAAACCAAAGTAGTTCATCCAAGAAGTGCATTTAGGTCATTTTGTGAATCCCAAGGTTTATTTTTATCATTTTTCGTTCTTAAGGAATATAGTTAATCCGATAATTGCGTTTGTGACATTGGATTAACATTTACGTCATTTTGTGCATCCCAAGGCTTATTCAAATCACCTTTCATTCTTAAATAATGTATTTCATCCAAAAAGTGTGTTTGTGTCATTGGATTAACATTTACTACATTTTATGCATCCCGACGCTTCTTCTAATCCATTTTCGTTCTAAAAGAATGTATTTCATCCAATAAGTGCATTTGTGTCATTATATTAACATTTAGGTCATTTTGTGCATCCCAAAGCTAATTTAATCCATTTTTGTTCTAAACCAATGTAGTTCATGAAAGAAGTGCATTTGTCTCATTGGATTAACATTTACGTCATTTTGTGCATCCCAAGGCTTACCCTGATCACTTTTTATTCTTAAGGAATGTGTTTCATCCAAAAACTGCGTTTGTGTCATTGGATTAACATTTATTTCATTTTAGGCATCCCGACGCTTCTTCTAATCCATTTTCGTTCTAAACTAAAGTAGTTCATTCAATAGGTGCATTTGTGTCATTGGATTGACATTTAGGTCATTCTGAGCATCCCAACGCTTATTCAAACCACTTTTCCTTCATAATTAATGTATTTCATCAAAAAAGTGCGTTTGTGTCATTGGATTAACATTTACGTCATTTTGTGTGTCCCAACGCTTATTCTAATCCACTTTCGTTCTTAAGGAATGTATTTCATCCAAAAAGTGCGTTTGTGTCATTGGATTAACATTTACGTCATTTTGTGCATCCCAAGGCTTTTTCTAATCACTTTTCGTTCTTAAGCAATGTATTTCATCCAAAAAGTGTGTTTGTGTCATTTTATTAAAATATACTGCATTTGGTGTTGTTTCCCAAGGCTTATTCTAATCCATTTTCGTTCTTAAGGGATGTATTTCATCCAAAAAGGGTGTTTGTGTCATTGGATTAACATTTAGGTCATTTTGTTGCATCGCAAGGCTTATTCTAATCCATTTTAGTTCTAAACCAAAGTAGTTCATCCAAGAAGTGCATTTAGGTCATTTTGTGAATCCCAAGGTTTATTTTTATCATTTTTCGTTCTTAAGGAATATAGTTAATCCGATAATTGCGTTTGTGACATTGGATTAACATTTACATCATTTTGTGCATCCCAAGGCTTATTCAAATCACCTTTCATTCTTAAATAATGTATTTCATCCAAAAAGTGTGTTTGTGTCATTGGATTAACATTTACTACATTTTATGCGTCCCGACGCTTCTTCTAATCCATTTTCGTTCTAAAAGAATGTATTTCATCCAATAAGTGCATTTGTGTCATTATATTAACATTTAGGTCATTTTGTGCATCCCAAAGCTAATTTAATCCATTTTTGTTCTAAACCAATGTAGTTCATGAAAGAAGTGCATTTGTCTCATTGGATTAACATTTACGTCATTTTGTGCATCCCAAGGCTTACCCTGATCACTTTTTATTCTTAAGGAATGTGTTTCATCCAAAAACTGCGTTTGTGTCATTGGATTAACATTTATTTCATTTTAGGCATCCCAAAGCTTCTTCTAATCCATTTTCGTTCTAAACTAAAGTAGTTCATTCAATAGGTGCATTTGTGTCATTGGATTGACATTTAGGTCATTCTGAGCATCCCAACGCTTATTCAAACCACTTTTCCTTCATAATTAATGTATTTCATCAAAAAAGTGCGTTTGTGTCATTGGATTAACATTTACGTCATTTTGTGTGTCCCAACGCTTATTCTAATCCATTTTCGTTCTTAAGGAATGTATTTCATCCAAAAAGTGCGTTTGTGTCATTTGATTAACATTTACGTCATTTTGTGCATCCCAAGGCTTTTTCTAATCACTTTTCGTTCTTAAGCAATGTATTTCATCCAAAAAGTGTGTTTGTGTCATTTTATTAAAATATACTGCATTTGGTGTTGTTTCCCAAGGCTTATTCTAATCCATTTTCGTTCTTAAGGGATGTATTTCAACCAAAAAGGGTGTTTGTGTCATTGGATTAACATTTAGGTCATTTTGTTGCATCGCAAGGCTTATTCTAATCCATTTTAGTTCTAAACCAAAGTAGTTCATCCAAGAAGTGCATTTAGGTCATTTTGTGAATCCCACGGTTTATTTTTATCATTTTTCGTTCTTAAGGAATATAGTTAATCCGATAATTGCGTTTGTGACATTGGATTAACATTTACGTCATTTTGTGCATCCCAAGGCTTATTCAAATCACCTTTCATTCTTAAATAATGTATTTCATCCAAAAAGTGTGTTTGTGTCATTGGATTAACATTTACTACATTTTATGCATCCCGACGCTTCTTCTAATCCATTTTCGTTCTAAAAGAATGTATTTCATCCAATAAGTGCATTTGTGTCATTATATTAACATTTAGGTCATTTTGTGCATCCCAAAGCTAATTTAATCCATTTTTGTTCTAAACCAATGTAGTTCATGAAAGAAGTGCATTTGTCTCATTGGATTAACATTTACGTCATTTTGTGCATCCCAAGGCTTACCCTGATCACTTTTTATTCTTAAGGAATGTGTTTCATCCAAAAACTGCGTTTGTGTCATTGGATTAACATTTATTTCATTTTAGGCATCCCAAAGCTTCTTCTAATCCATTTTCGTTCTAAACTAAAGTAGTTCATTCAATAAGTGCATTTGTGTCATTGGATTGACATTTAGGTCATTCTGAGCATCCCAACGCTTATTCAAACCACTTTTCCTTCATAATTAATGTATTTCATCAAAAAAGTGCGTTTGTGTCATTGGATTAACATTTACGTCATTTTGTGTGTCCCAACGCTTATTCTAATCCACTTTCGTTCTTAAGGAATGTATTTCATCCAAAAAGTGCGTTTGTGTCATTGGATTAACATTTACGTCATTTTGTGCATCCCAAGGCTTTTTCTAATCACTTTTCGTTCTTAAGCAATGTATTTCATCCAAAAAGTGTGTTTGTGTCATTTTATTAAAATATACTGCATTTGGTGTTGTTTCCCAAGGCTTATTCTAATCCATTTTCGTTCTTAAGGGATGTATTTCATCCAAAAAGTGTGTTTGTGTCATTGGATTAACATTTAGGTCATTTTGTTGCATCGCAAGGCTTATTCTAATCCATTTTAGTTCTAAACCAAAGTAGTTCATCCAAGAAGTGCATTTAGGTCATTTTGTGAATCCCAAGGTTTATTTTAATCATTTTTCCTTCTTAAGGAATATAGTTAATCCGATAATTGCGTTTGTGACATTGGATTAACATTTACGTCATTTTGTGCATCCCAAGGCTTATTCAAATCACCTTTCATTCTTAAATAATGTATTTCATCCAAAAAGTGTGTTTGTGTCATTGGATTAACATTTACTACATTTTATGCATCCCGACGCTTCTTCTAATCCATTTTCGTTCTAAAAGAATGTATTTCATCCAATAAGTGCATTTGTGTCATTATATTAACATTTAGGTCATTTTGTGCATCCCAAAGCTAATTTAATCCATTTTTGTTCTAAACCAATGTAGTTCATGAAAGAAGTGCATTTGTCTCATTGGATTAACATTTACGTCATTTTGTGCATCCCAAGGCTTACCCTGATCACTTTTTCTTCTTAAGGAATGTGTTTCATCAAAAAACTGCGTTTGTGTCATTGGATTAACATTTATTTCATTTTAGGCATCCCAAAGCTTCTTCTAATCCATTTTCGTTCTAAACTAAAGTAGTTCATTCAATAAGTGCATTTGTGTCATTGGATTGACATTTAGGTCATTCTGAGCATCCCAACGCTTATTCAAACCACTTTTCCTTCATAATTAATGTATTTCATCAAAAAAGTGCGTTTGTGTCATTGGATTAACATTTACGTCATTTTGTGTGTCCCAACGCTTATTCTAATCCACTTTCGTTCTTAAGGAATGTATTTCATCCAAAAAGTGCGTTTGTGTCATTGGATTAACATTTACGTCATTTTGTGCATCCCAAGGCTTTTTCTAATCACTTTTCGTTCTTAAGCAATGTATTTCATCCAAAAAGTGTGTTTGTGTCATTTTATTAAAATATACTGCATTTGGTGTTGTTTCCCAAGGCTTATTCTAATCCATTTTCGTTCTTAAGGGATGTATTTCATCCAAAAAGTGTGTTTGTGTCATTGGATTAACATTTAGGTCATTTTGTTGCATCGCAAGGCTTATTCTAATCCATTTTAGTTCTAAACCAAAGTAGTTCATCCAAGAAGTGCATTTAGGTCATTTTGTGAATCCCAAGGTTTATTTTAATCATTTTTCCTTCTTAAGGAATATAGTTAATCCGATAATTGCGTTTGTGACATTGGATTAACATTTACGTCATTTTGTGCATCCCAAGGCTTATTCAAATCACCTTTCATTCTTAAATAATGTATTTCATCCAAAAAGTGTGTTTGTGTCATTGGATTAACATTTACTACATTTTATGCATCCCGACGCTTCTTCTAATCCATTTTCGTTCTAAAAAATGTATTTCATCCAATAAGTGCATTTGTGTCATTATATTAACATTTAGGTCATTTTGTGCATCCCAAAGCTAATTTAATCCATTTTTGTTCTAAACCAATGTAGTTCATGAAAGAAGTGCATTGGATTAACATTTACGTCATTTTGTGCATCCCAAGGCTTACCCTGATCACTTTTTATTCTTAAGGAATGTGTTTCATCCAAAAACTGCGTTTGTGTCATTGGAT
>JBBPBO010000002.1:21050388-21093505 GCA_037974295.1 Cicer cuneatum | reverse complement strand
CTTATTCTAATCCACTTTCGTTCTTAAGGAATGTATTTCATCCAAAAAGTGCGTTTGTGTCATTGGATTAACATTTACGTCATTTTGTGCATCCCAAGGCTTTTTCTAATCACTTTTCGTTCTTAAGCAATGTATTTCATCCAAAAAGTGTGTTTGTGTCATTTTATTAAAATATACTGCATTTGGTGTTGTTTCCCAAGGCTTATTCTAATCCATTTTCGTTCTTAAGGGATGTATTTCATCCAAAAAGTGTGTTTGTGTCATTGGATTAACATTTAGGTCATTTTGTTGCATCGCAAGGCTTATTCTAATCCATTTTAGTTCTAAACCAAAGTAGTTCATCCAAGAAGTGCATTTAGGTCATTTTGTGAATCCCAAGGTTTATTTTAATCATTTTTCCTTCTTAAGGAATATAGTTAATCCGATAATTGCGTTTGTGACATTGGATTAACATTTACGTCATTTTGTGCATCCCAAGGCTTATTCAAATCACCTTTCATTCTTAAATAATGTATTTCATCCAAAAAGTGTGTTTGTGTCATTGGATTAACATTTACTACATTTTATGCATCCCGACGCTTCTTCTAATCCATTTTCGTTCTAAAAAATGTATTTCATCCAATAAGTGCATTTGTGTCATTATATTAACATTTAGGTCATTTTGTGCATCCCAAAGCTAATTTAATCCATTTTTGTTCTAAACCAATGTAGTTCATGAAAGAAGTGCATTGGATTAACATTTACGTCATTTTGTGCATCCCAAGGCTTACCCTGATCACTTTTTATTCTTAAGGAATGTGTTTCATCCAAAAACTGCGTTTGTGTCATTGGATTAACATTTATTTCATTTTAGGCATCCCGACGCTTCTTCTAATCCATTTTCGTTCTAAACTAAAGTAGTTCATTCAATAAGTGCATTTGTGTCATTGGATTGACATTTAGGTCATTCTGAGCATCCCAACGCTTATTCAAACCACTTTTCCTTCATAATTAATGTATTTCATCAAAAAAGTGCGTTTGTGTCATTGGATTAACATTTACGTCATTTTGTGTGTCCAACGCTTATTCTAATCCACTTTCGTTCTTAAGGAATGTATTTCATCCAAAAAGTGCGTTTGTGTCATTGGATTAACATTTACGTCATTTTGTGCATCCCAAGGCTTTTTCTAATCACTTTTCGTTCTTAAGCAATGTATTTCATCCAAAAAGTGTGTTTGTGTCATTTTATTAAAATATACTGCATTTGGTGTTGTTTCCCAAGGCTTATTCTAATCCATTTTCGTTCTTAAGGGATGTATTTCATCCAAAAATTGTGTTTGTGTCATTGGATTAACATTTAGGTCATTTTGTTGCATCGCAAGGCTTATTCTAATCCATTTTAGTTCTAAACCAAAGTAGTTCATCCAAGAAGTGCATTTAGGTCATTTTGTGAATCCCAAGGTTTATTTTAATCATTTTTCGTTCTTAAGGAATATAGTTAATCCGATAATTGCGTTTGTGTCATTGGATTAACATTTACGTCATTTTGTGCATCCCAAGGCTTTTTCTAATCACTTTTCGTTCTTAAGCAATGTATTTCATCCAAAAAGTGTGTTTGTGTCATTTTATTAAAATATACTGCATTTGGTGTTGTTTCCCAAGGCTTATTCTAATCCATTTTCGTTCTTAAGGGATGTATTTCATCCAAAAAGTGTGTTTGTGTCATTGGATTAATATTTAGGTCATTTTGTTGCATCGCAAGGCTTATTCTAATCCATTTTAGTTCTAAACCAAAGTAGTTCATCCAAGAAGTGCATTTAGGTCATTTTGTGAATCCCAAGGTTTATTTTTATCATTTTTCGTTCTTAAGGAATATAGTTAATCCGATAATTGCGTTTGTGACATTGGATTAACATTTACGTCATTTTGTGCATCCCAAGGCTTATTCAAATCACCTTTCATTCTTAAATAATGTATTTCATCCAAAAAGTGTGTTTGTGTCATTGGATTAACATTTACTACATTTTATGCATCCCGACGCTTCTTCTAATCCATTTTCGTTCTAAAAGAATGTATTTCATCCAATAAGTGCATTTGTGTCATTATATTAACATTTAGGTCATTTTGTGCATCCCAAAGCTAATTTAATCCATTTTTGTTCTAAACCAATGTAGTTCATGAAAGAAGTTCATTTGTCTCATTGGATTAACATTTACGTCATTTTGTGCATCCCAAGGCTTACCCTGATCACTTTTTATTCTTAAGGAATGTGTTTCATCCAAAAACTGCGTTTGTGTCATTGGATTAACATTAATTTCATTTTAGGCATCCCAAAGCTTCTTCTAATCCATTTTCGTTCTAAACTAAAGTAGTTCATTCAATAAGTGCATTTGTGTCATTGGATTGACATTTAGGTCATTCTGAGCATCCCAACGCTTATTCAAACCACTTTTCCTTCATAATTAATGTATTTCATCAAAAAAGTGCGTTTGTGTCATTGGATTAACATTTACGTCATTTTGTGTGTCCCAACGCTTATTCTAATCCACTTTCGTTCTTAAGGAATGTATTTCATCCAAAAAGTGCGTTTGTGTCATTGGATTAACATTTACGTCATTTTGTGCATCCCAAGGCTTTTTCTAATCACTTTTCGTTCTTAAGCAATGTATTTCATCCAAAAAGTGTGTTTGTGTCATTTTATTAAAATATACTGCATTTGGTGTTGTTTCCCAAGGCTTATTCTAATCCATTTTCGTTCTTAAGGGATGTATTTCATCCAAAAAGGGTGTTTGTGTCATTGGATTAACATTTAGGTCATTTTGTTGCATCGCAAGGCTTATTCTAATCCATTTTAGTTCTAAACCAAAGTAGTTCATCCAAGAAGTGCATTTAGGTCATTTTGTGAATCCCAAGGTTTATTTTTATCATTTTTCGTTCTTAAGGAATATAGTTAATCCGATAATTGCGTTTGTGACATTGGATTAACATTTACGTCATTTTGTGCATCCCAAGGCTTATTCAAATCACCTTTCATTCTTAAATAATGTATTTCATCCAAAAAGTGTGTTTGTGTCATTGGATTAACATTTACTACATTTTATGCATCCCGACGCTTCTTCTAATCCATTTTCGTTCTAAACTAAAGTAGTTCATTCAATAAGTGCATTTGTGTCATTGGATTGACATTTAGGTCATTCTGAGCATCCCAACGCTTATTCAAACCACTTTTCCTTCATAATTAATGTATTTCATCAAAAAAGTGCGTTTGTGTCATTGGATTAACATTTACGTCATTTTGTGTGTCCCAACGCTTATTCTTATCCACTTTCGTTCTTAAGGAATGTATTTCATCCAAAAAGTGCGTTTGTGTCATTGGATTAACATTTACGTCATTTTGTGTGTCCCAACGCTTATTCTAATCCACTTTCGTTCTTAAGGACTGTATTTCATCCAAAAAGTGCGTTTGTGTCATTGGATTAACATTTACGTCATTTTGTGCATCCCAAGGCTTTTTCTAATCACTTTTCGTTCTTAAGCAATGTATTTCATCCAAAAAGTGTGTTTGTGTCATTTTATTAAAATATACTGCATTTGGTGTTGTTTCCCAAGGCTTATTCTAATCCATTTTCGTTCTTAAGGGATGTATTTCATCCAAAAAGTGTGTTTGTGTCATTGGATTAACATTTAGGTCATTTTGTTGCATCGCAAGGCTTATTCTAATCCATTTTAGTTCTAAACCAAAGTAGTTCATCCAAGAAGTGCATTTAGGTCATTTTGTGAATCCCAAGGTTTATTTTTATCATTTTTCGTTCTTAAGGAATATAGTTAATCCGATAATTGCGTTTGTGACATTGGATTAACATTTACGTCATTTTGTGCATCCCAAGGCTTATTCAAATCACCTTTCATTCTTAAATAATGTATTTCATCCAAAAAGTGTGTTTGTGTCATCGGATTAACATTTAGGTCATTTTGTTGCATCCCAAGGCTTATTCTAATCCAATTTAGTTCTAAACCAATGTAGTTCATCCAAGAAGTGCATTTAGGTCATTTTGTGAATCCCGAGGTTTATTTTAATCATTTTTCGTTCTTAAGGAATGTAGTTAATCCGATAATTGCGTTTGTGACATTGGATTAACATTTACGTCATTTTGTGCATCCCAAGGCTTATTCAAATCCCCTTTCTTCTTAAATAATGTATTTCATCCAAAAAGTGTGTTTGTGTCATTGGATTCACATTTACTACATTTTATGCATCCCGACGCGACTTCTAATCCATTTTCGTTCTAAAAGAATATATTTCATCCAATAAGTGCATTTGTGTCATTATATTAACATTTAGGTCATTTTGTGCATCCCAAAGCTAATTTAATCCATTTTTGTTCTAAACCAATGTAGTTCATGAAAGAAGTGCATTTGTGTCATTGGATTAACATTTAGGTCATTTTATGCATCCCAAGGATTCTTCTAATCCATTTTTGTTCTAAACCAAAGTAGTTCATCCAATAAGTGCATTTGTGTCATTGGATTGACATTTAGGTCATTTTGTGCATCCCAAGGTCTAATCCATTTTTGTTCTAAACCAATGTAGTTCATTCAAGAAGTGCATTTGTGTCATTGGATTAACAATGACGTCATTATATGCATCCCAAGGCTTATTTAGATCACTTTTCGTTCTTAAATAATGTATGTCATCAAAAAAGTGCGTTCGTGTTATTGGATTAACATTGACGTCATTTTGTATGTCCCAAGACTTATTCTAATCCATTTTCGTTTTTAACCAACGTAGTTCATCCAATAAGTGCGTTTGTGTCATTGGATTAACATTTAGGTCATTTTGTGCATCCCAAGGCTTATGCTAATCCCTTTTTTTTCTAAGCCATTATAGTTCATGCAAGAAGTGCATTTGTGTCATCAGATTAACATTTACATCATTTTGTGCATCGCAAGGCTTATTCTAATCACTTTTCATTCTTAAGGAATGTGTTTCATCCAAGGAGTGCGTTTGTGTCATTGGATTAACATTTATTTCATTTTATGCATCCCAAGGCTTCTTCTAATCCATTTTTGTTCTAAACCAAAGTAGTTCATCCAATAAGTGCATTTGTGTCATTGGATTGACATTTAGGTCATTTTGTGCATCCCAAGGTTTATTTTAATCATTTTTGGTTCTTGAGGAATGTAGTTAATCCGAAAAGTGCGTTTGTGTCATTGGATTAACATTTACGTCATTTTGTTCTTCCCAAGTCTGATTCAAATCACTTTTCCTTCTTAAATAATGTATTTCATAAAAAAAGTGCGTTTGTGTCATTGGATTAAAATTTAGGTCATTTTGTGCATCCCAAAGCTAATTCTAATCCATTTTTGTTCTAAACCAATGTAGTTCATCAAAGAAGAGCATTTGTGTCATTCGATTAACATTTACGTCATTTTCTGCATCCAAGGCTTATTCTAATCACTATTCGTTCTTAAGGAATTGGTTTCATCCAAGAAGTGCGTTTGTGTCATTGGATTAACATTTAGGTCATTTTATGCTTACCAAGGCTTGTTCTAATCCATTTTCGTTCTACACCAAAGTTGTTCATCCAATAAGTGCATTTGTGTCATTGGATTGACATTTAGGTCATTTTTAGCATCTCAAGGTTTATTTTAATCATTTTTCGTTCTTAAGTAATGTAGTTAATTTGATAAGTGCGTTTGTGTCATTGGATTAACATTTACATCATTTTATTCATCCCAAGGCTTATTCAAATCACTTTTCCTTCTTAAATAATGTATTTCATAAAAAAAGTGGGTTTGCGTCATTGGATTAACTTTTACGTCATTTTGTGTGTCCCAAAGCTTATTCTAATCCACTTTCGTTCTTAAGGAATGTATTTCATCCAAAAAGTGCGTTTGTGTCATTGGATTAACATTTAGAACATTTGTGCATCCCAAGGCTTATTCTAATCCATTTTCGTTTTTAACCAATGTAGTTCATCCAATAAGTGCGTTTGTGTCATTGGATTAACATTTTGGTCATTTTGTGCATCCCAAGGCTTATTCTAATCCATTTTTGTTCTAAGCCAATGTACGTCATCCAAGAAGTGCATTTGTGTCATTGGATTAACATTTACGTCATTTCGTGCATCCTAAGGCTTATTCTAATCACTTTTCATTCTTTAGGAATATGTTTCATCTAAAAAGTGCGTTTGTGTCATTGGATTGCATTTACTTCATTTTATGCATCCCAAGGCTTCTTCTAATCCATTTTCATTCTAAACCAAAGTAGTTCATCCAATAAGTGCATTTGTGTCATTGGATTGACATTTTGGTCATTTTGTGCATCCCAAGGTTTATTTTAATCATTTTTCGTTCATAAGGAATGTAGTTAATCCAGTAAGTGCGTTTGTGTCATTGGATTAACATTTACGTCATTTTGAGCGTCCCAAGGATTATTCAAATCACCTTTCATTCTTAAATAATGTATTTCATCCAAAAAGTGCGTATGTGTCATTGGATTAACATTTAGGTCATTTTGTGGATCCCAATGCTTATTTTAATCCATTTTCGTTATTACCCAACGTAGTTCATCCAATAAGTGCATTTGTGTCATTGGATTAACATTTAGCTCATTTTGTGCATCCCAAAGCTAATTTTAATCCATTTTTGTTCTAAACCAATGTAATTCATCAAAGCTGCATTTGTGTCATTGGATTAACATTTACGTCATTTTCTGCATCCCAAGGTTTATTCTAATCACTTTTCGTTCTTAAGGAATTGGTTTCATCCAAGAAGTGCGTTTGTTTCATTGGATTAACATTTAGGTCATTTTATGCATCCCAAGGCTTCTTCTAATCTATTTTCGTTCTAATCCAAAGTAGTTCATCCAATATGTGCATTTGTGTCATTGCATTGACATTTAGGTCATTTTGAGCATCCCAAGGTTTATTTTAATCATTTTTCATTCTTAAGGAATGTAGTTAATTCGATAAGTGCGTTTGTGTCAATGGATTAACATTTACGTCATTTTGTTCATCCCAAGGCTTATTCAAATCACTTTTCCATTCTTAAATAATGTATTTCATCAAAAAAGTTTGTTTGTGTCATTGGATTAACATTTACGTCATTATGTGTCTCCAAATGCTTATTCTAATCCACTTTCGTTCTTAAGGAATGTATTTCATCCAAAAAGTGCGTTTATGTTATTGGATTAACATTTAGTCATTTTGTGCAACCCAAGGCTTATTCTAATCACTTTTCATTCTTACGGAATGTGTTTCATCCAAAAAGTGTGTTGTGTCATTGGATTAACATTTATTTCATTTTATGCATCCCAAGGCTTCTTCTAATCCATTTTTGTTCTAAACCAAAGTAGTTCATCCAATAAGTGCATTTGTGTCATTGGATTGACATTTAGGTCATTTTGTGCATCCCAAGGTTTATTTTAATCATTTTTGGTTCTTGAGGAATGTAGTTAATCCGAAAAGTGCGTTTGTGTCATTGGATTAACATTTACGTCATTTTGTTCTTCCCAAGGCTTATTCAAATCACTTTTCCTTCTTAAATAATGTATTTCATAAAAAAAGTGCGTTTGTGTCATTGGATTAAAATTTAGGTCATTTTGTGCATCCCAAAGCTAATTCTAATCCATTTTTGTTCTAATCCAATGTAGTTCATCAAAGAAGAGCATTTGTGTCATTCGATTAACATTTACGTCATTTTCTGCATCCAAGGCTTATTCTAATCACTATTCGTTCTTAAGGAATTGGTTTCATCCAAGAAGTGCGTTTGTGTCATTGGATTAACATTTAGGTCATTTTATGCTTACCAAGGCTTGTTCTAATCCATTTTCGTTCTACACCAAAGTTGTTCATCCAATAAGTGCATTTGTGTCATTGGATTGACATTTAGGTCATTTTTAGCATCTCAAGGTTTATTTTAATCATTTTTCGTTCTTAAGTAATGTAGTTAATTTGATAAGTGCGTTTGTGTCATTGGATTAACATTTACGTCATTTTATTCATCCCAAGGCTTATTCAAATCACTTTTCCTTATTAAATAATGTATTTCATAAAAAAAGTGGGTTTGCGTCATTGGATTAACTTTTACGTCATTTTGTGTGTCCCAAAGCTTATTCTAATCCACTTTCGTTCTTAAGGAATGTATTTCATCCAAAAAGTGCGTTTGTGTCATTGGATTAACATTTAGAACATTTGTGCATCCCAAGGCTTATTCTAATCCATTTTCATTTTTAACCAATGTAGTTTATCCAATAAGTGCGTTTGTGTCATTGGATTAACATTTTGGTCATTTTGTGCATCCCAAGGATTATTCTAATCCATTTTTGTTCTAAGCCAATGTACATCATCCAAGAAGTGCATTTGTGTCATTGGATTAACATTTACGTCATTTCGTGCATCCTAAGGCTTATTCTAATCACTTTTCATTCTTTAGGAATATGTTTCATCTAAAAAGTGCGTTTGTGTCATTGGATTGCATTTACTTCATTTTATGCATCCCAAGGCTTCTTCTAATCCATTTTCATTCTAAACCAAAGTAGTTCATCCAATAAGTGCATTTGTGTCATTGGATTGACATTTTGGTCATTTTGTGCATCCCAAGGTTTATTTTGATCATTTTTCGTTCATAAGGAATGTAGTTAATCCGGTAAGTGCGTTTGTGTCATTGGATTAACATTTACGTCATTTTGTGCGTCCCAAGGATTATTCAAATCACCTTTCATTCTTAAATAATGTATTTCATCCAAAAAGTGCGTATGTGTCATTGGATTAACATTTAGGTCATTTTGTGGATCCCAATGCTTATTTTAATCCATTTTCGTTATTACCCAACGTAGTTCATCCAATAAGTGCATTTGTGTCATTGGATTAACATTTAGCTCATTTTGTGCATCCCAAAGCTAATTTTAATCCATTTTTGTTCTAAACCAATGTAATTCATCAAAGCAGTGCATTTGTGTCATTGGATTAACATTTACGTCATTTTCTGCATCCCAAGGTTTATTCTAATCACTTTTCGTTCTTAAGGAATTGGTTTCATCCAAGAAGTGCGTTTGTTTCATTGGATTAACATTTAGGTCATTTTATGCATCCCAAGGCTTCTTCTAATCTATTTTCGTTCTAATCCGAAGTAGTTCATCCAATATATGCATTTGTGTCATTGCATTGACATTTAGGTCATTTTGTGCATCCCAAAGCTAATTTAATCCATTTTTGTTCTAAACCAATGTAGTTCATGAAAGAAGTGCATTTGTCTCATTGGATTAACATTTACGTCATTTTGTGCATCCCAAGGCTTACCCTGATCACTTTTTATTCTTAAGGAATGTGTTTCATCCAAAAACTGCGTTTGTGTCATTGGATTAACATTAATTTCATTTTAGGCATCCCAAAGCTTCTTCTAATCCATTTTCGTTCTAAACTAAAGTAGTTCATTCAATAGGTGCATTTGTGTCATTGGATTGACATTTAGGTCATTCTGAGCGTCCCAACGCTTATTCAAACCACTTTTCCTTCATAATTAATGTATTTCATCAAAAAAGTGCGTTTGTGTCATTGGATTAACATTTACGTCATTTTGTGTGTCCCAACGCTTATTCTAATCCACTTTCGTTCTTAAGGAATGTATTTCGTCCAAAAAGTGCGTTTGTGTCATTGGATTAACATTTACGTCATTTTGTGCATCCCAAGGCTTTTTCTAATCACTTTTCGTTCTTAAGCAATGTATTTCATCCAAAAAGTGTGTTTGTGTCATTTTATTAAAATATACTGCATTTGGTGTTGTTTCCCAAGGCTTATTCTAATCCATTTTCGTTCTTAAGGGATGTATTTCATCCAAAAAGGGTGTTTGTGTCATTGGATTAACATTTAGGTCATTTTGTTGCATCGCAAGGCTTATTCTAATCCATTTTAGTTCTAAACCAAAGTAGTTCATCCAAGAAGTGCATTTAGGTCATTTTGTGAATCCCAAGGTTTATTTTTATCATTTTTCGTTCTTAAGGAATATAGTTAATCCGATAATTGCGTTTGTGACATTGGATTAACATTTACATCATTTTGTGCATCCCAAGGCTTATTCAAATCACCTTTCATTCTTAAATAATGTATTTCATCCAAAAAGTGTGTTTGTGTCATTGGATTAACATTTACTACATTTTATGCGTCCCGACGCTTCTTCTAATCCATTTTCGTTCTAAAAGAATGTATTTCATCCAATAAGTGCATTTGTGTCATTATATTAACATTTAGGTCATTTTGTGCATCCCAAAGCTAATTTAATCCATTTTTGTTCTAAACCAATGTAGTTCATGAAAGAAGTGCATTTGTCTCATTGGATTAACATTTACGTCATTTTGTGCATCCCAAGGCTTACCCTGATCACTTTTTATTCTTAAGGAATGTGTTTCATCCAAAAACTGCGTTTGTGTCATTGGATTAACATTTATTTCATTTTAGGCATCCCAAAGCTTCTTCTAATCCATTTTCGTTCTAAACTAAAGTAGTTCATTCAATAGGTGCATTTGTGTCATTGGATTGACATTTAGGTCATTCTGAGCATCCCAACGCTTATTCAAACCACTTTTCCTTCATAATTAATGTATTTCATCAAAAAAGTGCGTTTGTGTCATTGGATTAACATTTACGTCATTTTGTGTGTCCCAACGCTTATTCTAATCCATTTTCGTTCTTAAGGAATGTATTTCATCCAAAAAGTGCGTTTGTGTCATTTGATTAACATTTACGTCATTTTGTGCATCCCAAGGCTTTTTCTAATCACTTTTCGTTCTTAAGCAATGTATTTCATCCAAAAAGTGTGTTTGTGTCATTTTATTAAAATATACTGCATTTGGTGTTGTTTCCCAAGGCTTATTCTAATCCATTTTCGTTCTTAAGGGATGTATTTCAACCAAAAAGGGTGTTTGTGTCATTGGATTAACATTTAGGTCATTTTGTTGCATCGCAAGGCTTATTCTAATCCATTTTAGTTCTAAACCAAAGTAGTTCATCCAAGAAGTGCATTTAGGTCATTTTGTGAATCCCACGGTTTATTTTTATCATTTTTCGTTCTTAAGGAATATAGTTAATCCGATAATTGCGTTTGTGACATTGGATTAACATTTACGTCATTTTGTGCATCCCAAGGCTTATTCAAATCACCTTTCATTCTTAAATAATGTATTTCATCCAAAAAGTGTGTTTGTGTCATTGGATTAACATTTACTACATTTTATGCATCCCGACGCTTCTTCTAATCCATTTTCGTTCTAAAAGAATGTATTTCATCCAATAAGTGCATTTGTGTCATTATATTAACATTTAGGTCATTTTGTGCATCCCAAAGCTAATTTAATCCATTTTTGTTCTAAACCAATGTAGTTCATGAAAGAAGTGCATTTGTCTCATTGGATTAACATTTACGTCATTTTGTGCATCCCAAGGCTTACCCTGATCACTTTTTATTCTTAAGGAATGTGTTTCATCCAAAAACTGCGTTTGTGTCATTGGATTAACATTTATTTCATTTTAGGCATCCCGACGCTTCTTCTAATCCATTTTCGTTCTAAACTAAAGTAGTTCATTCAATAGGTGCATTTGTGTCATTGGATTGACATTTAGGTCATTCTGAGCATCCCAACGCTTATTCAAACCACTTTTCCTTCATAATTAATGTATTTCATCAAAAAAGTGCGTTTGTGTCATTGGATTAACATTTACGTCATTTTGTGTGTCCCAACGCTTATTCTAATCCACTTTCGTTCTTAAGGAATGTATTTCATCCAAAAAGTGCGTTTGTGTCATTGGATTAACATTTACGTCATTTTGTGCATCCCAAGGCTTTTTCTAATCACTTTTCGTTCTTAAGCAATGTATTTCATCCAAAAAGTGTGTTTGTGTCATTTTATTAAAATATACTGCATTTGGTGTTGTTTCCCAAGGCTTATTCTAATCCATTTTCGTTCTTAAGGGATGTATTTCATCCAAAAAGGGTGTTTGTGTCATTGGATTAACATTTAGGTCATTTTGTTGCATCGCAAGGCTTATTCTAATCCATTTTAGTTCTAAACCAAAGTAGTTCATCCAAGAAGTGCATTTAGGTCATTTTGTGAATCCCAAGGTTTATTTTTATCATTTTTCGTTCTTAAGGAATATAGTTAATCCGATAATTGCGTTTGTGACATTGGATTAACATTTACATCATTTTGTGCATCCCAAGGCTTATTCAAATCACCTTTCATTCTTAAATAATGTATTTCATCCAAAAAGTGTGTTTGTGTCATTGGATTAACATTTACTACATTTTATGCGTCCCGACGCTTCTTCTAATCCATTTTCGTTCTAAAAGAATGTATTTCATCCAATAAGTGCATTTGTGTCATTATATTAACATTTAGGTCATTTTGTGCATCCCAAAGCTAATTTAATCCATTTTTGTTCTAAACCAATGTAGTTCATGAAAGAAGTGCATTTGTCTCATTGGATTAACATTTACGTCATTTTGTGCATCCCAAGGCTTACCCTGATCACTTTTTATTCTTAAGGAATGTGTTTCATCCAAAAACTGCGTTTGTGTCATTGGATTAACATTTATTTCATTTTAGGCATCCCAAAGCTTCTTCTAATCCATTTTCGTTCTAAACTAAAGTAGTTCATTCAATAGGTGCATTTGTGTCATTGGATTGACATTTAGGTCATTCTGAGCATCCCAACGCTTATTCAAACCACTTTTCCTTCATAATTAATGTATTTCATCAAAAAAGTGCGTTTGTGTCATTGGATTAACATTTACGTCATTTTGTGTGTCCCAACGCTTATTCTTATCCACTTTCGTTCTTAAGGAATGTATTTCATCCAAAAAGTGCGTTTGTGTCATTGGATTAACATTTACGTCATTTTGTGTGTCCCAACGCTTATTCTAATCCACTTTCGTTCTTAAGGACTGTATTTCATCCAAAAAGTGCGTTTGTGTCATTGGATTAACATTTACGTCATTTTGTGCATCCCAAGGCTTTTTCTAATCACTTTTCGTTCTTAAGCAATGTATTTCATCCAAAAAGTGTGTTTGTGTCATTTTATTAAAATATACTGCATTTGGTGTTGTTTCCCAAGGCTTATTCTAATCCATTTTCGTTCTTAAGGGATGTATTTCATCCAAAAAGTGTGTTTGTGTCATTGGATTAACATTTAGGTCATTTTGTTGCATCGCAAGGCTTATTCTAATCCATTTTAGTTCTAAACCAAAGTAGTTCATCCAAGAAGTGCATTTAGGTCATTTTGTGAATCCCAAGGTTTATTTTAATCATTTTTCCTTCTTAAGGAATATAGTTAATCCGATAATTGCGTTTGTGACATTGGATTAACATTTACGTCATTTTGTGCATCCCAAGGCTTATTCAAATCACCTTTCATTCTTAAATAATGTATTTCATCCAAAAAGTGTGTTTGTGTCATTGGATTAACATTTACTACATTTTATGCATCCCGACGCTTCTTCTAATCCATTTTCGTTCTAAAAGAATGTATTTCATCCAATAAGTGCATTTGTGTCATTATATTAACATTTAGGTCATTTTGTGCATCCCAAAGCTAATTTAATCCATTTTTGTTCTAAACCAATGTAGTTCATGAAAGAAGTGCATTTGTCTCATTGGATTAACATTTACGTCATTTTGTGCATCCCAAGGCTTACCCTGATCACTTTTTATTCTTAAGGAATGTGTTTCATCCAAAAACTGCGTTTGTGTCATTGGATTAACATTTATTTCATTTTAGGCATCCCAAAGCTTCTTCTAATCCATTTTCGTTCTAAACTAAAGTAGTTCATTCAATAGGTGCATTTGTGTCATTGGATTGACATTTAGGTCATTCTGAGCATCCCAACGCTTATTCAAACCACTTTTCCTTCATAATTAATGTATTTCATCAAAAAAGTGCGTTTGTGTCATTGGATTAACATTTACGTCATTTTGTGTGTCCCAACGCTTATTCTAATCCACTTTCGTTCTTAAGGAATGTATTTCATCCAAAAAGTGCGTTTGTGTCATTGGATTAACATTTACGTCATTTTGTGCATCCCAAGGCTTTTTCTAATCACTTTTCGTTCTTAAGCAATGTATTTCATCCAAAAAGTGTGTTTGTGTCATTTTATTAAAATATACTGCATTTGGTGTTGTTTCCCAAGGCTTATTCTAATCCATTTTCGTTCTTAAGGGATGTATTTCAACCAAAAAGGGTGTTTGTGTCATTGGATTAACATTTAGGTCATTTTGTTGCATCGCAAGGCTTATTCTAATCCATTTTAGTTCTAAACCAAAGTAGTTCATCCAAGAAGTGCATTTAGGTCATTTTGTGAATCCCAAGGTTTATTTTTATCATTTTTCGTTCTTAAGGAATATAGTTAATCCGATAATTGCGTTTGTGACATTGGATTAACATTTACGTCATTTTGTGCATCCCAAGGCTTATTCAAATCACCTTTCATTCTTAAATAATGTATTTCATCCAAAAAGTGTGTTTGTGTCATTGGATTAACATTTACTACATTTTATGCGTCCCGACGCTTCTTCTAATCCATTTTCGTTCTAAAAGAATGTATTTCATCCAATAAGTGCATTTGTGTCATTATATTAACATTTAGGTCATTTTGTGCATCCCAAAGCTATTTTAATCCATTTTTGTTCTAAACCAATGTAGTTCATGAAAGAAGTGCATTTGTCTCATTGGATTAACATTTACGTCATTTTGTGCATCCCAAGGCTTACCCTGATCACTTTTTATTCTTAAGGAATGTGTTTCATCCAAAAACTGCGTTTGTGTCATTGGATTAACATTTATTTCATTTTAGGCATCCCAAAGCTTCTTCTAATCCATTTTCGTTCTAAACTAAAGTAGTTCATTCAATAGGTGCATTTGTGTCATTGGATTGACATTTAGGTCATTCTGAGCATCCCAACGCTTATTCAAACCACTTTTCCTTCATAATTAATGTATTTCATCAAAAAAGTGCGTTTGTGTCATTGGATTAACATTTACGTCATTTTGTGTGTCCCAACACTTATTCTAATCCACTTTCGTTCTTAAGGAATGTATTTCATCCAAAAAGTGCGTTTGTGTCATTGGATTAACATTTACGTCATTTTGTGCATCCCAAGGCTTTTTCTAATCACTTTTCGTTCTTAAGCAATGTATTTCATCCAAAAAGTGTGTTTGTGTCATTTTTTAAAATATACTGCATTTGGTGTTGTTTCCCAAGGCTTATTCTAATCCATTTTCGTTCTTAAGGGATGTATTTCATCCAAAAAGGGTGTTTGTGTCATTGGATTAACATTTAGGTCATTTTGTTGCATCGCAAGGCTTATTCTAATCCATTTTAGTTCTAAACCAAAGTAGTTCATCCAAGAAGTGCATTTAGGTCATTTTGTGAATCCCAAGGTTTATTTTTATCATTTTTCGTTCTTAAGGAATATAGTTAATCCGATAATTGCGTTTGTGACATTGGATTAACATTTACGTCATTTTGTGCATCCCAAGGCTTATTCAAATCACCTTTCATTCTTAAATAATGTATTTCATCCAAAAAGTGTGTTTGTGTCATCGGATTAACAATTAGGTCATTTTGTTGCATCCCAAGGCTTATTCTAATCCAATTTAGTTCTAAACCAATGTAGTTCATCCAAGAAGTGCATTTAGGTCATTTTGTGAATCCCGAGGTTTATTTTAATCATTTTTCGTTCTTAAGGAATGTAGTTAATCCGATAATTGCGTTTGTGACATTGGATTAACATTTACGTCATTTTGTGCATCCCAAGGCTTATTCAAATCCCCTTTCTTCTTAAATAATGTATTTCATCCAAAAAGTGTGTTTGTGTCATTGGATTCACATTTACTACATTTTATGCATCCCGACGCGACTTCTAATCCATTTTCGTTTTAAAAGAATATATTTCATCCAATAAGTGCATTTGTGTCATTATATTAACATTTAGGTCATTTTGTGCATCCCAAAGCTAATTTAATCCATTTTTGTTCTAAACCAATGTAGTTCATGAAAGAAGTGCATTTGTGTCATTGGATTAACATTTAGGTCATTTTATGCATCCCAAGGATTCTTCTAATCCATTTTTGTTCTAAACCAAAGTAGTTCATCCAATAAGTGCCTTTGTGTCATTGGATTGACATTTAGGTCATTTTGTGCATCCCAAGGTTTATTTTAATCATTTTTGGTTCTTGAGGAATGTAGTTAATCCGAAAAGTGCGTTTGTGTCATTGGATTAACATTTACGTCATTTTTTTCTTCCCAAGTCTTATTCAAATCACTTTTCCTTCTTAAATAATGTATTTCATAAAAAAAGTGCGTTTGTGTCATTGGATTAAAATTTAGGTCATTTTGTGCATCCCAAAGCTAATTCTAATCCATTTTTGTTCTAAACCAATGTAGTTCATCAAAGAAGAGCATTTGTGTCATTCGATTAACATTTACGTCATTTTCTGCATCCAAGGCTTATTCTAATCACTATTCGTTCTTAAGGAATTGGTTTCATCCAAGAAGTGCGTTTGTGTCATTGGATTAACATTTAGGTCATTTTATGCTTACCAAGGCTTGTTCTAACCCATTTTCGTTCTACACCAAAGTTGTTCATCCAATAAGTGCATTTGTGTCATTGGATTGACATTTAGGTCATTTTTAGCATCTCAAGGTTTATTTTAATCATTTTTCGTTCTTAAGTAATGTAGTTAATTTGATAAGTGCGTTTGTGTCATTGGATTAACATTTACGTCATTTTATTCATCCCAAGGCTTATTCAAATCACTTTTCCTTCTTAAATAATGTATTTCATAAAAAAAGTGGGTTTGCGTCATTGGATTAACTTTTACGTCATTTTGTGTGTCCCAAAGCTTATTCTAATCCACTTTCGTTCTTAAGGAATGTATTTCATCCAAAAAGTGCGTTTGTGTCATTGGATTAACATTTAGAACATTTGTGCATCCCAAGGCTTATTCTAATCCATTTTCGTTTTTAACCAATGTAGTTCATCCAATAAGTGCGTTTGTGTCATTGGATTAACATTTTGGTCATTTTGTGCATCCCAAGGCTTATTCTAATCCATTTTTGTTCTAAGCCAATGTACGTCATCCAAGAAGTGCATTTGTGTCATTGGATTAACATTTACGTCATTTCGTGCATCCTAAGGCTTATTCTAATCACTTTTCATTCTTTAGGAATATGTTTCATCTAAAAAGTGCGTTTGTGTCATTGGATTGCATTTACTTCATTTTATGCATCCCAAGGCTTCTTCTAATCCATTTTCATTCTAAACCAAAGTAGTTCATCCAATAAGTGCATTTGTGTCATTGGATTGACATTTTGGTCATTTTGTGCATCCCAAGGTTTATTTTAATCATTTTTCGTTCATAAGGAATGTAGTTAATCCGGTAAGTGCGTTTGTGTCATTGGATTAACATTTACGTCATTTTGAGCGTCCCAAGGATTATTCAAATCACCTTTCATTCTTAAATAATGTATTTCATCCAAAAAGTGCGTATGTGTCATTGGATTAACATTTAGGTCATTTTGTGGATCCCAATGCTTATTTTAATCCATTTTCGTTATTACCCAACGTAGTTCATCCAATAAGTGCATTTGTGTCATTGGATTAACATTTAGCTCATTTTGTGCATCCCAAAGCTAATTTTAATCCATTTTTGTTCTAAACCAATGTAATTCATCAAAGCTGCATTTGTGTCATTGGATTAACATTTACGTCATTTTCTGCATCCCAAGGTTTATTCTAATCACTTTTCGTTCTTAAGGAATTGGTTTCATCCAAGAAGTGCGTTTGTTTCATTGGATTAACATTTAGGTCATTTTATGCATCCCAAAGCTTCTTCTAATCTATTTTCGTTCTAATCCAAAGTAGTTCATCCAATATGTGCATTTGTGTCATTGCATTGACATTTAGGTCATTTTGAGCATCCCAAGGTTTATTTTAATCATTTTTCGTTCTTAAGGAATGTAGTTAATTCGATAAGTGCGTTTGTGTCAATGGATTAACATTTACGTCATTTTGTTCATCCCAAGGCTTATTCAAATCACTTTTCCATTCTTAAATAATGTATTTCATCAAAAAAGTTTGTTTGTGTCATTGGATTAACATTTACGTCATTATGTGTCTCCAAATGCTTATTCTAATCCACTTTCGTTCTTAAGGAATGTATTTCATCCAAAAAGTGCGTTTATGTTATTGGATTAACATTTAGTCATTTTGTGCAACCCAAGGCTTATTCTAATCACTTTTCATTCTTACGGAATGTGTTTCATCCAAAAAGTGTGTTGTGTCATTGGATTAATATTTATTTCATTTTATGCATCCCAAGGCTTCTTCTAATCCATTTTTGTTCTAAACCAAAGTAGTTCATCCAATAAGTGCATTTGTGTCATTGGATTGACATTTAGGTCATTTTGTGCATCCCAAGGTTTATTTTAATCATTTTTGGTTCTTGAGGAATGTAGTTAATCCGAAAAGTGCGTTTGTGTCATTGGATTAACATTTACGTCATTTTTTTCTTCCCAAGTCTTATTCAAATCACTTTTCCTTCTTAAATAATGTATTTCATAAAAAAAGTGCGTTTGTGTCATTGGATTAAAATTTAGGTCATTTTGTGCATCCCAAAGCTAATTCTAATCCATTTTTGTTCTAAACCAATGTAGTTCATCAAAGAAGAGCATTTGTGTCATTCGATTAACATTTACGTCATTTTCTGCATCCAAGGCTTATTCTAATCACTATTCGTTCTTAAGGAATTGGTTTCATCCAAGAAGTGCGTTTGTGTCATTGGATTAACATTTAGGTCATTTTATGC
This sequence comes from Cicer cuneatum, assembly GCA_037974295.1. Taxonomy (NCBI): domain Eukaryota; kingdom Viridiplantae; phylum Streptophyta; class Magnoliopsida; order Fabales; family Fabaceae; genus Cicer; species Cicer cuneatum. Next base: position 21,074,666 of record JBBPBO010000002.1, on the reverse strand, counting down.
TTACCAAGGCTTGTTCTAACCCATTTTCGTTCTACACCAAAGTTGTTCATCCAATAAGTGCATTTGTGTCATTGGATTGACATTTAGGTCATTTTTAGCATCTCAAGGTTTATTTTAATCATTTTTCGTTCTTAAGTAATGTAGTTAATTTGATAAGTGCGTTTGTGTCATTGGATTAACATTTACGTCATTTTATTCATCCCAAGGCTTATTCAAATCACTTTTCCTTCTTAAATAATGTATTTCATAAAAAAAGTGGGTTTGCGTCATTGGATTAGCTTTTACGTCATTTTGTGTGTCCCAAAGCTTATTCTAATCCACTTTCGTTCTTAAGGAATGTATTTCATCCAAAAAGTGCGTTTGTGTCATTGGATTAACATTTAGAACATTTGTGCATCCCAAGGCTTATTCTAATCCATTTTCGTTTTTAACCAATGTAGTTCATCCAATAAGTGCGTTTGTGTCATTGGATTAACATTTTGGTCATTTTGTGCATCCCAAGGCTTATTCTAATCCATTTTTGTTCTAAGCCAATGTACGTCATCCAAGAAGTGCATTTGTGTCATTGGATTAACATTTACGTCATTTCGTGCATCCTAAGGCTTATTCTAATCATTTTTCATTCTTTAGGAATATGTTTCATCTAAAAAGTGCGTTTGTGTCATTGGATTGCATTTACTTCATTTTATGCATCCCAAGGCTTCTTCTAATCCATTTTCATTCTAAACCAAAGTAGTTCATCCAATAAGTGCATTTGTGTCATTGGATTGACATTTTGGTCATTTTGTGCATCCCAAGGTTTATTTTAATCATTTTTCGTTCATAAGGAATGTAGTTAATCCGGTAAGTGCGTTTGTGTCATTGGATTAACATTTACGTCATTTTGAGCGTCCCAAGGATTATTCAAATCACCTTTCATTCTTAAATAATGTATTTCATCCAAAAAGTGCGTATGTGTCATTGGATTAATATTTAGGTCATTTTGTGGATCCCAATGCTTATTTTAATCCATTTTCGTTATTACCCAACGTAGTTCATCCAATAAGTGCATTTGTGTCATTGGATTAACATTTAGCTCATTTTGTGCATCCCAAAGCTAATTTTAATCCATTTTTGTTCTAAACCAATGTAATTCATCAAAGCTGCATTTGTGTCATTGGATTAACATTTACGTCATTTTCTGCATCCCAAGGTTTATTCTAATCACTTTTCGTTCTTAAGGAATTGGCTTCATCCAAGAAGTGCGTTTGTTTCATTGGATTAACATTTAGGTCATTTTAGGCATCCCAAAGCTTCTTCTAATCTATTTTCGTTCTAATCCAAAGTAGTTCATCCAATATGTGCATTTGTGTCATTGCATTGACATTTAGGTCATTTTGAGCATCCCAAGGTTTATTTTAATCATTTTTCGTTCTTAAGGAATGTAGTTAATTCGATAAGTGCGTTTGTGTCAATGGATTAACATTTACGTCATTTTGTTCATCCCAAGGCTTATTCAAATCACTTTTCCATTCTTAAATAATGTATTTCATCAAAAAAGTTTGTTTGTGTCATTGGATTAACATTTACGTCATTATGTGTCTCCAAATGCTTATTCTAATCCACTTTCGTTCTTAAGGAATGTATTTCATCCAAAAAGTGCGTTTATGTTATTGGATTAACATTTAGTCATTTTGTGCAACCCAAGGCTTATTCTAATCACTTTTCATTCTTACGGAATGTGTTTCATCCAAAAAGTGTGTTGTGTCATTGGATTAATATTTATTTCATTTTATGCATCCCAAGGCTTCTTCTAATCCATTTTTGTTCTAAACCAAAGTAGTTCATCCAATAAGTGCATTTGTGTCATTGGATTGACATTTAGGTCATTTTGTGCATCCCAAGGTTTATTTTAATCATTTTTGGTTCTTGAGGAATGTAGTTAATCCGAAAAGTGCGTTTGTGTCATTGGATTAACATTTACGTCATTTTTTTCTTCCCAAGTCTTATTCAAATCACTTTTCCTTCTTAAATAATGTATTTCATAAAAAAAGTGCGTTTGTGTCATTGGATTAAAATTTAGGTCATTTTGTGCATCCCAAAGCTAATTCTAATCCATTTTTGTTCTAAACCAATGTAGTTCATCAAAGAAGAGCATTTGTGTCATTCGATTAACATTTACGTCATTTTCTGCATCCAAGGCTTATTCTAATCACTATTCGTTCTTAAGGAATTGGTTTCATCCAAGAAGTGCGTTTGTGTCATTGGATTAACATTTAGGTCATTTTATGCTTACCAAGGCTTGTTCTAATCCATTTTCGTTCTACACCAAAGTTGTTCATCCAATAAGTGCATTTGTGTCATTGGATTGACATTTAGGTCATTTTTAGCATCTCAAGGTTTATTTTAATCATTTTTCGTTCTTAAGTAATGTAGTTAATTTGATAAGTGCGTTTGTGTCATTGGATTAACATTTACATCATTTTATTCATCCCAAGGCTTATTCAAATCACTTTTCCTTCTTAAATAATGTATTTCATAAAAAAAGTGGGTTTGCGTCATTGGATTAACTTTTACGTCATTTTGTGTGTCCCAAAGCTTATTCTAATCCACTTTCGTTCTTAAGGAATGTATTTCATCCAAAAAGTGCGTTTGTGTCATTGGATTAACATTTAGAACATTTGTGCATCCCAAGGCTTATTCTAATCCATTTTCGTTTTTAACCAATGTAGTTCATCCAATAAGTGCGTTTGTGTCATTGGATTAACATTTTGGTCATTTTGTGCATCCCAAGGCTTATTCTAATCCATTTTTGTTCTAAGCCAATGTACGTCATCCAAGAAGTGCATTTGTGTCATTGGATTAACATTTACGTCATTTCGTGCATCCTAAGGCTTATTCTAATCACTTTTCATTCTTTAGGAATATGTTTCATCTAAAAAGTGCGTTTGTGTCATTGGATTGCATTTACTTCATTTTATGCATCCCAAGGCTTCTTCTAATCCATTTTCATTCTAAACCAAAGTAGTTCATCCAATAAGTGCATTTGTGTCATTGGATTGACATTTTGGTCATTTTGTGCATCCCAAGGTTTATTTTAATCATTTTTCGTTCATAAGGAATGTAGTTAATCCGGTAAGTGCGTTTGTGTCATTGGATTAACATTTACGTCATTTTGAGCGTCCCAAGGATTATTCAAATCACCTTTCATTCTTAAATAATGTATTTCATCCAAAAAGTGCGTATGTGTCATTGGATTAACATTTAGGTCATTTTGTGGATCCCAATGCTTATTTTAATCCATTTTCGTTATTACCCAACGTAGTTCATCCAATAAGTGCATTTGTGTCATTGGATTAACATTTAGCTCATTTTGTGCATCCCAAAGCTAATTTTAATCCATTTTTGTTCTAAACCAATGTAATTCATCAAAGCTGCATTTGTGTCATTGGATTAACATTTACGTCATTTTCTGCATCCCAAGGTTTATTCTAATCACTTTTCGTTCTTAAGGAATTGGTTTCATCCAAGAAGTGCGTTTGTTTCATTGGATTAACATTTAGGTCATTTTATGCATCCCAAAGCTTCTTCTAATCTATTTTCGTTCTAATCCAAAGTAGTTCATCCAATATGTGCATTTGTGTCATTGCATTGACATTTAGGTCATTTTGAGCATCCCAAGGTTTATTTTAATCATTTTTCGTTCTTAAGGAATGTAGTTAATTCGATAAGTGCGTTTGTGTCAATGGATTAACATTTACGTCATTTTGTTCATCCCAAGGCTTATTCAAATCACTTTTCCATTCTTAAATAATGTATTTCATCAAAAAAGTTTGTTTGTGTCATTGGATTAACATTTACGTCATTATGTGTCTCCAAATGCTTATTCTAATCCACTTTCGTTCTTAAGGAATGTATTTCATCCAAAAAGTGCGTTTATGTTATTGGATTAACATTTAGTCATTTTGTGCAACCCAAGGCTTATTCTAATCACTTTTCATTCTTACGGAATGTGTTTCATCCAAAAAGTGTGTTGTGTCATTGGATTAACATTTATTTCATTTTATGCATCCCAAGGCTTCTTCTAATCCATTTTTGTTCTAAACCAAAGTAGTTCATCCAATAAGTGCATTTGTGTCATTGGATTGACATTTAGGTCATTTTGAGCATCCCAAGGTTTATTTTAATCATTTTTGGTTCTTGAGGAATGTAGTTAATCCGAAAAGTGCGTTTGTGTCATTGGATTAACATTTACGTCATTTTGTTCTTCCCAAGGCTTATTCAAATCACTTTTCCTTCTTAAATAATGTATTTCATAAAAAAAGTGCGTTTGTGTCATTGGATTAAAATTTAGGTCATTTTGTGCATCCCAAAGCTAATTCTAATCCATTTTTATTCTAATCCAATGTAGTTCATCAAAGAAGAGCATTTGTGTCATTCGATTAACATTTACGTCATTTTCTGCATCCAAGGCTTATTCTAATCACTATTCGTTCTTAAGGAATTGGTTTCATCCAAGAAGTGCGTTTGTGTCATTGGATTAACATTTAGGTCATTTTATGCTTACCAAGGCTTGTTCTAATCCATTTTCGTTCTACACCAAAGTTGTTCATCCAATAAGTGCATTTGTGTCATTGGATTGACATTTAGGTCATTTTTAGCATCTCAAGGTTTATTTTAATCATTTTTCGTTCTTAAGTAATGTAGTTAATTTGATAAGTGCGTTTGTGTCATTGGATTAACATTTACGTCATTTTATTCATCCCAAGGCTTATTCAAATCACTTTTCCTTATTAAATAATGTATTTCATAAAAAAAGTGGGTTTGCGTCATTGGATTAACTTTTACGTCATTTTGTGTGTCCCAAAGCTTATTCTAATCCACTTTCGTTCTTAAGGAATGTATTTCATCCAAAAAGTGCGTTTGTGTCATTGGATTAACATTTAGAACATTTGTGCATCCCAAGGCTTATTCTAATCCATTTTCATTTTTAACCAATGTAGTTTATCCAATAAGTGCGTTTGTGTCATTGGATTAACATTTTGGTCATTTTGTGCATCCCAAGGATTATTCTAATCCATTTTTGTTCTAAGCCAATGTACATCATCCAAGAAGTGCATTTGTGTCATTGGATTAACATTTACGTCATTTCGTGCATCCTAAGGCTTATTCTAATCACTTTTCATTCTTTAGGAATATGTTTCATCTAAAAAGTGCGTTTGTGTCATTGGATTGCATTTACTTCATTTTATGCATCCCAAGGCTTCTTCTAATCCATTTTCATTCTAAACCAAAGTAGTTCATCCAATAAGTGCATTTGTGTCATTGGATTGACATTTTGGTCATTTTGTGCATCCCAAGGTTTATTTTGATCATTTTTCGTTCATAAGGAATGTAGTTAATCCGGTAAGTGCGTTTGTGTCATTGGATTAACATTTACGTCATTTTGTGCGTCCCAAGGATTATTCAAATCACCTTTCATTCTTAAATAATGTATTTCATCCAAAAAGTGCGTATGTGTCATTGGATTAACATTTAGGTCATTTTGTGGATCCCAATGCTTATTTTAATCCATTTTCGTTATTACCCAACGTAGTTCATCCAATAAGTGCATTTGTGTCATTGGATTAACATTTAGCTCATTTTGTGCATCCCAAAGCTAATTTTAATCCATTTTTGTTCTAAACCAATGTAATTCATCAAAGCTGCATTTGTGTCATTGGATTAACATTTACGTCATTTTCTGCATCCCAAGGTTTATTCTAATCACTTTTCGTTCTTAAGGAATTGGCTTCATCCAAGAAGTGCGTTTGTTTCATTGGATTAACATTTAGGTCATTTTAGGCATCCCAAAGCTTCTTCTAATCTATTTTCGTTCTAATCCAAAGTAGTTCATCCAATATGTGCATTTGTGTCATTGCATTGACATTTAGGTCATTTTGAGCATCCCAAGGTTTATTTTAATCATTTTTCGTTCTTAAGGAATGTAGTTAATTCGATAAGTACGTTTGTATCAATGGATTAACATTTACGTCATTTTGTTCATCCCAAGGCTTATTCAAATCACTTTTCCATTCTTAAATAATGTATTTCATCAAAAAAGTTTGTTTGTGTCATTGGATTAACATTTACGTCATTATGTGTCTCCAAATGCTTATTCTAATCCACTTTCGTTCTTAAGGAATGTATTTCATCCAAAAAGTGCGTTTATGTTATTGGATTAACATTTAGTCATTTTGTGCAACCCAAGGCTTATTCTAATCACTTTTCATTCTTACGGAATGTGTTTCATCCAAAAAGTGTGTTGTGTCATTGGATTAACATTTATTTCATTTTATGCATCCCAAGGCTTCTTCTAATCCATTTTTGTTCTAAACCAAAGTAGTTCATCCAATAAGTGCATTTGTGTCCTTGGATTGACATTTAGGTCATTTTGTGCATCCCAAGGTTTATTTTAATCATTTTTGGTTATTGAGGAATGTAGTTAATCCGAAAAGTGCGTTTGTGTCATTGGATTAACATTTACGTCATTTTGTTCTTCCCAAGGCTTATTCAAATCACTTTTCCTTCTTAAATAATGTATTTCATAAAAAAAGTGCGTTTGTGTCATTGGATTAAAATTTAGGTCATTTTGTGCATCCCAAAGCTAATTCTAATCCATTTTTGTTCTAAACCAATGTAGTTCATCAAAGAAGAGCATTTGTGTCATTCGATTAACATTTACGTCATTTTCTGCATCCAAGGCTTATTCTAATCACTATTCGTTCTTAAGGAATTGGTTTCATCCAAGAAGTGCGTTTGTGTCATTGGATTAACATTTAGGTCATTTTATGCTTACCAAGGCTTGTTCTAATCCATTTTCGTTCTACACCAAAGTTGTTCATCCAATAAGTGCATTTGTGTCATTGGATTGACATTTAGGTCATTTTTAGCATCTCAAGGTTTATTTTAATCATTTTTCGTTCTTAAGTAATGTAGTTAATTTGATAAGTGCGTTTGTGTCATTGGATTAACATTTACGTCATTTTATTCATCCCAAGGCTTATTCAAATCACTTTTCCTTCTTAAATAATGTATTTCATAAAAAAAGTGGGTTTGCGTCATTGGATTAACTTTTACGTCATTTTGTGTGTCCCAAAGCTTATTCTAATCCACTTTCGTTCTTAAGGAATGTATTTCATCCAAAAAGTGCGTTTGTGTCATTGGATTAACATTTAGAACATTTGTGCATCCCAAGGCTTATTCTAATCCATTTTCGTTTTTAAACAATGTAGTTCATCCAATAAGTGCGTTTGTGTCATTGGATTAACATTTTGGTCATTTTGTGCATCCCAAGGATTATTCTAATCCATTTTTGTTCTAAGACAATGTACGTCATCCAAGAAGTGCATTTGTGTCATTGGATTAACATTTACGTCATTTCGTGCATCCTAAGGCTTATTCTAATCACTTTTCATTCTTTAGGAATATGTTTCATCTAAAAAGTGCGTTTGTGTCATTGGATTGCATTTACTTCATTTTATGCATCCCAAGGCTTCTTCTAATCCATTTTCATTCTAAACCAAAGTAGTTCATCCAATAAGTGCATTTGTGTCATTGGATTGACATTTTGGTCATTTTGTGCATCCCAAGGTTTATTTTAATCATTTTTCGTTCATAAGGAATGTAGTTAATCCGGTAAGTGCGTTTGTGTCATTGGATTAACATTTACGTCATTTTGTGCGTCCCAAGGATTATTCAAATCACCTTTCATTCTTAAATAATGTATTTCATCCAAAAAGTGCGTATGTGTCATTGGATTAACATTTAGGTCATTTTGTGGATCCCAATGCTTATTTTAATCCATTTTCGTTATTACCCAACGTAGTTCATCCAATAAGTGCATTTGTGTCATTGGATTAACATTTAGCTCATTTTGTGCATCCCAAAGCTAATTTTAATCCATTTTTGTTCTAAACCAATGTAATTCATCAAAGCAGTGCATTTGTGTCATTGGATTAACATTTACGTCATTTTCTGCATCCCAAGGTTTATATCACTTTTCGTTCTTAAGGAATTGGTTTCATCCAAGAAGTGCGTTTGTTTCATTGGATTAACATTTAGGTCATTTTATGCATCCCAAGGCTTCTTCTAATCTATTTTCGTTCTAATCCAAAGTAGTTCATCCAATATGTGCATTTGTGTCATTGCATTGACATTTAGGTCATTTTGAGCATCCCAAGGTTTATTTTAATCATTTTTCGTTCTTAAGGAATGTAGTTAATTCGATAAGTGCGTTTGTGTCAATGGATTAACATTTACGTCATTTTGTTCATCCCAAGGCTTATTCAAATCACTTTTCCATTCTTAAATAATGTATTTCATCAAAAAAGTTTGTTTGTGTCATTGGATTAACATTTACGTCATTATGTGTCTCCAAATGCTTATTCTAATCCACTTTCGTTCTTAAGGAATGTATTTCATCCAAAAAGTGCGTTTATGTTATTGGATTAACATTTAGTCATTTTGTGCAACCCAAGGCTTATTCTAATCACTTTTCATTCTTACGGAATGTGTTTCATCCAAAAAGTGTGTTGTGTCATTGGATTAACATTTATTTCATTTTATGCATCCCAAGGCTTCTTCTAATCCATTTTTGTTCTAAACCAAAGTAGTTCATCCACTAAGTGCATTTGTGTCATTGGATTGACATTTAGGTCATTTTGTGCATCCCAAGGTTTATTTTAATCATTTTTGGTTCTTGAGGAATGTAGTTAATCTGAAAAGTGCGTTTGTGTCATTGGATTAACATTTACGTCATTTTGTTCTTCCCAAGGCTTATTCAAATCACTTTTCCTTCTTAAATAATGTATTTCATAAAAAAAGTGCATTTGTGTCATTGAATTAACATTTACGTCATTTTGTGCATCCCAAGACTTATTTTAATCCCTTTTCGTTCTTAAGGAATGAGTTTCATCCAAAAAGTGCGTTTGTGTCATTGGATTTACATTTAGGTCATTTTGTGCATCCCAAGGCTTATTCTAATCCATTTCCGTTTTATACCGAAGTAGTTCATCCAATAAGTGCATTTGTGTCATTGGATTAACATTTGGGTCATTTTGTGAATCCCATGGTTTATTCTAATCATTTTTCTTTCATAAGGAATGTAGTTAATCCGATAAGTGGGTTTGTGTCATTGGATTAACATTTATTTCATTTTGTGCATCCCAAGGGTTATTCAAATCACTTTTCGTTTTTAAATAATGTATTTCATCCAAAATGTGGGTTTGTGTCATTGGATAAACATTTACGTTATTTTGTGCATCCCAAGGCTTATTTGAATCACTTTTCGTTCTTAAATAACGTATTTCATCCAAAAATTGTGTTTGTTTCATTTGATTAACATTAACGTCATTTTGTGTGTCCCAAGGCTTATTGTAATCACTTTTCGTTCTTATGGAATGTGTTTCATAAAAAAAGTGCGTTTGTGTCATTGCATTAACATTTATGTCATTTTAGGTGTCCCAAGGCTTATTCTTATCCATTTTCGTTCTTAAGGAATGTAGTTAATCTCATAAGTGCATTTGTGTCATTGGATTAACATTTCGTTTATTTTGTGCATCCCAAGGCTTATTCAAATCGCTTTTCGTTCTTTAATAATGTATTTCATCCAAAAAGTGAGTTTGTGTCATTGGATAAATATTTACGTCATTTTGTGTATCCCAAGGCTTATTTTATTCCATTTCCGTTTTTTACCAACGTAGTTCATCCAATAAGTGCGTTTGTGTCATTGGATTAACATTTACGTCATTTTGTGCATCCTTAGGCTTATTCTAATCACTTTTCGTTCTTAAGGAATGTATTTCATCCAAAAAGTGAGTTTGTGTCATTGGATTAATATTTACGTCATTTTGTGCATCCCAAGGGTTATTCTAATCACTTTTCGTTCTTAAGGAATGTATTTCATCCAATAAGTGCATTTGTGTCATTGGATTAACATTTACGTCATTTTTTGCATCCAAAGGTTTATTCTAATCATTTTTCTTTCATAAGGAATCTAGTTATCCCCGATAAGTGGGTTTGTGTCATTGGATTAACATTTATTTCATTTTGTGCATCCCAAGGGTTATTCAAATCACTTTTCATTTTTAAATAATGTATTTCATCCAAAGAGTGCGTTTGTGTCATTGCATAAACATTTACGTTATTTTGTGTGTCCCAAGGCTTATTCTAATCCATTTTCATTCTTAAGGAATGTATTTCATCCAAAAAGTGTGTTTGTGTCATTGGATTAACATTTACGTCATTTTGTGCATCCCAAGGCTTATTCTAATCACTTTTCGTTCTTAAGCAATGTATTTCATCCAAAAAGTGTGTTTGTTTCATTTGATTAAAATTTATTGCATTTTGTGTTTCCCAAGGCTTATTGTAATCACTTTTCGTTCTTAAGGAATGTGTTTCATAAAAAAAGTGCGTTTGTGTCATTGCATTAACATTTATGTCATTTTAGGTGTCCCAAGGCTTATTCTTATCCATTTTCGTTCTTAAGGAATGTAGTTAATCTCATAAGTGCATTTGTGTCATTGGATTAACATTTCGTTTATTTTGTGCATCCCAAGGCTTATTCAAATCTCTTTTCGTTCTTTAATAATGTATTTCATCCAAAAAGTGAGTTTGTGTCATTGGATAAATATTTACGTCATTTTGTGCATCCCAAGGCTTATTCTAATCCATTTTCGTTCTTAAGAAATGTATTTCATCCAAAAAGTGCGTTTGTGTCATTGGATTAACATTTAGGTCATTTTGTGCATCCCAATGCTTATTCTTATCCATTTTCGTTTTTAACCAACGTTGTTCATCCAATAAGTGCGTTTGTGTCATTGGATTAACATATAGGTCAATTTGTGCATCCTAAGGCTTATTCTAATCCATTTTTGTTCTAAACCAGTGTAGTTTGTCCAAGAAGTGCATTTGTGTCATTGGATTGACATTTAGGTTATTTCGTGCATCCCAAGGTTTATTTTAATCATTTTTCGTTATTAAGGAATGTAACTAATCCGATAAGTGCATTTGTGTCATTGGAATAACATTTACGTCATTTTTTGCATCCCAAGGCTTATTATAATCCATTTTAGTTCTAAAACAATGTAGTTCATCCAACAAGTACATTTAGGCCATTTTGTGCATCCGAAGGTTTATTTTAATCATTTTTCGTTCTTAAGGAATGTAATTAATCCGATAAGTGCGTTTGTTTCATTGGATTAACATTAACGTCATTTTGGGTGTCCCAAGGCTTATTCTAATCACTTTTCGGTGTAAAGGAATGTGTTTCATCCAAAAAGTGTGTTTGTGTCATTGGATTAACATTTAGGTCATTTTGTGCATCCCACGACTTATTCTAATCACATTTCTTCTTCAATAACGCATTTCATCCAAAAAGTGTGTTTGTGTCAATGGATTAACATTAACTTCATTTTGTGTGTCCCATGGTTTATTCTAATCACTTTTTGTTCTTAAGGAATGTGTTTCATAAAAAAAGTGAGTTTGTGTCATTTTCGTTCTCAACGAAATTAGTTCATTGAATAAGTGAATTTTTGTCATTGGATTGACATTTACGTAATTTTGTGCATCCCAAGGTTTAGTTTAATCATTTTTCGATCTTAAGGAATGTAGTTAATCTGTTAAATGCGTTTGTGTCATTGGATTAACATTTACGTCATTTTGTGTGTCCTAAGGCTTATTCTAATCACTTTTCGTTCTTAAGGAATGTATTTATCTAAAAAGTACGTTTGTGTCATTGGATTAATATTTAGGTCATTTTGTGCATCCTAAGACTTATTCTAATCCATTTTAGTTCTAAACCAATCTAGTTCCAGCAATAAGTGCATTTGTGTCATTGGATTGACATTTAGGTCAGTTTGTGCATCCCAAGGCTTCTTCTAATCCATTTTTGTTCTAAACCAATGTAGTTAATCCATTAAGTGCATTTGTGTCTTTGGATTAACATTTACGTCATTTTTTTATCCCAAGGCTTATTCTCATCCATTTTCGTTCTTAAGGAATGTATTTCATCCAAAAAGTGCGTTTGTGTCATTGGATTAACATTTACGTCATTTTGTGCATCCCAAGGCTTATTCAAATGACTTTTCGTTCTTAAATAATGTATTTCATCCAAAAAGTGTGTTTGTGTCATTGGATTAACATTTACTACATTTTATGCATCCCGACGCTTCTTCTAATCCATTTTTGTTCTAAAAGAATGTATTTCATCCAATAAGTGCATTTGTGTCATTATATTAACATTTAGGTCATTTTGTGCATCCCAAAGCTAATTTAATCCATTTTTGTTCTAAACCAATGTAGTTCATGAAAGAAGTGCATTTGTCTCATTGGATTAACATTTACGTCATTTTGTGCATCCCAAGGCTTACCCTGATCAATTTTTATTCTTAAGGAATGTGTTTCATCCAAACACTGCGTTTGTGTCATTGGATTAACATTTATTTCATTTTAGGCATCCCAAGGCTTCTTCTAATCCATTTTCGTTCCAAACCAAAGTAGTTCATTCAATAAGTGCATTTGTGTCATTGGATTGACATTTAGGTCATTCTGAGCATCCCAACGCTTATTCAAATCACTTTTCCTTCATAATTAATGTATTTCATCAAAAAAGTGCGTTTGTGTAATTGGATTAACATTTACGTCATTTTGCGTGTCCCAACGCTTATTCTAATCCACTTTCGTTCTGAAGGAATGTATTTCCTCCAAAAAGTGCGTTTGTGTCATTGGATTAACATTTAGGACATTTGTGCATCCCAAGGTTTATTCTAATCCATTTTCGTTTTTAACCAACGTAGTTCATCCAATAAGTGCGTTTGTGTCATTTGATTAACATTTAGGTCATTTTGTGCATCCCAAGGCTTATTCTAATCCATTTTTGTTCTAAGCCAATTTAGTTCATCCATTAAGTGTGTTTGTGTCATTGGATTGACGTTTACTTCATTTTGTGCATCCCATGGCTTATTCTAATCACTTTTTGTTCTTAAGGAATGTATTTGATCCAAAAAGTGCGTTTGTGTCATTGGATTAACATTTACGTCATTTTGTGTCATTATATTAACATTTAGGTCATTTTGTGCATCCCAAAGCTAATTTAATCCATTTTTGTTCTAAACCAATGTAGTTCATGAAAGAAGTGCATTTGTCTCATTGGATTAACATTTACGTCATTTTGTGCATCCCAAGGCTTACCCTGATCACTTTTTCTTCTTAAGGAATGTGTTTCATCAAAAAACTGCGTTTGTGTCATTGGATTAACATTTATTTCATTTTAGGCATCCCAAAGCTTCTTCTAATCCATTTTCGTTCTAAACTAAAGTAGTTCATTCAATAAGTGCATTTGTGTCATTGGATTGACATTTAGGTCATTCTGAGCATCCCAACGCTTATTCAAACCACTTTTCCTTCATAATTAATGTATTTCATTAAAAAAGTGCGTTTGTGTCATTGGATTAATATTTACGTCATTTTGTGTGTCCCAACGCTTATTCTAATCCACTTTCGTTCTTAAGGAATGTATTTGATCCAAAAAGTGCGTTTGTGTCATTCGATTAACATTTACGTCATTTTGTGCATCCCAAGGCTTTTTCTAATCACTTTTCGTTCTTAAGCAATGTATTTCATCCAAAAAGTGTGTTTGTGTCATTTGATTAAAATTTACTGCATTTTGTGTTTCCCAAGGCTTATTCTAATCCATTTTCGTTCTTCAGGGATGTATTTCATCCAAAAAGTGTGTTTGTGTCATTGGATTAACATTTAGGTCATTTTGTTGCATCCCAAGGCTTATTCTAATCCAATTTAGTTCTAAACCAATGTAGTTCATCCAAGAAGTGCATTTAGGTCATTTTGTGAATCCCGAGGTTTATTTTAATCATTTTTCGTTCTTAAGGAATGTAGTTAATCCGATAATTGCGTTTGTGACATTGGATTAACATTTACGTCATTTTGTGCATCCCAAGGCTTATTCAAATCCCCTTTCTTCTTAAATAATGTATTTCATCCAAAAAGTGTGTTTGTGTCATTGGATTCACATTTACTACATTTTATGCATCCCGACGCGACTTCTAATCCATTTTCGTTCTAAAAGAATATATTTCATCCAATAAGTGCATTTGTGTCATTATATTAACATTTAGGTCATTTTGTGCATCCCAAAGCTAATTTAATCCATTTTTGTTCTAAACCAATGTAGTTCATGAAAGAAGTGCATTTGTGTCATTGGATTAACATTTAGGTCATTTTATGCATCCCAAGGATTCTTCTAATCCATTTTTGTTCTAAACCAAAGTAGTTCATCCAATAAGTGCATTTGTGTCATTGGATTGACATTTAGGTCATTTTGTGCATCCCAAGGCTTCTTCTAATCCATTTTTGTTCTAAACCAATGTAGTTCATCCAAGAAGTGCATTTCTGTCATTGGATTAACAATAAAGTCATTATATGCATCCCAAGGCTTATTTAGATCACTTTTCGTTCTTAAATAATGTATGTCATCAAAAAAGTGCGTTCGTGTTATTGGATTAACATTGACGTCATTTTGTATGTCCCAAGACTTATTCTAATCCATTTTCGTTTTTAACCAACGTAGTTCATCCAATAAGTGCGTTTGTGTCATTGGATTATCATTTCGGTCATTTTGTGCATCCCAAGGCTTATGCTAATCCCTTTTTTTTCTAAGCCATTATAGTTCATGCAAGAAGTGCATTTGTGTCATCAGATTAACATTTACATCATTTTGTCCATCCCAAGGCTTATTCTAATCACTTTTCATTCTTAAGGAATGTGTTTCATCCAAAGAGTGCGTTTGTGTCATTGGATTAACATTTATTTCATTTTATGCATCCCAAGGCTTCTTCTAATCCATTTTCGTTCTAAACCAAAGTAGTTCATCCAATAAGTGCATTTGTGTCATTGGATTGAGATTTAGGTCATTTTGAGCACCCCAAGGTTTATTTTAATCATTTTTTGTTCTTAAGGAATGTAGTTAATTCGATAAGTGCGTTTGTGTCAATGGATTAACATTTACGTCATTTTGTTCATCCCAAGGGTTATTCAAATCAATTTTCCTGCTTAAATAATGTATTTCATCAAAAAAGTGCGTTTGTGTCATTGGATTAACATTTACGTCATTATGTGTGTCCAAAGGCTTATTGTAATCCACTTTCGTTCTTAAGGAATGTATTTCATCCAAAAAGTGCGTTTGTGTCATTGGATTAACATTTAGGACATTTGTGAATCCCAAGGCTTATTCTAATCCATTTTCGTT
Source organism: Cicer cuneatum (assembly GCA_037974295.1). Taxonomy (NCBI): domain Eukaryota; kingdom Viridiplantae; phylum Streptophyta; class Magnoliopsida; order Fabales; family Fabaceae; genus Cicer; species Cicer cuneatum. Next base: position 21,059,383 of record JBBPBO010000002.1, on the reverse strand, counting down.
TTTAACCAACGTAGTTCATCCAATAAGTGCGTTTGTGTTATTGGATTAACGTTTAGGTCATTTTGTGCATCCCAAGGCTTATTCTAATCCATTTTTGTTCTTAGCCAATGTAGTTCATCCAAGAAGTGCATTTGTGTCATTGGATTAACATTTACGTCATTTTGTGCATCCGATGGCTTATTCTAATCCATTTACGTCATTTACGTCACTTTTCATTCTTAAGGAATGTGTTTCATCCAAAAACTACGTTTGTGTCATTGGATTAACATTTACTTCATTTTATGCATCCCAAGGCTTCTTCTAATCCATTTTCGTTCTAAACCAAAGTAGTTCATCCAATAAGTGCATTTGTGTCATTTGATTGACATTTAGGTCATTTTTTGCTTCCCAATGTTTATTTTAATCATATTTCGTTCTTAAGGAATGTAGTTAATCCGATAAGTGCGTTTGTGTCATTGGAGTCTTATTTACGTCATTTTGTGCATCCCAAGGCTTATTCAAATCACCTAACGTTCCATAACAATGTATTTCATCCAAAAAGTGTGTTTGTGTCATTGGATTAACATTTACGTCATTTTGTGCATCCCAAGGCTTATTCAAATCACTTTTCGTTCTTAAATAATGTATTTTATCCAAAAATTGCGTATGTGTCATTGGATAAACATTTACGTCATTTTGTGTGTCCCAAGGCTTATTCTAATCCATTTTCGTTTTTAACCAACGTAGTTCATCCAATAAGTGCGTTTGTGTTATTGGATTAACGTTTAGGTCATTTTGTGCATCCCAAGGCTTATTCTAATCCATTTTTGTTCTAAGCCAATGTAGTTCATCCAAGAAGTGCATTTGTGTCATTGGATTAACATTTACGTCATTTTGTGCATCCGATGGCTTATTCTAATCCATTTACGTCATTTACGTCACTTTTCATTCTTAAGGAATGTGTTTCATCCAAAAACTACGTTTGTGTCATTGGATTAACATTTACTTCATTTTATGCATCCCAAGGCTTCTTCTAATCCATTTTCGTTCTAAACCAAAGTAGTTCATCCAATAAGTGCATTTGTGTCATTTGATTGACATTTAGGTCATTTTTTGCTTCCCAATGTTTATTTTAATCATATTTCGTTCTTAAGGAATGTAGTTAATCCGATAAGTGCGTTTGTGTCATTGGAGTCTTATTTACGTCATTTTGTGCATCCCAAGGCTTATTCAAATCACCTATCGTTCCATAACAATGTATTTCATCCAAAAAGTGTGTTTGTGTCATTGGATTAACATTTACGTCATTTTGTGCATCCCAAGGCTTATTCAAATCACTTTTCGTTCTTAAATAATGTATTTTATCCAAAAATTGCGTATGTGTCATTGGATAAACATTTACGTCATTTTGTGTGTCCCAAGGCTTATTCTAATCCATTTTCGTTCTTAAGGAATGTATTTCATCCAAAAAGTGCGTTTGTGTCATTGGATTAACATTTACGTCATTTTGTGTGTCCAAATCCTTACTCTAATCCACTTTCGTTCTTAAAGAATGTATTTCATCCAAAAAGTGTGTTTGTGTCATTAGATTAACATTTAGGTCATTTTGTGCATCCCAAGGCTTATTCTAATCATTTTTTGTTCTTAAGGAATGTAGTTAATCCGATAAGTGCGTTTGTGTCATTGGATTAACATTTAGATCATTTTGTGCATCCCAAGGCTTATTCAAATCACCTTTCATTCTTAAATAATGTATTTCATCCAAAAAGTGCGTTTGTGTCATTGGATTAACATTTACGTCATTTTGTGCATCCCAAGGCTTATTCAAATCACTTTTCGTTCTTAAATAATGTATTTTATCCAAAAATTGCGTATGTGTCATTGGATAAACATTTACGTCATTTTGTGTGTCCCAAGGCTTATTCTAATCCATTTTCGTTCTTAAGGAATGCATTTCATCCAAAAAGTGCGTTTGTGTCATTGGATTAACATTTACTTCATTTTATGCATCCCAAGGCTTCTTCTAATCCATTTTCGTTCTAAACCAAAGTAGTTCATCCAATAAGTGCATTTGTGTCATTTGATTGACATTTAGGTCATTTTTTGCTTCCCAATGTTTATTTTAATCATATTTCGTTCTTAAGGAATGTAGTTAATCCGATAAGTGCGTTTGTGTCATTGGAGTCTTATTTACGTCATTTTGTGCATCCCAAGGCTTATTCAAATCACCTAACGTTCCATAACAATGTATTTCATCCAAAAAGTGTGTTTGTGTCATTGGATTAACGTTTAGGTCATTTTGTGCATCCCAAGGCTTATTCTAATCCATTTTTGTTCTAAGCCAATGTAGTTCATCCAAGAAGTGCATTTGTGTCATTGGATTAACATTTACGTCATTTTGTGCATCCGATGGCTTATTCTAATCCATTTACGTCATTTACGTCACTTTTCATTCTTAAGGAATGTGTTTCATCCAAAAACTACGTTTGTGTCATTGGATTAACATTTACTTCATTTTATGCATCCCAAGGCTTCTTCTAATCCATTTTCGTTCTAAACCAAAGTAGTTCATCCAATAAGTGCATTTGTGTCGTTTGATTGACATTTAGGTCATTTTTTGCTTCCCAATGTTTATTTTAATCATATTTCGTTCTTAAGGAATGTAGTTAATCCGATAAGTGCGTTTGTGTCATTGGAGTCTTATTTACGTCATTTTGTGCATCCCAAGGCTTATTCAAATCACCTAACGTTCCATAACAATGTATTTCATCCAAAAAGTGTGTTTGTGTCATTGGATTAACATTTACGTCATTTTGTGCATCCCAAGGCTTATTCAAATCACTTTTCGTTCTTAAATAATGTATTTTATCCAAAAATTGTGTATGTGTCATTGGATAAACATTTACGTCATTTTGTGTGTCCCAAGGCTTATTCTAATCCATTTTCGTTCTTAAGGAATGTATTTCATCCAAAAAGTGCGTTTGTGTCATTGGATTAACATTTACGTCATTTTGTGTGTCCAAATCCTTACTCTAATCCACTTTCGTTCTTAAAGAATGTATTTCATCCAAAAAGTGTGTTTGTGTCATTAGATTAACATTTAGGTCATTTTGTGCATCCCAAGGCTTATTCTAATCATTTTTTGTTCTTAAGGAATGTAGTTAATCCGATAAGTGCGTTTGTGTCATTGGATTAACATTTAGATCATTTTGTGCATCCCAAGGCTTATTCAAATCACCTTTCATTCTTAAATAATGTATTTCATCCAAAAAGTGCGTTTGTGTCATAGGATTAACATTTAGGTCATTTTGTGCATCCCAAGGCTTATTTTAGTCCAATTTTGTTGTAAGCCAATGTAGTTCATCCAATAAGTGCATTTGTGTTATTGGATTAACATTTACGTCATTTTGTGCATCCCAAGGCTTATTCTAATCACTTTTCATTCTTAAGGAATTGGTTTCATCCAAGGAGTGCGTTTGTGTCATTGGATTAACATTTAGGTCATTTTATGCATCCCAAGGCTTCTTCTAATCCATTTTCGTTCTAAACCAAAGTAGTTCATCCAATAAGTGCATTTGTGTCATTGGATTGAGATTTAGGTCATTTTGAGCACCCCAAGGTTTATTTTAATCATTTTTTGTTCTTAAGGAATGTAGTTAATTCGATAAGTGCGTTTGTGTCAATGGATTAACATTTACGTCATTTTGTTCATCCCAAGGGTTATTCAAATCAATTTTCCTGCTTAAATAATGTATTTCATCAAAAAAGTGCGTTTGTGTCATTGGATTAACATTTACGTCATTATGTGTGTCCAAAGGCTTATTGTAATCCACTTTCGTTCTTAAGGAATGTATTTCATCCAAAAAGTGCGTTTGTGTCATTGGATTAACATTTAGGACATTTGTGAATCCCAAGGCTTATTCTAATCCATTTTCGTTTTTAACCAACGTAGTTCATCCAATAAGTGCGTTTGTGTTATTGGATTAACGTTTAGGTCATTTTGTGCATCCCAAGGCTTATTCTAATCCATTTTTGTTCTAAGCCAATGTAGTTCATCCAAGAAGTGCATTTGTGTCATTGGATTAACATTTACGTCATTTTGTGCATCCGATGGCTTATTCTAATCCATTTACGTCACTTTTCATTCTTAAGGAATGTGTTTCATCCAAAAACTACGTTTGTGTCATTGGATTAACATTTACTTCATTTTATGCATCCCAAGGCTTCTTCTAATCCATTTTCGTTCTAAACCAAAGTAGTTCATCCAATAAGTGCATTTGTGTCATTGGATTGAGATTTAGGTCATTTTGAGCACCCCAAGGTTTATTTTAATCATTTTTTGTTCTTAAGGAATGTAGTTAATTCGATAAGTGCGTTTGTGTCAATGGATTAACATTTACGTCATTTTGTTCATCCCAAGGGTTATTCAAATCAATTTTCCTGCTTAAATAATGTATTTCATCAAAAAAGTGCGTTTGTGTCATTGGATTAACATTTACGTCATTATGTGTGTCCAAAGGCTTATTGTAATCCACTTTCGTTCTTAAGGAATGTATTTCATCCAAAAAGTGCGTTTGTGTCATTGGATTAACATTTAGGACATTTGTGAATCCCAAGGCTTATTCTAATCCATTTTCGTTTTTAACCAACGTAGTTCATCCAATAAGTGCGTTTGTGTTATTGGATTAACGTTTAGGTCATTTTGTGCATCCCAAGGCTTATTCTAATCCATTTTTGTTCTAAGCCAATGTAGTTCATCCAAGAAGTGCATTTGTGTCATTGGATTAACATTTACGTCATTTTGTGCATCCGATGGCTTATTCTAATCCATTTACGTCATTTACGTCACTTTTCATTCTTAAGGGATGTGTTTCATCCAAAAACTACGTTTGTGTCATTGGATTAACATTTACTTCATTTTATGCATCCCAAGGCTTCTTCTAATCCATTTTCGTTCTAAACCAAAGTAGTTCATCCAATAAGTGCATTTGTGTCATTTGATTGACATTTAGGTCATTTTTTGCTTCCCAATGTTTATTTTAATCATATTTCGTTCTTAAGGAATGTAGTTAATCCGATAAGTGCGTTTGTGTCATTGGAGTCTTATTTACGTCATTTTGTGCATCCCAAGGCTTATTCAAATCACCTATCGTTCCATAACAATGTATTTCATCCAAAAAGTGTGTTTGTGTCATTGGATTAACATTTACGTCATTTTGTGCATCCCAAGGCTTATTCAAATCACTTTTCGTTCTTAAATAATGTATTTTATCCAAAAATTGCGTATGTGTCATTGGATAAACATTTACGTCATTTTGTGTGTCCCAAGGCTTATTCTAATCCATTTTCGTTCTTAAGGAATGTATTTCATCCAAAAAGTGCGTTTGTGTCATTGGATTAACATTTACGTCATTTTGTGTGTCCAAATCCTTACTCTAATCCTCTTTCGTTCTTAAAGAATGTATTTCATCCAAAAAGTGTGTTTGTGTCATTAGATTAACATTTAGGTCATTTTGTGCATCCCAAGGCTTATTCTAATCATTTTTTGTTCTTAAGGAATGTAGTTAATCCGATAAGTGCGTTTGTGTCATTGGATTAACATTTAGATCATTTTGTGCATCCCAAGGCTTATTCAAATCACCTTTCATTCTTAAATAATGTATTTCATCCAAAAAGTGCGTTTGTGTCATAGGATTAACATTTACGTCATTTTGTGCATCCCAAGGCTTATTCAAATCACTTTTCGTTCTTAAATAATGTATTTTATCCAAAAATTGCGTATGTGTCATTGGATAAACATTTACGTCATTTTGTGTGTCCCAAGGCTTATTCTAATCCATTTTCGTTCTTAAGGAATGCATTTCATCCAAAAAGTGCGTTTGTGTCATTGGATTAACATTTACGTCATTTTGTGTGTCCAAATCCTTATTCTAATCCACTTTCGTTCTTAAAGAATGTATTTCATCCAAAAAGTGTGTTTGTGTCATTAGATTAACATTTAGGTCATTTTGTGCATCCCAAGGCTTATTCTAATCATTTTTTGTTCTTAAGGAATGTAGTTAATCCGATAAGTGCGTTTGTGTCATTGGATTAACATTTAGATCATTTTGTGCATCCCAAGGCTTATTCTAATCACCTTTCATTCTTAAATAATGTATTTCATCCAAAAAGTGCGTTTGTGTCATAGGATTAACATTTAGGTCATTTTGTGCATCCCAAGGCTTATTTTAGTCCATTTTTGTTGTAAGCCAATGTAGTTCATCCAATAAGTGCATTTGTGTTATTGGATTAACATTTACGTCATTTTGTGCATCCCAAGGCTTATTCTAATCACTTTTCATTCTTAAGGAATTGGTTTCATCCAAGGAGTGCGTTTGTGTCATTGGATTAACATTTAGGTCATTTTATGCATCCCAAGGCTTCTTCTAATCCATTTTCGTTCTAAACCAATGTAGTTCATCCAATAAGTGCATTTGTGTCATTGGATTGAGATTTAGGTCATTTTGAGCACCCCAAGGTTTATTTTAATCATTTTTTGTTCTTAAGGAATGTAGTTAATTCGATAAGTGCGTTTGTGTCAATGGATTAACATTTACGTCATTTTGTTCATCCCAAGGGTTATTCAAATCAATTTTCCTGCTTAAATAATGTATTTCATCAAAAAAGTGCGTTTGTGTCATTGGATTAACATTTACGTCATTATGTGTGTCCAAAGGCTTATTGTAATCCACTTTCGTTCTTAAGGAATGTATTTCATCCAAAAAGTGCGTTTGTGTCATTGGATTAACATTTAGGACATTTGTGAATCCCAAGGCTTATTCTAATCCATTTTCGTTTTTAACCAACGTAGTTCATCCAATAAGTGCGTTTGTGTTATTGGATTAACGTTTAGGTCATTTTGTGCATCCCAAGGCTTATTCTAATCCATTTTTGTTCTAAGCCAATGTAGTTCATCCAAGAAGTGCATTTGTGTCATTGGATTAACATTTACGTCATTTTGTGCATCCGATGGCTTATTCTAATCCATTTACGTCATTTACGTCACTTTTCATTCTTAAGGAATGTGTTGCATCCAAAAACTACGTTTGTGTCATTGGATTAACATTTACTTCATTTTATGCATCCCAAGGCTTCTTCTAATCCATTTTCGTTCTAAACCAAAGTAGTTCATCCAATAAGTGCATTTGTGTCATTTGATTGACATTTAGGTCATTTTTTGCTTCCCAATGTTTATTTTAATCATATTTCGTTCTTAAGGAATGTAGTTAATCCGATAAGTGCGTTTGTGTCATTGGAGTCTTATTTACGTCATTTTTTGCATCCCAAGGCTTATTCAGATCACCTAACGTTCCATAACAATGTATTTCATCCAAAAAGTGTGTTTGTGTCATTGGATTAACATTTACGTCATTTTGTGCATCCCAAGGCTTATTCAAATCACTTTTCGTTATTAAATAATGTATTTTATCCAAAAATTGCGTATGTGTCATTGGATAAACATTTACGTCATTTTGTGTGTCCCAAGGCTTATTCTAATCCATTTTCGTTCTTAAGGAATGCATTTCATCCAAAAAGTGCGTTTGTGTCATTGGATTAACATTTACGTCATTTTGTGTGTCCAAATCCTTACTCTAATCCACTTTCGTTCTTAAAGAATGTATTTCATCCAAAAAGTGTGTTTGTGTCATTAGATTAACATTTAGGTCATTTTGTGCATCCCAAGGCTTATTCTAATCATTTTTTGTTCTTAAGGAATGTAGTTAATCCGATAAGTGCGTTTGTGTCATTGGATTAACATTTAGATCATTTTGTGCATCCCAAGGCTTATTCAAATCACCTTTCATTCTTAAATAATGTATTTCATCCAAAAAGTGCGTTTGTGTCATAGGATTAACATTTAGGTCATTTTGTGCATCCCAAGGCTTATTTTAGTCCAATTTTGTTGTAAGCCAATGTAGTTCATCCAATAAGTGCATTTGTGTTATTGGATTAACATTTACGTCATTTTGTGCATCCCAAGGCTTATTCTAATCACTTTTCATTCTTAAGGAATTGGTTTCATCCAAGGAGTGCGTTTGTGTCATTGGATTAACATTTAGGTCATTTTATGCATCCCAAGGCTTCTTCTAATCCATTTTCGTTCTAAACCAAAGTAGTTCATCCAATAAGTGCATTTGTGTCATTGGATTGAGATTTAGGTCATTTTGAGCACCCCAAGGTTTATTTTAATCATTTTTTGTTCTTAAGGAATGTAGTTAATTCGATAAGTGCGTTTGTGTCAATGGATTAACATTTACGTCATTTTGTTCATCCCAAGGGTTATTCAAATCAATTTTCCTGCTTAAATAATGTATTTCATCAAAAAAGTGCGTTTGTGTCATTGGATTAACATTTACGTCATTATGTGTGTCCAAAGGCTTATTGTAATCCACTTTCGTTCTTAAGGAATGTATTTCATCCAAAAAGTGCGTTTCTGTCATTGGATTAACATTTAGGACATTTGTGAATCCCAAGGCTTATTCTAATCCATTTTCGTTTTTAACCAACGTAGTTCATCCAATAAGTGCGTTTGTGTTATTGGATTAACGTTTAGGTCATTTTGTGCATCCCAAGGCTTATTCTAATCCATTTTTGTTCTAAGCCAATGTAGTTCATCCAAGAAGTGCATTTGTGTCATTGGATTAACATTTACGTCATTTTGTGCATCCGATGGCTTATTCTAATCCATTTACGTCATTTACGTCACTTTTCATTCTTAAGGGATGTGTTTCATCCAAAAACTACGTTTGTGTCATTGGATTAACATTTACTTCATTTTATGCATCCCAAGGCTTCTTCTAATCCATTTTCGTTCTAAACCAAAGTAGTTCATCCAATAAGTGCATTTGTGTCATTTGATTGACATTTAGGTCATTTTTTGCTTCCCAATGTTTATTTTAATCATATTTCGTTCTTAAGGAATGTAGTTAATCCGATAAGTGCGTTTGTGTCATTGGAGTCTTATTTACGTCATTTT
>JBBPBO010000002.1:21030597-21049888 GCA_037974295.1 Cicer cuneatum | reverse complement strand
TTTCGTTCTTAAATAATGTATTTTATCCAAAAATTGCGTATGTGTCATTGGATAAACATTTACGTCATTTTGTGTGTCCCAAGGCTTATTCTAATCCATTTTCGTTCTTAAGGAATGTATTTCATCCAAAAAGTGCGTTTGTGTCATTGGATTAACATTTACGTCATTTTGTGTGTCCAAATCCTTACTCTAATCCACTTTCGTTCTTAAAGAATGTATTTCATCCAAAAAGTGTGTTTGTGTCATTAGATTAACATTTAGGTCATTTTGTGCATCCCAAGGCTTATTCTAATCATTTTTTGTTCTTAAGGAATGTAGTTAATCCGATAAGTGCGTTTGTGTCATTGGATTAACATTTAGATCATTTTGTGCATCCCAAGGCTTATTCAAATCACCTTTCATTCTTAAATAATGTATTTCATCCAAAAAGTGCGTTTGTGTCATTGGATTAACATTTACGTCATTTTGTGCATCCCAAGGCTTATTCAAATCACGTTTCGTTCTTAAATAATGTATCTCATCCAAAAACTGCGTATGTGTCATTAGATAAACATTTACGTCATTTTTTGTGTCCCAAGGCTTATTCTAATCCATTTATGTTCTTAAGGAATGTATTTCATCCAAAAAGTGTGTTAGTGTCATTGGATTAACATTTACGTCATTTTGTGTTTCCCAAGCCTTAGTCTAATCCACTTTAGTTCTTAAAGAATGTATTTCATCCAAAAAGTGTGTTTGTGTCATTGGATTAACATTTAGGTCATTTTGTGCATCCCAAGGCTTATTCTAATCATTTTTTGTTCTTAAGGAATGTAGTTAATCCGATAAGTGCGTTTGTGTCATTGGATTAACATTTAGGTCATTTTGTGCATCCCAAGGCTTATTCAAATCACCTTTCATTCTTAAATAATGTATTTCATCCAAAAAGTGCGTTTGTGTCATTGGATTAACATTTAGGTCATTTTGTGCATCCCAAGGCTTATTCAAATCACGTTTCGTTCTTAAATAATGTATCTCATCCAAAAAGTGCGTATGTGTCATTGGATAAACATTTACGTCATTTTTTGTGTCCCAAGGCTTATTCTAATCCATTTTTGTTCTTAAGGAATGGATTTCATCCAAAAAGTGTGTTAGTGTCATTGGATTAACATTTACGTCATTTTGTGTTTCCCAAGCCTTATTCTAATCCACTTTCGTTCTTAAAGAATGTATTTCATCCAAAAAGTGCGTTTGTGTCATTGGATTAACATTTACGTCATTTTGTGTGTCCCAAAGCTTATTCGAATCCATTTTCGTTCTTAAGGAATGTATTTCATCCAAAAAGTTAGATTGTGTCATTGGATTAACATTTAGGTCGTTTTGTGCATCCCAAGGCTTATTCTAATCCATTGTCGTTTTTAACCAACTTAGTTCATCCAATAACTGCGTTTGTGTCATTGGATTAACATTTAGGTCATTTTGTGCATCCCATTGCTTATTCTAATCACTTTTCATTCTTAAGGAATGTGTTTCATCCGAAAAGTACGTTTTTGTCATTGGATTAACATTTACTACATTTTGTGCATCCCAATGTTTATTTTAATCATTTTTTCGTTCTTAAGGAATGTAGTTAATCCGATAAGTGCGTTTGTGTCATTGGATTAAATTTTACGTCATTTTGTGCATCCCAAAGCTTATTCAAATCACCTTACGTTCTTTAATAATGTATTTCATCCAAAAAGTGCGTTTGTGTCATTGGATTAACATTTACGTCATTTTGTGTGCCCCAAGGCTTATTCTAATCCACTTTCGTTCTTAAAGAATGTATTTCATCCAAAAAGTGCGTTTGTGTCATTGGATTAACATTTAGGTCATTTTCTGCATCCCAATGCTTATTTTAATCGATTTTCGTTGTTAACCAACGTAGTTCATCCAAAAAGTACGTTTGTGTCATTGGATTAAAATTTAGGTCATTTTGTGCAACCCAAAGCTAATTCTAATCCATATTTGTTCTAAACCAATGTAGTTCATCAAAGAAGTGCATTTGTGTCATTGGATTAACATTTACCTCATTTTCTGCATCCCAAGGCTTATTCTAATCACTTTTCATTCTTAAGGAATGTATTTTATCCAAAAAGTGCGTTTGTTTCATTGATTAACATTTACGTCATTTTGTGCAACCCAAGGATTATTCTTATCGATTACGTTCCTAATGAATATGTATTTCATCCAAAAACTGCATTTATGTCATTCGTTTAACATTTACATCATTTTGTGCATCCGCAGAGTTATTCTTATCCATTGTCATTCTAATGGAATGTATTTCATCCAACGAGTGCGTTTGTGTCATTGGATTAACATTTAGGTCATTTTTTGCATCCCAAGGCTTATTCTAATCACTTGTCGTTCCTAAGTAATGCATTTCATCCAAAACGTGCGTTTGTGTCATTGGATTAACATTTAGGTCATTTTGTGCATCCCAAAGCTTATTCTAATCCATTTTGGTTGTTAACCAATAAAGTTTCTCCAATAAGTGTGTTTGTGTCATTGGATTAACAGTTAGGTCATTTGTTGCATCCCAAGGCTTAATCGAATCACTTTTCGTACTTAACAAATTTATTTTATCCAAAAAGTGCGTGTGTGTCATTGGATTAACACTTACGTCATTTTTTGCATCCCAAGGCTTATTCTAATCCATTTTCGTACTTAACCAACATAGTTCAACCAATAAGTGAGTTTGTGTCATTCGATTAACATTTAGGTCATTTTGTGCATCCCAAGCCTTATTCTAATCACTTTTCTTTCTTAAGGAATGTATTTCATTCAAAAACTGTGTTTGTGTCATTGGATTAACATTAACGTCATCTTGTGCCTCCCAAGGTTGATTCTATTGACTTTCGATCTTAAGGAATTTATTTCGTCCCAAAAGTGCGTTTGTGTCATTGGATTAACGTTTATGCCATTTTTTGCATCCCAAGTCTTATTCTAATCACTTTTCGTTCTTAAGGAATGTATTTTATCCAAAAAGTGCGTTTGTTTCATTGATTAACATTTACGTCATTTTGTGCAACCCAAGGATTATTCTTATCGATTACGTTCCTAATGAATATGTATTTCATCCACAAAGTGCATTTATGTCATTCGTTTAACATTTTCATCATTTTGTGCATCCGAAGGCTTATTCTTATCCATCGTCATTCTAATGGAATGTATTTCATCCAACAAGTGCGTTTGTGTCATTGGATTACATTTAGGTCATTTTTTGCATCCCAAGGCTTATTCTAATCACTTGTCGTTCCTAAGTAATGCATTTCATCCAAAAAGTGCGTTTGTGTCATTGGATTAACATTTAGGTCATTTTGTGCATCCCAAAGCTTATTCTAATCCATTTTGGTTCTTAACCAATAAAGTTTCTCCAATAAGTGCATTTGTGTCATTGGATTAACATTTAGGTCATTTTTTGCATCCCAAGGCTTATTCTAATCACTTTTCGTACTTAAGGAATGTATTTCATCCAAAAAGTGTGTTTGTATCATTGGATTAATATTGATGTCATTTTGTGTATCCCAAGGCTTATTCTAATCACTTTTTGTTCTTAAGGAATGTATTTCATCCACAAAGTGCGTTTGTGTCATTGGATTAACACTTACGTCATTTTGTAAATCCTAAGGTTTATTCTTTTGACTTTTGTTCTTAAGGAATGTATTTCGTCCAAAAAGTGCGTTTGTGTCATTGGATTAACGTTTATGCCATTTTATGCATCCTAAGTCTTATTCTAATCACTTTTCGTTCTTAAGGAATGTATTTTATCCAAAAAGTGCGTTTGTGTCATTGATTAACATTTACGTCATTTTGTGCATCCCAAGTCTTATTTTAATCACTTTTCGTTCTTAAGGAATGTATTTTATCCAAAAAGTGTGTTTGTGTCACTTATTAATTTACGTCATTTTGTCACTTTTAAAACAAAACTTGATATATGATTAAAAACAGAGTTTGCAGCGGATATAAAGTAAAAATAAAACTCACAATTTTTATACTGGTTCACCGTTAACGAGGCTTCGCCCAGTCCCTTCACCTTGAAGGATTTCACTAATTCAAACCTTGAATTACAACCTTGATACTGACCCTCCAAGTCAGTCTTCTCAACAGTCTAACAATCCTAGACTCTTGAGGAAAACAACACCTGTCTTCAGCCAATCTGACAATCCCATATTGTTGAAGAAATCACAACACTATGAATGTAATTGCCAAGTAACCTGCTACCCCTTCTTATTCCCTCAGATTGTAGACTCTACTTCAACAACTTAGATACAACACTATGAATCTAATTACCAAGTAACCTGCTACCTCTACTTACTCCCTCAGATTGTAGACTCTACTTCAACAACTTAGATTTGACACAGTGGAAAGAAAATAACAAGAGTACTTGCTTCTTGAAAGCTGAAACTCACAATTGACTTCTATGAAAATTTGGGTGTTTGCTTTGGAAGTGTATGACTCTTTTGTGATTTTCGATGATGAGTATTCTGCCTTGAGCCTCCTTTTATAGATGCAGATTAGGGCCTCTTCCAATGCTTAAATTCGAGCTGAATCTTGCTAGATTTTCTGGCAAAAATATCTTGACCAACTGGGCTTCATTTAAAATAAAAACATATCTTTTTCAGCCTTAGATTTCTTTCAAAAACTAACTGGCCAATCAGATCTTTTAAGTGATTCCCGCCACAGCTCCTGAATTCCACAATACTTCACTTTATTTTTGTAATAAATCTTTTTACTACTTTGATCAAAATAAATTGAAATCTCCACCGTTAATCCTCATGAACAAATCTGGACCATCAGATTTTTCTGCGTAGTCCACATCTGGACCAAACTAATTGATATGTTGTGATCCTTTGAATTCGGCCATCCCTTGACCACACATCCTAACCTTCTGATTTTCTGATTTCGGCCTTCACTGGACTTGCACTTGATATGCTATGATCCTCTGAACTCGGCCATTGCTGGACCACACATCTTGACCCTCTGATTTCGGCCAACATTGGGCCATGGTCTGATCTTCTGATCTGGACCATCACTGGACCAAATAATTAATTCTGAACCATTGATCTGGAAATCTTCCATTTGATCTGGACCAATTCTGGACTTGGTCTGGAATAAATTGAAATTAAATCTGGACAAGTAATATTTCAGTCTGGACATTTTACCTTTGATTTTATTTCAGGTTTGGATTATTCTGGAAATCATTTCTTCTGGTCTGGACTTAGTTTCATGCCCTGAATCATGCTATCTTATGGTCTGGGTCAAATCTGGATTGATTCTCTTGTTCTGGACTCATAAACTTATCTTCTGGTTGAGTCTGGAACAAGTCTGGGCTGTTTAATTTTTACTGCCAGGCCATCTTTTGGTCAGAATAACTTCTGGAATAAATTTGATATTTGATTCCTGTTGGTCTTGAACAACTTTCCTTCTGGCAGGCTTTCCTCTGGTATGATCCAGGTTTTCTTCTGATTTTTCTTCCTTCTGTTCTGGGCCAGCAAAGATATCTTCTGGTGATGTTTTGACATCCTGGAGTATCTTCTGGTAATTCCAGAATTCATTTTCTGGAATCCTTTGAACTTCTGCTTCTGATTACTTCAGTTTCTGGTGGCATTTAATTTAATAATTCAAGGTACAAAATAAGTTTACATTGAGTGCTTTTGTAAACATCAAAATCCTAAGTCTTAGAACCAACTTGGTTCCAACAATCTCCCCCTTTTTGATGATGACAAAACCTTAACTTATTTTGCTAACTTATAACTCGAAAACATGAATTACTCCCCCTCAGACCAATCTCTCCCCCTAAGTCTGATACTCTCCTTTTCAACTCCTTCTTTGTTCTCTCTTTCTTTTCTTCTCTTCTCCTCTCCTTTTCAACTCCTTCTCTTTTCACTCTTTCTTTTTCTCTCTTCACATTTCCTCTCCTTTTCAACTCCTTCTTTTCTCAGTTTTTCTTTTTCTCTCTCTATTTTTCTCGCAAGGCTTATTCTAATCCAGTATCGTTCTAAACCAATGTAGTTCATCAAATATGTGCATTTGTGTTATTGGATTTACATTTAGGTCATTTTGTGCATCCCAAGTTTAATTCTAATCCATTTTCGTTCTAAACCAATATATGTCGTCAAATATGTACATTTGTGTTATTGGATTAACATTTAGGTCATTTTGTGCATCCCAAGGTTTATTCTAATCACTTTTTGTACTTAAGGAATGTAATTCATCCAATAAGTGTGTTTGTGTCATTGGATTAACATTTACGTCATCTTGTGCATCCCAGAACATATTCAAATCACTTTTTGTTCTTAACCAATGTAGTTTCTCCAATAAGTGCATTTGTGTCATTGGATTAACATTTAGGTCATTTTGTGCATCCCAGGCTTATTCAAGTCACTTTTTGTTCTGAAGGAATGTATTTCATTCAAAAAGTGTGTTTGTTTTCATTGGATTAACATTTACGTCATTTTGTGCATCCCTAGCTTTATTCTAATCAATTTTCGTTCTTAAGGAATGTATTACATCACATAAGTGTGTTTGTGTCATTGGATTAATATTTAGGTCATTTTGTGCATCCCAAGGCTTATTCTAATCACTTTTCGTTCTTAAGGAATGTATTTGATCCAAATAGTGCATTTGTGTCATTGGATTAACATTGAGGTCATTTTGTGCATCCTAAGGTTTATTCTATTGACTTTCGTTCTTAAGGAATGTATTTCATCCAAAAAGTGCGTTTGTGTCATTGGATTAACACTTACGTCATTTTGTGCATCCCGAGGCTTATTCTAATCCATTTACATATAAACCATCGTAGTTCAACCAATAAGTGATTTTGTGTCATCCAATCAACATTTAAGTCATTTTTGTGCATCCCAAGGCTTATTCTAATCACTTTTCATTCTTACGGAATGTATTTTATCGAAAAAGTGCATTTGTTTAATTGATTAACATTTACGTCATTTTGTGCAACCTAAGGATTAATCTTATTGATTACGTTCCTAATGAATATGTATTTCATCCAAAAAGTGCATTTATGTCATTCGTTTAACATTTACATCATTTTGTGCATTCGAAAGCTTATTCTTATCCATTTTCGTTCTAATGGAATGTATTTTATCCAAAGAGTGCGTTTGTGTCATTGGATTTACATTTAGGTCATTTTGTGCATTCCAAAGCTTATTCTAATCACTTTTTGTTCTTAAGGAATGTATTTCATCCAAAAAGTGCATTTGTGTCATTGTATTAACATTTAGGTCATTTTTTGCATCCCAAGGCTTATGCTAATCACTTTTTGTTCTTAAGGAATGTATTTCATTCAAGAAGTGTGTTTGTGTCATTGGATTTACACTTACATCATTTTTTGCATCCCAAAGATTATTCTAATCTATTTTCGTACTTAACAATAGTAGTTCAACCAATAACTGAGTTTGTGTCATCCGATTAAAATTTAGGTCAATTTGTGCATCCCAAGGCTTATTCTAATCACTTTTCGTACTTAAGGAATGTATTTCATCCCAAAAGTGCATTTGTGTTATTGGATTGACATTTAGGTCCTTTTGTGCATTCCAAGGCTTATTCGAATCCATTTTCATCTTAACCAATGTAGTTTCCCGAATAAGTGCATTTGTGTCATTGGATTGATATTTAGGTTATTTTGTGCATCCCAAGGCTTATTCTAATCCAGTATCGTTCTAAACCAATGTAGTTCATCAAATATGTGCATTTGTGTTATTGGAGTAACATTTAGGTCATTTTGTGCATCCCAAGTTTAATTCTAATCCATTTTCGTTCTAAACCAATATATGTCGTCAAATATGTACATTTGTGTTATTGGATTAACATTTAGGTCATTTTGTGCATCCCAAGGTTTATTCTATTCACTATTCGTTCTTAAGGAATGTATTTCATTCAAAAAGTGTGTTTGTGTCATTGGATTAACATTTAGGTCATTTTGTGCATCCCAGAGCTTATTCAAATCACTTTTTGTTCTTAACCAATGTACTTTCTCCAATAAGTGCATTTGTGTCATTGGATTAACATTTAGGTCATTTTATGCTTCCTAGGCTTATTCAAATCACTTTTTGTTCTGAAGGAATGTATTTCATTCAAAAAGTGTGTTTGTTTTTATTGGATTAACATTTACGTCATTTTGTGCATCCCTAGCTTTATTCTAATCAATTTTCGTTCTTAAGGAATGTATTACATCACATAAGTGTGTTTGTGTCATTGGATTAACATTTAGGTCATTTTGTGCATCCCTAGGCTTATTCTAATCACTTTTCGTTCTTAAGCAATGTATTTGATCCAAATAGTGCATTTGTGTCATTGGATTAACATTGAGGTCATTTTGTGCATCCTAAGGTTTATTCTATTGACTTTCGTTCTTAAGGAATGTATTTCATCCAAAAAGTGCGTTTGTGTCATTGGATTAACACTTACGTCATTTTGTGCATCCCAAGGCTTATTCTAATCCATTTTCATACTTAAACATCGTAGTTCAACCAATAAGTGACTTTGTGTCATCCAATCAACATTTAAGTCATTTTTGTGCATCCCAAGGCTTATTCTAATCAATTTTCATTCTTACGGAATGTATTTTATCCAAAAAGTGCATTTGTTTAATTGATTAATATTTACGTCATTTTGTGCAACCCAAGGATTAATCTTATCGATTACGTTCCTAATGAGTATGTATTTCATCCAAAAAGTGCATTTATGTCATTCGTTTAACATTTACATCATTTTGTGCATCCGAAAGCTTATTCTTATCCATTTTCGTTCTAATGGAATGTATTTTATCCAAAGAGTGCGTTTGTGTCATTGGATTTACATTTAGGTCATTTTGTGCATCCCAAGGCTTATTCTAATCACTTTTTGGATCTTAAGGAATGAATTTCGTCCCAAAAGTGCGTTTGTGTCATTGATTAATATTTACTTCATTTTGTGCATCCCAATGCTTATTCTAATCAATTACGTTCTTATGGAATGTATTTCATCCAAAAAGTGTGTTTGTGTCATTGGATTAACATTTAGGTCATTTTGTGCATCCTTAGGCTTATTCTAATCCATTTTCGTTCTTAACAAATAAAGTTTCTACAATAAGTGCATTTGTGTCATTGGATTAACAGTTAGGTCATTTGTTGCATCCCAAGGCTTAATCGAATCACTTTTCTTACTTAACAAATTTATTTTATCCAAAAAGTGCGTGTGTGTCATTGGATTAACACTTACGTCATTTTTTGCATCCCAAGGCTTATTCTAATCCATTTTCGTACTTCACCAACATAGTTCAACCAATAAGTGAGTTTGTGTCATTCGATTAACATTTAGGTCATTTTGTGCATCCCAAGCCTTATTCTAATCAATTTTCTTTCTTAAGGAATGTATTTCATTCAAAAACTGTGTTTGTGTCATTGGATTAACATTAACGTCATTTTGTGCCTCCCAAGGTTGATTCTATTGACTTTCGATCTTAAGGAATGTATTTCGTCCCAGAAGTGCGTTTGTGTCATTGGATTAACAATTACGTCATTTTGTGCCTCCCATGTCTTATTCTAATCACTTTTTGTTTTTAAGGAACGTATTTTATCCAAAAAGTGCGTTTGTGTCATTAATTAACATTTACGTCATTTTGTGCATCCCAAGTCTTATTCTAATCACTTTTCGTTCTTAAGGAATGTATTTTATCAAAAAAGTGCGTTTGTGTCACTTATTAATTTACGTCATTTTGTGTAACCGAATGCTTAGTCTTATCAATTATGTTCCTAAGGAATGTATTTCATCCAAAAAGTGTGTTTAAGTCATTTGTTTAACATTTACGTCATTTTGTGGATCCCAAGGCTTATTCTAATCACTTTTTGTTCTTAAGGAATGTATTTCATCCAAAAAGTGCGTTTGTGTCATTGGATTAACATTTAGGTCATTTTGTGCATCCCTAGGCTTATTCTAATCCATTTTCGTTCTTAACTAATAAAGTTTCTCCAATTAGTGCATTTGTGTCATTGGATTAACAGTTAGGTCATTTGTTGCATCCCAAGGCTTATTCTGATAACTTTTCGTACTTAAAGAATTTATTTCATCCAAAAAGTGCGTTTGTGTCATTGGATTAACACATACGTCATTTTTCGCATCCCAAGGCTTATGCTAATCCATTTTCGTACTTAACCAATGTTGTTCAACCAATAAGTGAGTTATTGTCATCCGATTAACATTTAGGTCAATTTTTGCATCCCAAGCCTTATTCTAATCACTTTTCTTTCTTAAGGAATGTATTTCACTCAAAAACTGTGTTTGTGTCATTGGATTAACATTAACTTCATTTTGTGCCTCCCAAGGTTGATTCTATTGACTTTCGATCTTAAGGAATGTATTTTGTCCCAGAAGTGCGTTTGTGTCATTGGATTAACGTTTATGCCATTTTATGCATCCCAAGTCTTATTCGAATCACTTTTCGTTCTTAAGGAATGTATTTTATCCAAAAAGTGCGTTTGTGTCATTGGATTAAGATTTACGTCATTTTGTGCATCCCAAGGCTTATTCAAATCACTTTTCGTTCTTAAATAATGTATTTTATCCAAAAATTGCGTATGTGTCATTGGATAAACATTTACGTCATTTTGTATGTCCCAAGGCTTATTCTAATCCATTTTCATTCTTAAGGAATGTATTTCATCCAAAAAGTGCGTTTGTGTCATTGGATTAACATTTACGTCATTTTGTGTGTCCCAAGCCTTATTCTAATCCACTTTCGTTCTTAAAGAATGTATTTCATCCAAAAAGTGTGTTTGTGTCATTGGATAAACATTTACGTCATTTTGTGCATCCCAAGTCTTATTCTAATCACTTTTTCGTTCTTAAGGAATGTATTTTATCCAAAAAGTGCGTTTGTGTCATTGATTAACATTTACGTCGTTTTGTGCAACCCAAGGATTATTCTTATGGATTACGTTCCTAATGAATATGTATTTCATCCAAAAAGTTAATTTATGTCATTCGCTTAACATTTACATCATTTTGTGCATCCGAAGACTTATTCTTATCCATTTTCATTCTAATGGAATGTGTTTCATCCAAAGAGTGCGTTTGTGTCATTGAATTAACATTTAGGTCATTTTGTGCATCCCAAAGCTTATTCTAATCCATTTTCGTTCTTAACCAATAAAGCTTATGCAATAAGTGCATTTGTGTCATTGGATTAACATTTAGGTGATTTTTTGCATCCGAAGGCTTATTCTAATCACTTTTCGTACTTAAGGAATGTATTTTATCCAAAAAGTGCATTTGTGTCATTGGATTAACATTTATGTCATTTTGTGTATCCCAAGGCTTATTCTAATCACTTTTTGTTCTTAAGGAATGTATTTCATCCAAAAAGTGCATTTGTGTCATTGGATTAACATTTACGTCATTTTGTGCATCCCAAGGCATATTCGAATCACTTTTTGGTCTTAAGGAATGTAGTTCATCCAAAAATTGCGTTTGTGTCATTGGATTAACATTTTTGCCATTTTGTGCATCCCAAGGCTTATTCTAATCACTTTTTGGATCTTAAGGAATGAATTTCGTCCCAAAAGTGCGTTTGTGTCATTGGATTAATAGTTACGTCATTTTGTGCCTCCCATGTCTTATTCTAATCACTTTTTGTTTTTAAGGAATGTATTTTTTCCAAAAAGTGCGTTTGTGTCATTGATTAATATTTACTTCATTTTGTGCATCCCAATGCTTATTCTAATCAATTACGTTCTTACGGAATGTATTTCTTCCAAAAAAGTGCGTTTGTGTCATTGGATTAACATTTAGGCAATTTTGTGCATTCCAAGGCTTATTCTAATCCATTTTCGTCTAAACCAATGTAGTTTCTCCAATAAGTGCAGTTGTGTCATTGGATTAAGATTTACGTCATTTTGTGCATCCCAAGGCTTATTCTAATCACTTTTCGTTCTTAAGGAATGTATTTTATCCCAAAAGTGCGTTTGTGTCATTGATTAACATTTAGGTCATTTTGGGCATACCAGGGCTAATTCTAATCACTTTTCGTTCTTAAGGAATGTTTTTCATCCAGAAAGTGCGTTTGTGTCATTGGATTAACATTTAGGTCATTTTGTGCATCCCAAGGTTTATTCTATTCCATTTTCTTTCTTAAACAATAAAGTTTCTCCAATAAGTGCTTTTGTGTCATTGGATTAACATTTAGGTCATTTTTTTGCATCCCAAGGCTTATTCTAATCACTTTTCGTATTTAAGGAATGTATTTCAACAAAAAAGTGCGTTTATGTCATTTGTTTAACATTTACGTCATTTTGTGCATCCCAAGTCTTATTCTAATCACTTTTCGTTCTTAAGGAATGTATTTTATACAAAAAGTGCGTTTGTGTCATTAAATAACATTTAGGTCATTTTTTTGCATCCCGAGGCTTATTCTAATCACTTTTCGTACTTAGGGAACATATTTCATCCAAATAGTGCATTTGTATCATAGGATTAAGATTTACGTCATTTTGTGCATCCCAAGGCTTATTCTATTGACTTTCGTTCTGGAGGAATGTATTTCCACCCAAAAGTGCGTTTGTGTCATTTGATTAACATTTACGTCATTTTGTGCATCCCAAGTCTTATTCTAATCACATTTCGTTCTTAAGGAATGTATTTTATCCCAAAAGGGCGTTTGTGTCATTGATTAACATTTAGGTCATTTTGGGCATACCAAGGCTAATTCTAATCACTTTTCGTTCTTAAGGAATGTATTTCATCTAGAAAGTGCGTTTGTGTCATTGGATTAACATTTAGGTCATTTTGTGCATCCCAAGGCTTATTCTATTCCATTTTCGTTCTTAAACAATAAAGTTTCTCCAATAAGTGCTTTTGTGTCATTGGATTAACATTTAGGTCATTTTTTTCATCCCAAGGCTTATTCTAATCACTCTTCGTACTTAAGGAATGTATTTCAACAAAAAAGTGCGTTTATGTCATTTGTTTAACATTTACGTCATTTTGTGCATCCCAAGTCTTATTCCAATCACTTTTCGTTCTTAAGGAATGTATTTTATCCAAAAAGTGCGTCTGTGTCATTGAATAACATTTAGGTCATTTTGTGCATCCCAAGGCTTATTCTAATCACTTTTCGTTCTTAAGGAATGTATTTCATCCAGAAAATGCGTTTGTGTCATGGGATTAACATTTATGTCCTTTTGTGCATCCCAAGGCTTATTCTTATCCATTTTCGTTCTTAATCAATACAGTTCCTCCAAAAAGTGCATTTGTGTCATATGATTAAGATTTAGGTCATTTTTTTGCATCCCAAGTCTTATTCTAATCACTTTTCATACTTAGGAAACATATTTCATCCAAATAGTGCATTTGTGTCATTGGATTAGGATTTACGTCATTTTGTGCATCCCAAGGCTTATTCTATTGACTTTCGTTCTGGAGGAATGTATTTCCACCCAAAAGTGCGTTTGTGTCATTTGATTAACATTTACGTCATTTTGGGCATCCCAAGTCTTATTCTAATCACATTTTCGTTCTTAAGAAATATATTTCATCCAAAAAGTGTGTTTGTGTCATTCGATTAACATTTAGGTCATTTTGTTCATCCCAAGGCTTATTCGAATCACTTTTCGTTCTTAGGGAATGTATTTCTTCCAAAAAGTGTGTTTGTGTTATTGGATTGTCATTTAGGTCCTTTTGTGCATTTCAAGGCTTATTCTAATCCATTTTCGTTTTAAACCAATGTAGTTTCTCCAATAAGTGCATTTGTGTCATTGGATTGATATTTAGGTTTTTTGTGCATTCCAAGGGTTATTCTAATCCAGTATCGTTCTAAACCAATGTAGTTCATCAAATATGTGCATTTGTGTTATTGGATTACCATTTAGGTCATTTTATGTATCCCAAGTTTAATTCTAATCCATTTTCGTTCTAAACCAATATATTTCGTCGAACATGGGCATTTGTGTTATTGCACTAACATTTAGGTCATTTTGTGCATCCCAAGGTATATTCTAATCACTTTTCGTTCTTAAGGAATGTATTTCATTCAAAAAGTGCGTTTGTGTCATTGGATTAACATTTACGTCATTTTGTGCATCCCAGAGCTTATTCAAATCACTTTTTGTTCTTAACCAATGTAGTTTCTCCAATAAGTGCATTTGTGTCATTGGATTAACATTTAGGTCATTTTGTGCATCCCAAGCTTATTCGAATCACTTTTCGTTCTAAAGGAATGTATTTCATTCAAAAAGTGCGATTGTTTTCATTGGATTAACATTTACGTCATTTTGTGCATCACAAGCTTTATTCAAATCACTTTTGGTTCTTAAGGAATGTATTTCATCCCATAAGTGCATTTGTGTCATTGGATTAACATTTTGGTTATTTTGTGCATCCCAAGGCTTATTCTAATCACTTTTCGTTCTTAAGGAATGTATTTCATCCAAATAGTGCATTTGTGTCATTGGATTAACATTGACGTCATTTTGTGCATCCTAAGGTTTATTCTATTGACTTTCGTTCTTAAGGAATGTATTTCATCCAAAAAGTGCGTTTGTGTCAATGGATTAACACTTACGTCGTTTTTTGCATCCCAGGCTTATTCGAATCACTTTTCGTTCTGAAGGAATGTATTTCATTCAAAAAGTGTGTTTGTTTTCATTGGATTAACATTTACGTCATTTTGTGCATGACAAGCTTTATTCTAATCACTTTTGGTTCTTAAGGAATGTATTTCATCCCATAAGTGCATTTGTGTCATTGGATTAACATTTTGGTTATTTTGTGCATCCCAAGGCTTATTCTAATCACTTTTCGTTCTTAAGGAATGTATTTTATCCAAATAATGCATTTGTGTCATTGGTTTAACATTGACGTCATTTTGTGCATCCTAAGGTTTATTCTATTGACTTTCGTTCTTAAGGAATGTATTTCATCCAAAAAGTGCGTTTGTGTCAATGGATTAACACTTACGTCGTTTTTTGCATCTCAAGGCTTATTCTAATCCATTTTCATACTTAACCATCGTAGTTCAACCAATAAGTGAATTTGTGTCATACGATTAACATTTAAGTCATTTTGTGCATCCCAAGTGTTTTTCTAATCACTTTTCGTTTTTAAGGAATGTATTTTACCCAAAAAGTGCGTTTGTGTCATTGATTAACATTTAGTCACTTTGTTCATTCCAAGGCTTATTCTAATCAATTACATTCTTAAGCAATGTATTTCATCCAAAAAGTGCGTTTATGTCATTCGTTTAACATTTACGTCATTTTGTGTATCCGATGGCTTATTCTTATCCATTTTCGTTCTTAAGAAATATATTTCATCTAAAAAGTGTGTTTGTGTCATTCGCTTAACATTGAGGTCATTTTGTTCATCCCAAGGCTTATTCGAATCACTTTTCGTTCTTAGGGAATGTATTTCTTCCAAAAAGTGTGTTTGTGTTATTGGATTGACATTTAGGTCCTTTGTGCATTTCAAGGCTTATTCTAATCCATTTTCGTTCTAAACCAATGTAGTTTCTCCAATAAGTGCATTTGTGTCATTGGATTGATATTTAGGTTTTTTGTGCATTCCAAGGGTTATTCTAATCCAGTATCGTTCTAAACCAATGTAGTTCATCAAATATGTGCATTTGTGTTATTGGATTACCATTTAGGTCATTTTATGTATCCCAAGTTTAATTCTAATCCATTTTCGTTCTAAACCAATATATTTCGTCGAACATGGGCATTTGTGTTATTGCACTAACATTTAGGTCATTTTGTGCATCCCAAGGTATATTCTAATCACTTTTCGTTCTTAAGGAATGTATTTCATTCAAAAAGTGCGTTTGTGTCATTGGATTAACATTTACGTCATTTTGTGCATCCCAGAGCTTATTCAAATCACTTTTTGTTCTTAACCAATGTAGTTTCTCCAATAAGTGCATTTGTGTCATTGGATTAACATTTAGGTCATTTTGTGCATCCCAGGCTTATTCGAATCACTTTTCGTTCTAAAGGAATGTATTTCATTCAAAAAGTGCGATTGTTTTCATTGGATTAACATTTACGTCATTTTGTGCATCACAAGCTTTATTCAAATCACTTTTGGTTCTTAAGGAATGTATTTCATCCCATAAGTGCATTTGTGTCATTGGATTAACATTTTGGTTATTTTGTGCATCCCAAGGCTTATTCTAATCACTTTTCGTTCTTAAGGAATGTATTTCATCCAAATAGTGCATTTGTGTCATTGGATTAACATTGACGTCATTTTGTGCATCCTAAGGTTTATTCTATTGACTTTCGTTCTTAAGGAATGTATTTCATCCAAAAAGTGCGTTTGTGTCAATGGATTAACACTTACGTCGTTTTTTGCATCCCAGGCTTATTCGAATCACTTTTCGTTCTGAAGGAATGTATTTCATTCAAAAAGTGTGTTTGTTTTCATTGGATTAACATTTACGTCATTTTGTGCATGACAAGCTTTATTCTAATCACTTTTGGTTCTTAAGGAATGTATTTCATCCCATAAGTGCATTTGTGTCATTGGATTAACATTTTGGTTATTTTGTGCATCCCAAGGCTTATTCTAATCACTTTTCGTTCTTAAGGAATGTATTTTATCCAAATAGTGCATTTGTGTCATTGGTTTAACATTGACGTCATTTTGTGCATCCTAAGGTTTATTCTATTGACTTTCGTTCTTAAGGAATGTATTTCATCCAAAAAGTGCGTTTGTGTCAATGGATTAACACTTACGTCGTTTTTTGCATCTCAAGGCTTATTCTAATCCATTTTCATACTTAACCATCGTAGTTCAACCAATAAGTGAATTTGTGTCATACGATTAACATTTAAGTCATTTTGTGCATCCCAAGTGTTTTTCTAATCACTTTTCGTTTTTAAGGAATGTATTTTACCCAAAAAGTGCGTTTGTGTCATTGATTAACATTTAGTCACTTTGTTCATTCCAAGGCTTATTCTAATCAATTACATTCTTAAGCAATGTATTTCATCCAAAAAGTGCGTTTATGTCATTCGTTTAACATTTACGTCATTTTGTGTATCCGATGGCTTATTCTTATCCATTTTCGTTCTTAAGAAATATATTTCATCTAAAAAGTGTGTTTGTGTCATTCGCTTAACATTGAGGTCATTTTGTTCATCCCAAGGCTTATTCGAATCACTTTTCGTTCTTAGGGAATGTATTTCTTCCAAAAAGTGTGTTTGTGTTATTGGATTGACATTTAGGTCCTTTGTGCATTTCAAGGCTTATTCTAATCCATTTTCGTTCTAAACCAATGTAGTTTCTCCAATAAGTGCATTTGTGTCATTGGATTGATATTTAGGTTTTTTGTGCATTCCAAGGGTTATTCTAATCCAGTATCGTTCTAAACCAATGTAGTTCATCAAATATGTGCATTTGTGTTATTGGATTACCATTTAGGTCATTTTATGTATCCCAAGTTTAATTCTAATCCATTTTCGTTCTAAACCAATATATTTCGTCGAACATGGGCATTTGTGTTATTGCACTAACATTTAGGTCATTTTGTGCATCCCAAGGTATATTCTAATCACTTTTCGTTCTTAAGGAATGTATTTCATTCAAAAAGTGCGTTTGTGTCATTGGATTAACATTTACGTCATTTTGTGCATCCCAGAGCTTATTCAAATCACTTTTTGTTCTTAACCAATGTAGTTTCTCCAATAAGTGCATTTGTGTCATTGGATTAACATTTAGGTCATTTTGTGCATCCCAGGCTTATTCGAATCACTTTTCGTTCTGAAGGAATGTATTTCATTCAAAAAGTGTGTTTGTTTTCATTGGATTAACATTTACGTCATTTTGTGCATCACAAGCTTTACTCTCATCACTTTTGGTACTTAAGGAATGTATTTCATCCCATAAGTGCATTTGTGTCATTGGATTAACATTTTGATTATTTTGTGCATCCCAAGGCTTATTCTAATCACTTTTCGTTCTTAAGGAATGTATTTCATCCAAATAGTGCATTTGTGTCATTGGATTAACATTGAGGTCATTTTGTGCATCCTAAGGTTTAATCTATTGACTTTCGTTCTTAAGGAATGTATTTCATCCAAAAAGTGCGTTTGTGTCAATGGATTAACACTTACGTGGTTTTTTGCATCCCAAGGCTTATTCTAATCCATTTTCATACTGAACCATCGTAGTTCAACCAATAAGTGAATTTGTGTCATCCGATTAACATTTAAGTCATTTTGTGCATCCCAAGGCTTATTCTAATCCATTTTCATACTTAACCATTGTAGTTCAACCAATAAGTGAGTTTGTGTCATCCGATTAACATTTAGGTCATTTTTTGCATCCTAAGGCTTAAGGAATGAGTTTGTGTCATTCTAATAACTTTTCATTCTTAAGGGATGTATTTCATTCAAAAAGTTTGTATGTGTCATTGGATTAACATTGACGTTATTTTGTGCATCCTATGGTTTATTCTAATCACTTTTTGTTCTTAAGGAATGTATTTTATCCAAAAAGTGTGTTTGTGTCATTGATTAACATTTACGTCATTTTGTGCATCCCAAGTCTAATTCTAATCACTTTTCGTTCTGAAGGAATGTATTTTATCCAAAAAGTGTGTTTGTGTCATTGATTAACATTTACGTCATTTTTTTGCAACCCAAGGCTTATTCTTATCAATTACATTCCTAAGGAATGTATTTCATCCAAAAAGTTCGTTTATGTCATTTGTTTAACATTTACGTCATTTTGTGCATCCGAAGGCTTATTCTTATCCATTTTCATTCTTAAGGAATGTATTTCATCCAAAAAGTGCATTTGGGTCATTGGATTAACATTTAGGTCATTTTGTGCATCCCAAGGCTTATTCTAATTCATTTTCGTTCTTAACCAATAATGTTTCTCCAATAAGTGCATTTGTGTCATTCGATTAACATTTAGGTCATTTTTTTCATCCCAAGGCTTATTCTAATCACTTTTCGTACTTAAGGAATGTATTTCATCCAAAAAGTGCGTTTATGTCATTTGTTTAACATTTACGTCATTTTGTGCATCCCAAGTCTTATTCTAATCACTTTTCGTTTTTAAGGAATGTATTTTATCGAAAAAGTGCGTTTGTGTCATTGATTAACATTTAGGTCATTTTGTGCATCCCAAGGTGTAAGACCCTTAAATTTAAAATTAAATTCAGATTTGATTTTAAGGGTATTTTGGGAATATCGGTGTAATATTCAATATATGTATATTTTGTGTAAATATATATATATATATATATAATTAATTGTTTTGGAGGTGGAATTAA
>JBBPBO010000002.1:20990932-21020841 GCA_037974295.1 Cicer cuneatum | reverse complement strand
ATCCCAAGGCTTATTCTAATCCATTTTCGTTCTTAATCAATAAATTTTCTCCAAAAAGTGCATTTGTGTCATTGGATTAACATTTTGGTTATTTTGTGCATCCCAAGGCTTATTCTTATCACTTTTCGTTCTTAAGGAATGTATTTAATCCAAATAGTGCATTTGTGTCATTGGATTAACTTTGACGTCATTTTGTGCATCCTAAGGTTTATTCTATTGACTTTCGTTCTTAAGGAATGTATTTCATCCAAAAAGTGTGTTTGTGTCAATGGATTAACACTTATGTCGTTTTTTGCATCCCAAGGCTTATTCTAATCCATTTTCATACTTAACCATCGTAGTTCAACCAATAAGTGAATTTGTGTCATCCGATTAACATTTAAGTCATTTTGTGCATCCCAAGGCTTATTCTAATCACTTTTCATTCTTAAGGAATGTATTTCATTCAAAAAGTATGTTTGTGTCATTGGATTAACATTTACGTCATTTTGTGCATCCCAAGTCTTATTGTAATCACTTTTCGTTTTAAGGAATGTATTTTACCCAAAAAGTGCGTTTGTGTCATTGATTAACATTTACGTCATTTTGTGCATCCTAAGGCTTATTCTAATCAATTTTGTTCTTAAGAAATGTATTTCATCCAAAAAGTACGTTGATGTCATTCGTTTAACATTTATGTCATTTTGTGCATCAGAAGGCTTATTCTTATCCATTTTCGTTCTTAAGGAATATATTTCAACCAAAAAGTGTGTTTGTGTCAATCGATTAACATTTAGGTCATTTTGTGCATCCCAAGGCTTATTCGAATCACTTTTTATTCTTAGGGAATGTATTTCTTCCAAAAGTGCATTTGTGTCACTGGATTGATATCTAGATTTTTTGTGCATCCCAAGGCTTATTCTAATCCAGTATCGTTCTAAACAAATGTAGTTCATCAAATATGTGCATTTGTGTTATTGGATTACCATTTAGGTCATTTTATGTATCCCAAGTTTAATTCTAATCTATTTTCGTTCTAAACCAATATATTTCGTCAAATATGCGCATTTATGTTATCGGACTAACATTTAGGTCATTTACTGCGTCCAAAGGTATATTCTAATCACTTTTCGTTCTTAAGGAATGTATTTCATTCAAAAAGTGCGTTTGTGTCACTGGATTAACATTTACGTCATTTTGTGCATCCCAGAGCTTATTCAAATCACTTTTTGTTCTTAACCAATGTAGTTTCTCCAATAAGTGCATTTGTGTCATTGGATCAACATTTAGGTCATTTTGTGCATCACAGGCTTATTCTAATCACTTTTCGTTCTGAAGGAATGTATTTCATTCAAAAAGTGTGTTTGTTTTCATTGGATTAACCTTTACGTTATTTTGTGCATCCCAAGCTTTATTCTAATCACTTTTGGTTCTTAAGAAATGTATTTCATCGCATAAGTGCGTTTGTGTCATTGGATTAACATTTTGGTCATTTAGTGCATCCCAAGGCTTATTCTAATCACTTTTCGTTCTTAAAAAATGTATTTCATCCAAATAGTGCATTTGTGTCATTGGATTAACATTGATGTCATTTTGTGCATCCTAATGTTTATTCTATTGACTTTCGTTCTTAAGGAATGTATTTCATCCAAAAAGTGCGTTTGTGTCAATGGATTAAAACATACGTCGTTTTTTGCATCCCAAGGCTTATTCTAATCCATTTTCATACTTAACCATCGTAGTTCAACCAATAAGTGAATTTGTGTCATCCGATTAACATTTAAGTCATTTTGTGCATCCCAAGGCTTATTCTAATCACTTTTCATTCTTAAGGAATGTATTTCATTCAAAAAGTGTGTTCGTGTCATTGGATTAACATTTACGTCATTTTGTGCATCCCAAGTCTTATTGTAATCACTTTTCGTTTTAAGGAATGTATTTTACCCAAAAAGTGCGTTTGTGTCATTGACCATCGTAGTTCAACCAATAAGTGAATTTGTGTCATCCGATTAACATTTAAGTCATTTTTTGCATCCTAAGGCTTAAGGAATGAGTTTGTGTCATTCTAATAACTTTTCGTTCTTAAGGAATGTATTTCATTCAAAAAGTTTGTATGTGTCATTGGATTAACATTTACGTCATTTTGTGCATCCCAAGTCTGATTCTAATCACTTTTCGTTCTTAAGGAATGTATTTTATCCAAAAAGTGTGTTTGTGTCATTGATTAACATTTACGTCATTTTTTTGCAACCCAAGGCTTATTCTTATCAATTACGTTCCTAAGGAATGTATTTCATCCAAAAAGTTCGTTTATGTCATTGGTTTAACATTTACGTCATTTTGTGCATCTAAAGGCTTATTCTTATCCATTTTCGTTATTAAGGAATGTATTTCATCCAAAAAGTGCATTTGGGTCATTGGATTAACATTTAGGTCATTTTGTGCATCCCAAGGCATATTCTAATCCATTTTCGTTCTTAACCAATAAAGTTTCTCCAATAAGTGCATTTGTGTCATTCGATTAACGTTGAGGTCATTTTTTGCATCCCAAGGCTTATTCTAATCACTTTTCGTACTTAAGGAATGTATTTCATCCAAAAAGTGCGTTTGTTTCATTGAATTAAAATTTACGTCATTTTGTGCATCCCAAGGCTTATTCTAATAACTTTTCGTTCTTAAGGAATGTATTTCATCAAAAATGTGCATTTGTGTCATTGGATTAACACTTACGTCATTTTGTGCATCCTAGGGCTTATTCTAATCCATTTTCGTACTTAACCAACATAGTTCAACCAATAAGTGAGTTTGTGTCATCCGATTAATATTTAAGTCAATTTGTGCATCCCAAGGCTTATTCTAATCACTTGTCCTTCTTAAGGAATGTATTTCATTCAAAAAGTCTGTTTGTGTCATTGGATTAACATTTACGTCATTTTGTGCATCCCAAGTGTTTTTCTAATCACTTTTCGTTTTTAAGGAATGTATTTTACCCAAAAAGTGCGCTTGTGTCATTGATTAACATTTACTTCACTTTGTGCATTCCAAGGCTTATTCTAATCAATTACATTCTTAAGAAATGTATTTCATCCAAAAAGTGCGATTATGTCATTCGTTTAAGATTTACGTCATTTTGTGCATCCGATGGCTTATTCTTATCCATTTTCGTTCTTAAGAAATATATTTCATCCAAAAAGTGTGTTTGTGTCATTCGCTTAACATTTATGTCATTTTGTTCATCCCAAGGCTTATTCGAATCACTTTTCGTTCTTAGGGAATGTATTTCTTCCAAAAAGTGTGTTTGTGTTATTGGATTGACATTTAGGTCCTTTTGTGCATTTCAAGGCTTATTCTAATCCATTTTCGTTCTAAACCAATGTACTTTCTCCAATAAGTGCATTTGTGTCATTGGATTGATATTTAGGTTTTTTGTGCATTCCAAGGGTTATTCTAATCCAGTATCGTTCTAAACCAATGTAGTTCATCAAATATGTGCATTTGTGTTATTGGATTACCATTTAGGTCATTTTATGTATCCCAAGTTTAATTCTAATCCATTTTCGTTCTAAACCAATATATTTCGTCAAACATGGGCATTTCTGTTATTGGACTAACATTTAGGTCATTTTCTGCATCCCAAGGTATATTCAAATCACTTTTCGTTCTTAAGGAATGTATTTCATTCAAAAAGTGCGTTTGTGTCATTGGATTAACATTTACGTCATTTTGTGCATCCCAGAGCTTATTCAAATCACTTTTTGTTCTTAACCAATGTAGTTTCTCCAATAAGTGCATTTGTGTCATTGGATTAACATTTAGGTGATTTTGTGCATCCAAGGCTTATTCGAATCAATTTTCGTTCTAAAGGAATGTATTTCATTCAAAAAGTGTGTTTGCTTTCATTGGATTAACATTTACGTCATTTTGTGCATCACAAGCTTTATTCTAATCACTTTTGGTTCTTAAGGAATGTATTTCATCCCATAAGTGCGTTTGTGTCATTGGATTAACATTTTGGTT
This sequence comes from Cicer cuneatum, assembly GCA_037974295.1. Taxonomy (NCBI): domain Eukaryota; kingdom Viridiplantae; phylum Streptophyta; class Magnoliopsida; order Fabales; family Fabaceae; genus Cicer; species Cicer cuneatum. The sequence goes on along the minus strand of JBBPBO010000002.1, from coordinate 21,016,845 downwards.
ATTTTGTGCATCCCAAGGCTTATTCTAATCAATTTTCGTTCCTAAGGAATGTATTTCATCCAAATAGTGCATTTGTGTCATTGGATTAACATTGACGTCATTTTGTGCATCCTTAGGTTTATTCTATTGACTTTCGTTCTTAAGGAATGTATTTCATCCAAAAATTGCGGTTGTGTCAATGGATTAACAGTTACGTCGTTTTTTGCATCCCAAGGCTTATTCTAATCCATTTTCATACTTAACCATCGTAGTTCAACCAATAAGTGAATTTGTGTCATCCGATTAACATTTAAGTCATTTTGTGCATCCCAAGGCTTATTCTAATCACTTTTCATTCTTAAGGAATGTATTTCATTCAAAAAGTGTGTTTGTGTCATTGGATTAACATTTACGTCATTTTGTGCATCCCAAGTCTTATTGTAATCACTTTTCGTTTTAAGGAATGTATTTTAACCAAAAAGTGCGTTTGTGTCATTGATTAACATTTACGTCATTTTGTGCATCCTAAGGCTTATTCTAATCAATTATGTTCTTAACAAATGTATTTCATCCAAAAAGTACGTTTATGTCATTCGTTTAACATTTTTGTCATTTTGTGCATCCGAAGGCTTATTCTTATCCATTTTCGTTCTTAAGGAATATATTTCGTCCAAAAAGTGTATTTGTGTCAATCGATTAACATTTAGGTCATTTTGTGTATCCCAAGGCTTATTCGAATCACTTTTTGTTCTTAGGGAATGTATTTCTTCCAAAAGTGCATTTGTGTCATTGGATTGATATCTAGGTTTTTTGTGCATCCCAAGGCTTATTCTAATCCAGTATCGTTTTAAACAAATGTAGTTCATCAAATATGTGCATTTGTGTTATTGGATTACCATTTAGGTCATTTTATGTATCCCAAGTTTAATTCTTATCCATTTTCGTTCTAAAACAATATATTTCGTCAAATATGCGCATTTGTGTTATTGGACTAACATTTAGGTCATTTTGTGCATCCCAAGGTATATTCTAATCACTTTTCGTTGTTAAGGAATGTATTTCATTCAAAAAGTGCGTTTGTGTCACTGGATTAACATTTACGTCATTTTGTGCATCTCAGAGCTTTTTCAAATCACTTTTTGTTCTTAACCAATGTAGTTTCTCCAATAAGTGCATTTGTGTCATTGGATTAACATTTAGGTCAATTTGTGCATCCCAGGTTTATTCTAATCACTTTTCGTTTTGAAGGAATGTATTTCATTCAAAAAGTGTGTTTGTTTTCATTGGATTAACATTTATGTTATTTTGTGCATCCCAAGCTTTATTCTAATCACTTTTGGTTCTTAAGGAATGTATTTCATCCCATAAGTGCGTTTGTGTCATTGGATTAACATTTTGGTCATTTTGTGCATCCCAAGACTTATTCTAATCACTTTTCGTTCTTAAGGAATGTATTTCATCCAAATAGTGCATTTGTGTCATTGGATTAACATTGATGTCATTTTGTGCATCCTAAGGTTTATTCTATTGACATTCGTTCTTAAGGAATGTATTTCATCCAAAAAGTGCATTTGTGTCAATGGATTAACACTTACGTCATTTTTTGCATCCCAAGGCTTATTCTAATCCATTTTCATACTTAACCATCGTAGTTTAACCAATAAGTGAATTTGTGTCATCCGATTAACATTTAAGTCATTTTGTGCATCCCAAGGCTTATTCTAATCACTTTTCATTCTTAAGGAATGTATTTCATTCAAAAAGTGTGTTTGTGTCATTGGATTAACATTTACGTCATTTTGTGCATCCCAAGTCTTATTCTAATCACTTTTCGTTTTAAGGAATGTATTTTACCCAAAAAGTGCGTTTGTGTCATTGATTAACATTTACATTATTTTGTGCATCCCAAGGCTTATTCTAATCAATTATGTTCTTAAGAAATGTATTTCATCCAAAAAGTACGTTTATGTCATTCGTTTAACATTTATGTCATTTTGTGCATTCGAAGGCTTATTATTATCCATTTTCGTTCTTAAGGAATGTATTTCTGAAGGTGCAAACACGAGAAGGGGGGGTTGAATTGTGTTTCACTTAACTTGAATACTTTTCGTGTTTTAATACTTTCAAAACAAAACTTGATGTATAATTAAAACAGAGTTAGCAGCGGATAAAAATAAACATAAAAACTCACAGATTTTATACTGGTTCACCATTAACGAGGCTACGTCCAGTCCCTTCGCCTTGAAGGATTTCACTAATTCAAACTTTGAATTACAACCTTGATACTGACCCTCCAAGTCAGTCTTCTCAAATAGTCTAACAATCCTAGACTTCTTTGAGGAAAAACAACTCCTGTTCTTCAGCCAATCTAACACCCCAGATTGTAGAAGAATTCACAACACTATGAATCCAATTGCTAAGTACCTTGCTACCTTTTCTGATTCCCTCAGTTTGTAGACTCTACTTCAACAACTTAGATAGAACCCTATCTAATTGCCAAGTAACCTGCTACCTTTACTGACTCCCTCAGATTGTAGACTCTACTTCAACAACTTAGATTTGCAACAGTGGAAAGAAAATAACACGAGTACTTGCTTCTTGAAAGCTGAAACTCACAATTGACTTATATGAAAATTTGGGAGCGTTTGCTTTGGAAGTGTATGACTCTTTTGTTATTTTCGATTCTAAGTAATCTGCCTTGTGCCTCCTTTTATAGATGCTGATTTGGGCCTCTTCCAATCCTTAAATTCGAGCTAAATATTGCTGGATTCTCTGGCAAAAATAAATTGACCAATCAGGCTTCGATTAATTCTAAAACATATCTTTTTTAAGCCTTAGATTTGTTTCATATGTTAACTGGCCAATCCAATCTCTGCATTGCTTCCCGCCACAGCTCCTGACTTCCATGCTACTCCACTTTAATTTAAAAAGAATCTTTAACAATAATTTGATAAAAATATCTTCAGATCCCCACCATTGATTCCCATGATCAAATCTGCACCATGCGATATTCCATAGCTGGACCAGCCTGATTGCTAAGCTATTATCCTCCGAATTCGGCCATTCTTGGACCACACTTCATAGCCCTCTGATCTTCTGATTTCGGCCTTCTTGGATGTGCGCCTGATCAGCTATGAACTTCTGGATTCGGCCATTTCTGGACTGCACAGCCTGTCCCTATGATTTCGGCCACTTCTGGGCCATGGTCTGATTTTCTGATCTTGACCATCACTGGACTCAAAAAATTATTTTTGAACCATTGATCTGGATATTTTTACTCTGATCTGGACAGATTCTGGAATTTGGTCTGGAATAAACTGAAATAAACTTGATCAAAAAATATTTCAGTCTGGACATTTTACCTTTAATTTTGGACCAGGTCTGGGTTGATTCTGGAACTCATTTCTTTTGTTATGGACTTAGTTCCATGCCCTAAATCATGCTATCTTATGGTCTGGGCCAAATTTGGATTGATCTTCATGTTCTGGACTCATAAACATACCTTCTGGTCAAGTCTGGAACAAGTCTGGGCTGTGTAATTTTTACTGGCAGGCCATCTTCTGGTCAGAATAACTTCTGGAATAAAATTGATATTTGATTCCTGTTTGTCTTGATCAACTCTCCTTCTGGCAGGCTTTCCAATGATATGATCCATGTTTCATTCTGAATTTTATTCCTTCTGATATAGGCCTGCAAATTTATCTTCTGGTTCAGTTTTGTCATCCTGAAACATCTTCTGGAAATTCCAGAATTCATTTTCCTTTGATCTTCTGCTTCTGATTTCTTCAGTTTCTGATGACATTTAATTTAATAATTCAAGGTATAAAATAAGTTTACATTGAGTGCTTTTGTAAACATCAAAATCCTAAGTCTTAGAACCAACTTGGTTCCAACAATCTCCCCCTTTTTGATGATGAAAAAACCTTAACTTATTTTGCTAATTTATAACTCGAATGACTTGAATTACCCCCCCTCAGACCAATCTCTCCCCCTAAGTCTGATACTCTTTCTTTTCTTCTCTTCTCCTCTCCTTTTCAACTCCTTCTTTTTGCTCTCTTTCTTTTTCTTCACATTTCCTCTCCTTTTCAACTCCTTATTTCACTCTTTCTTTTTCTCTCTCCTTGATTCCTCTCCTTTTCATCTCCTTCTGATTGCACTCTTTCTTTTTCTCTCTCTCCTTGATTCCTCTCCTTTTCTTCTTATTTCTTCTTTTTCTCTCTCTCTTTTTCTCCCCCTTTTTGTCATCAGCCAAAAAGTGGTCCTGCTGTTTTTGTATTTTTTATTTTTCTTGTACAAATTTCAGAAGGTAAAAAACATAAAATAAAAGATAGAAATTAAAATTGCAAGAATTATAAAAACTCCTAAGTTGACTACTTGAGCTAGTCAGATATGGAGGTTATGCTGAGATGCTTCTTAATGAACTCGAACCTATCTTCTGGTAATGCCTTGGTGAAGATATCAGCCTATTGATGATCAGTGTCCACAATTTGAATGCTTAAGGTTCCTTTCTGAACATGGTCCCTAATGAAATGGTGTTTTATTTCAATGTGTTTGGCTCTAGAGTGTAAGATAGGGTTCTTGGTGAGGTTTATAGCAGAAGTGTTATCACAAAGCAAAGGGATATTGGTTTCAAACATGTTATAATCCTCAAGTTGATGTTTCATCCAAAGTAGCTGTGAACTGCATCCTGCTTCTGATATATATTCAGCTTCTGCTGTTGACATGGCAATGGTGCTTTGTCTTTTGCTTGACCAAGAGATCAATTTATCACCTAAGAATGTGCAGTTGCCACTGGTACTTTTCCTTTCCAACTTGTCTCCAGCATAGTCAGAATCACAAAAACCTTTAAGTTTGTAGGTGGGGGTTTTCTTGTATAACAAGGTAAGGTTTGTGGTTCCTTTAAGGTATCTTAGAATTCTTTTGACAACAGTTAAATGGGATTCCCTAGGGTCAGCTTGAAATCGGGCACAGACACAAACACTAAACATAATGTTAGGTCTAGAAGCTGTTAAATATAGCAGGGATCCAATCATACCTCTGTATGTTTTCTGGTCTACCTTTTGACTGGTTTCATCTTTCTCAAGTGAGCAGGTTGGATGCATGGGGGTGGCCATTTGCTTACATTCACTCATTTTGAACTTTTTAAGAAGTTCTTTGGTGTATTTAGATTGGTGAATGAGTGTACCTGATTTGCCTTGGTGAATCTGAATTCCCAAGAAGAACTTAAGTTCTCCCATCATGCTCATTTGAAACTCCTTCTGCATTAGGTCAGAAAAACTCTTTGCACAAAGTGCCATTAGTGGATCCAAATATGATATCATCAACATACACTTGGATAATCAGAATATCAGTTTTAATGGATTTCTTAAACAATGTATTATCAATCTGGCCTCTATTAAATTCATTCTTAAGCAGAAAGTAACTAAGTCTGTCATACCAAGCCCTTGGTGCTTGTTTTAAACCATATAAAGACTTTTTAAGTTTGAAAACATGGTCTGGAACATCAGAATTTTCAAAACCAGGGGGCTATTTGACATAGACTTCTTCACTTATGTAGCCATTTAAGAATGCCCTTATGACATCCATTTGATACAACATTATATCATGATTTGCAGCAAATGATAAAAGAATTCTAAATGCTTCTAACCTGGCCACTGGAACAAAAGTCTCAGTGTAATCCATACCTTTCTGTTGACTGTATCCTTGAGCTACAACTTCACCCTTTTTATTGAATTTGTTTCTGAATACCTACTTGGTTCCAATAATGCTTCTGTTTGGTCTGGATACCAGATCCCAAACATCATTCCTTTGAATTTCATTCAGCTCTTCTTGCATTGCAAGTATACAACCTTCCTCTGCCAAAACTTCATCAACAATGCTTGGTTCGCATCAGCTTCTGGTTCTGTCACAGCTTCTGATTTTGATGAATCAGCTTCTGGTTCTGGTGAATCTGTAACTGCTTTAGATTCTGGTAAATATCCAGATTTCTCTTCTGACTTATCTTGGCTGTTTCTGACTTGATCAGATTTATCTTTTGAAGATGTGTTGCTGACTTGCTTGTATCCCCTACTTTTCTAGGTACTTCTGTTTCTTCTGCTTCTGCTTCTGCTCCCTTTGGTTCTGGTGAACCTGCACTATTTTTATCTTGTTTTGATTTGTCAAGATCAAGCAGTTTGTCATATTATATAATGCAAATCAAATACTTTAAAATTTAACTCAATACAGCCAAACCATTAATTCTGCTTCTGGTGATTTCTGCTTGTTTTTGAAACCACTGGAATGCTGTTTCTTCTGAGTGCTCAATTCGTGTGAATCACCTAGTTCCTCTGATGTTTTGAAAACCTGCAGAATACTTATCTAGCTTTGATTTGTTAAGATCAAGCTTCTAGTCAGTGATAATAAATATAAAATAATAATAGTATATAAAGCAAGATGTAGCCTCAGTTCTGAAAATCCTCTTGCTTCTGATTTTCAGATTCCTAATCTATATGTTCTGAGATTACATGGTTTGGATGAGGGAATTTGAATTCCCTTCCAGGTTTGTAGTTTTGATGAATCTCACTGGAGTGTTTGAAGAACTCTCCTGATTCTGATTCATCTCTTTTGGCTGATACACCATGTTCCTTTGGTGATTTTGGAACTTATGGTGATTCTGGTAATTATATTGATTGTGATAATTAAAGTAGTTCTGATGATCATACCTCAACCTTTGATACTGATACCTGTTCAGGTTCTGGTTCTGGTATTGATTCTGATTCTGATTCTGGTTCCAGTGTTGATTCTGGTTCCAGTTTCTGTGCCTCTAGTTCTGGTACTGGTTCTAGTTCCAATTCCTGTTCCTCTGATACTAGTTCCAATTCTGATTCTGGTTCCAGTTCCTGTTCTGATTCGTGTGATATCTTTGATATTTCCTGTTCCTCCTATGATTCTGGTTCTGGTTCCGATTGTGTTGACCAGTTTTTCTTCTACCCGAGTCACTTGGCTTCGGTTTGGTAGATATTGGAACATAGACTTTCTTCTGCTTGTGCATTGCCAGCATCCATTGTCCAGGCACCATTGTTGGTGTCTCCTTTTGGTTGTTCAAAATATCTGCAACATAAACAATTTGTTCTTTTGGTACCCAGAACTGATTGGGTCCAGGTTTGTTAGTTGTACAGCTCTCTGATCTTGTTCAGATTTTACCATTGGACAAGATAATTCAGAGTGACCTTTCTTGGCACAAACAATACATAAAACATCAGAATAAGCAGTTTTATTTTCAACACTTGTTTCTGTAAAACCAAGACCTCTTTTTCCAGAGTTGCTGTTTCCATAAATCATAGATGCATACTTACTTATTTCCATTCCATTTGAAATAATGTTTTGAAAAAATTGCTCATGCATATCAGATTTACAAACAGTCTCAGAATTAGAACAATTATTAATTTTCAGAGTTTGGTTTTCAGATTTGAGTCTTGCAACTTCAGTTTTCAAATCTTTGATTTCAGTTGCATACTCAAAAATTCGATTCTTTGAAACTTGGACCTCTTTGGTTAGATTTTTCTTATCTTCCCTAAGAGTTTTCAATTTTGAAGATATCTTATTATTTGCATTTAACAAGTCCTTTAAAGTAACAATTAATTCAAGTTTAGAAAGATCAGAAAATACCTCACTGTCTTCATCTTCTGATTCTGTTTCAGAACAGTATTCAGAACCTGAGTTTGTATGAGCCATCAGAGACAGAATCGTTTCCTCTGATGTGCTTCCAGACTTGCCTGAGTGATTGCTTCTATCACTCTTCCTTCTGCTTGTTTTCCCTCTGGAATTCGTGCTTTTATGAAGACCAGAAGCAGACTTGATGTGAGCCATCTTTGCTGTTTCTGCTTCTTCTTCATCAGAAGATTCTTCCTCTGATTCTGATACATCCCAGGCAGCCATCAAACCTTTCTTCCTGTATCTGGAAATTTTCTTGTGCTGTTTTCCTTTATTCAAATTTGAACATTCTGACTTGATATGTCCACGTTTATTGCATCCATAACAGAAAATATTCTTCTTGTCAGATTCTTCCTTATCCTTGCTGTTATGTTTCCTTCTGAAGTTTCTTTTCTTCCTGCTTTCCCAGATCTTAATCATCTTTTTGGTTAAGTATGCCATATCATCACAATCACTATCACTATCCTCTGATTTTGATTCTGCCTTAGCAACTTTCTTCTGTTTAGATTTCAGAGCCAGATTTTTCTTCTTCTTAGGTTCATCTTCTTCAAGTTCTATTTCATGAGACCTAAGTGTGCTGATTAGATCTTCCAGCCTCAATGTACTCAGATCCTTAGCTTCCTGAATTGCAGTAACCTTTGGTCTCCACCTTTTTGGTAGACTTCTCAGAATTTTCATGACATGATCTTCAGTGGTATAGCTTTTGTTTAATACTTTCAGTCCTGATACCAAAGTCTAGAATCTGCAGAACATTGTGTCAATGTCTTCATCCTCTTCCATCTTGAACAGCTCATACTTTCTGACCAATATGTTAACCTTTGTTTGTTGAACCTGCTTGGTTCCTTCATAGGTCAGAACCAGACTATCAAAAATACTCTTTGCTGTTTCTTTATTTGTGCATCTATCAAATTCCTTGAATGTGAGTGCACTGACCACCATGGTTCTGGACTTGTGATGAAGTCTATGTAATCTGACTTGATCTGGTTTCATATCAAACATGTCCAATTTCTTAGTTGGATCTTCTGGATCAGTAGGAGCAATATATCCTCTGACTATCATCTTCCATAGTTCAGGATCTTGAGATATGACAAAGCTTCTCATTCTATCCTTCCAATACTCAAACCTTTCTCCATCAAACAGTGGTGGTCTGTTGATGTTGTTTCCCAATTCTTCTGCCATATTGAACCCCTTGGACCTTTCCTCAAACACAGTTAAGTGCTCAGCCTTGAGACCGAGCTCTGATGCCAATTGAAGGTGCAAACACGAGAAGGGGGGGTTGAATTGTGTTTCACTTAACTTGAATACTTTTCCTGTTTTAATACTTTCAAAACAAAACTTGATGTATAATTAAAACAGAGTTAGCAGCGGATAAAAATAAACATAAAAACTCACAGATTTTATACTAGTTCACCGTTAACGAGGCTACGTCTAGTCCCTTCGCCTTGAAGGATTTCACTAATTCAAACTTTGAATTACAACCTTGATACTGACCCTCCAAGTCAGTCTTCTCAAATAGTCTAACAATCCTAGACTTCTTTGAGGAAAAACAACTCCTGTTCTTCAGCCAATCTAACACCTCAAATTGTAGAAGAATTCACAACACTATGAATCCAATTGATAAGTACCTTGCTACCCTTTCTGATTCCCTCAGTTTGTAGACTCTACTTCAACAACTTAGATAGAACCCTATCTAATTGCAAAGTAACCTGCTACCTCTACTGACTCCCTCAGATTGTAGACTCTACTTCAACAACTTAGATTTGCCACAGTGGAAAGAAAATAACACGAGTACTTGCTTCTTGAAAGCTGAAACTCACAATTGACTTATATGAAAATTTGGGAGCGTTTGCTTTGGAAGTGTATGACTCTTTTGTGATTTTCAATTCTAAGTACTCTGCCTTGTGCCTCCTTTTATAGATGCTGATTTGGGCCTCTTCCAATCCTTAAATTCGAGCTAAATATTGCTGGATTCTCTGGCAAAAATAAATTGACCAATCAGGCTTCAATTAATTCTAAAACATATCTTTTTTAAGCCTTAGATTTGTTTCATATCTTAACTGGCCAATCCAATCTCTGCATTGCTTCCCGCCACAGCTCCTGACTTCCATGCTACTCCACTTTAATTTAAAACGAATCTTTAACAATAATTTGATAAAAATATCTTCAGATCCTCACCATTGATTCCCATGATCAAATCTGCACCATGCGATATTCCATAGCTGGACCAGCCTGATTGCTAAGCTATTATCCTCCGAATTCGGCCATTCTTGGACCACACTTCATAGCCCTCTGATCTTCTGATTTCGGCCTTCCTGGATGTGCGCCTGATCAGCTATGAACTTCTGGATTCGGCCATTTCTGGACTGCACAGCCTGTCCCTCTGATTTCGGCCACTTCTGGGCCATGGTCTGATTTTCTAATCTTGACCATCACTGGACTCAAAAAATTATTTCAGAACCATTGATTTGGATATTTTTACTCTGATCTGGACAGATTCTGGAATTTGGTCTGGAACAAACTCAAATAAACATGATCAAAAAATATTTCAATCTGGACATTTTACCTGTAATTTTGGACCAGGTCTGGGTTGATTTTGGAACTCATTTCTTTAGTTCCGGACTTAGTTCCATGCCCTAAATCATGCTATCTTATGGTCTAGGCCAAATCTGGATTGATCTTCATGTTCTGGACTCATAAACATACCTTCTGGTCAAGTCTGGAACAAGTCTGGGCTGTGTAATTTTTACTGCCAGGCCATCTTCTGGTCAGAATAACTTCTGGAATAAAATTGATATTTGATTCCTGTTTGTCTTGATCAACTCTCCTTCTGGCAGGCTTTCCAATGATATGATCCATGTTTCATTCTGAATTTTATTCCTTCTGATATAGGCCTGCAAAGTTATCTTCTGGTTCAGTTTTGTCATCCCGAAACATCTTCTGGAAATTCCAGAATTCATTTTCCTTTGATCTTTTGCTTCTTATTTCTTTAGTTTCTGATGACATTTATTTTAATAATTCAAGGTATAAAATAAGTTTACATTGAGTGCTTTTGTAAACATCAAAATCCTAAGTCTTAGAACCAACTTGGTTCAAACAATTTCATCCAAAAATTGTGTTTGTGTCAATCGATTAACATTTAGGTCATTTTGTGCATCCCAAGGCTTATTCGAATCACTTTTTGTTCTTAGGGAATGTGTTTCTTCCAAAAGTGCATTTATGTCATTGGATTCTCCAATAGGTTTTTTGTGCATCCCAAGGCTTATTCTAATCCAGTATCGTTCTAAACCAATGTAGTTCATCAAATATGTGCATTTGTGTTATTGGATTACCATTTAGGTCATTTTATGTATCCCAAGTTTAATTCTAATCCATTTTCGTTCTAAACCAATATATTTCGTCAAATATGCGCATTTGTGTTCTAAACTAACATTTAGGTCATTTTCTGCATCCCAAGGTATATTCTAATCACTTTTCGTTCTTAAGGAATGTATTTCATTCAAAAAGTTTGTTTGTTTTCATTGGATTAACATTTACGTCATTTTGTGCAATCCCAAGCTTTATTCTAATCACTTTTGGTTCTTAAGGAATGTATTTCATCCCATAAGTGCGTTTGTGTCATTGGATTAACATTTTGGTCATTTTGTGCATCCTAAGGCTTATTCTAATCACTTTTCGTTGTTAAGGAATGTATTTCATCCAAATAGTGCATTTGTGTCATTGGATTAACATTGACGTCATTTTGTGCATCCTAAGGTTTATTCTATTGACTTTCGTTCTAGAGGAAGGTATTTCATCCAAAAACTGAGTTTGTGTCAATGGATTAACACTTACGTCGTTTTTTGCATCCCAAGGCTTATTCTAATCCATTTTCATACTTAACCATCGTAGTTCAACCAATAAGTGAATTTGTGTCATCCGATTAACATTTAAGTCATTTTGTGCATCCCAAGGCTTATTCTAATCACTTTTCATTCTTAAGGAATGTATTTCATTCAAAAAGTGTGTTTGTGTCATTGGATTAACATTTACGTCATTTTGTGCATCCTAAGTCTTATTCTAATCACTTTTCGTTTTAAGGAATGGATTTTACCCAAAAAGTGCGTTTGTGTCATTGATTAATATTTACGTCATTTTGTGCATCCCAAGGCTTATTCTAATCAATTATGTTCTTAAGAAATGTATTTCATCCAAAAAGTACGTTTATGTCATTCGTTTAACATTTATGTCATTTTGTGCATCCGAAGGCTTATTCATATCCATTTTCGTTCTTAAGGAATATATTTCATCCAAAAAAGTGTGTTTGTGTCAATTGATTAACATTTAGGTCATTTTGTGCATCCCAAGGCTTATCAAATCACTTTTTGTTCTTAGGGAATGTATTTCTTCCAAAAGTGCGTTTGTGTCATTGGATTAACATTTAGGTCATTTTGTGCATTTCAAAGCTTATTGTAATCCATTTTCATTCTTAACCAATGTAGTTTCTCCAATAAGTGCATTTGTGCATTGGATTGATATTTAGGTAATTTTGTGCATCCGAAGGCTTATTCTAATATAGTATCGTTCTAAACCAATGTAGTTCATCAAATATAAAATTTACGTCATTTTGTGCATCTCAAGTGTAATTCTAATTACTTTTCGTTCTTAAAGAATGTATTTCATCGAAAAAGGGCATTTATGTCATTGATTAACATTTAGGTCATTTTGTGCATCCCAAGGCTTATATAATCAATTACGTTCTTAAAGAATGTATTTCATCCAAAAAGTGCGTTTGTGTCATTGGATTAACGTTTAGGGCATTTTGTTTATTCCAAGGCTTCTTGTAATCCATTTTCGTTCTTAACCAACGTAGTTTCTCCAATAAGTGCATTTCTGTCATTGGATTGACATTTAGGTCATTTTGTGCATCCCAAGGCTTATTCTAATCCATTTTCGTTCTAAACCAATCTAGTTCCTCGAAAATGTATTTGTGTTACTGGATTAACATTTAGGTCATTTTGTGCATCCCAAGGCTTATTCTAATCACTTTTCGTTCTTAAGTGTGTTTGTGTCATTGGATTTACATTTACGTCATTAAGTGCATCTCAAGGCTTATTCTAATTACTTTTCGTTCTTAAGGAATGTAATTCATCCAAAAAGTGCGTTTGTGTCATTGGATTAACACTTACGTCATTATGTGCATCCCAACGCTTATTCTAATCAATTTTCGTTCTTAAGGAATGTATTTCATCCAAAAAGTGTGTTTGTGTCATTGGATGAACATTTTTGTCATTTTGTGCATTCCAAGTTTAATTCTAATCCATTTTGTTCTTAAGGAATGTATTTGATCCAACCAGTGCGTTTGTTTCATTGAATTAACGTTTACGTCATTTTTTGCATCCCAACGCTTATTCTAATCACTTTTTATTCTTAAGGAATGTATTTCATCCAAAAATTGTGTTTGTGTCACTGGATTAACACTTACGTCATTTTGTGCATCCCAAGGCTTATTCTAATCAATTTTTGATGTTAAGGAATGTATTTGATCCAAAAAGTGCGTTTATGTCATTTGATTAACATTTACGTCATTTTATTGCATCTCAAGTCTAATTCTAATCACTTTTTGTTCTTAAGGAATGTATTTTATCTAATAAGTGTGTTTGTGTCATTGATTAACATTTACGTCATTTTGTGCATCCCAAGGCTTATTCTAATCAATTACGTTTTTAAGGAATGTATTTCATCAAAAAAGTGTGTTTCTCTCATTTGTGTAACATTTACGTCATTTTTTGCATCTGAATGCTTATTCTTATACATTTTCATTCTTAAGGAATGTATTTCATCCAAAAAGAGTGTTTGTGTCCTTGGATTAACATTTAGGTTACTCTGTGTATCCCAAACCTTATTCTAAACCATTTTCGTTCTAAAAGAATGTAGTTCACCGAATAAGTGCATTTTGTGCATTCCAAGTTTAATTCTAATCCATTTTGTTCTTAAGGAATGTATTTGATCAAAAAAGTGCGTTTATGTCATTCGATTAATATTTAGGTCATTTTGTGCATCACAAGGCTTATTCTAATCCATTTTCGTTCTTAACCAATGTAGTTTCTCCAATAGGTGCATTTGTGTCATTGGATTCACATTTAGGTCATTTTGTGCATCCCAAGCCTTATTCTAATCCATTTTCATTCTAAATGAATGTAGTTCACCGAATAAGTGCATTTGTGGACGTCATTTTGTGCATCCCAAGGCTTATTGTAATCAATTTGTGTTGTTAAGGAATGTATTTGATCCAAAAAGTATTTCATCCATTAAGTGCCTTTGTGTCATTGGATTGACATTTAGTTCATTCTGTGAATCCCAAGCCTTATTCTAATCCATTTTCGTTTCAAATGAATGTAGTTCACCAAATAAGTGCATTTGTGTACGTCATTTTGTGCATCCCAAGGCTTATTGTAATCAATTTGCGTTGTTAAGGAATGTATTTGATCCAAAAATTGCGTTTATGACATTCGATTAATATTTAGGTCATTTTGTGCATCCCAAGGCTTATTATAATCCATTTTCGTTCTTAACCAATGTAGTTTCTCCAATAGGTGCATTTGTGTCATTGGATTGACATTTAGCTCATTTTGTGCATCCCAAGGTTTATTCTAATCACTTTTCGTACTTAAGGAATGTATTTCATCCAAAAAGTGCGTTTGTGTCATTAGATTAACATTTACGTCATTTTGTGCATCCCAAGGATTATTCTAATCACTTTTCGTTCTTAAGGAATGTATTTCATCCCAAATGTGTGTTTGTGTCATTGGATTAACATTTACGTCATTTTGTGCATCCCAAGTCTTATTCTAATCACTTTTTCGTTCTTAAGGAATGTATTTTATCCAAAAAGTGCGTTTGTATCATTGATTAACATTTGCGTCATTTTGTGCATCCCAAGGCTTACTCTAATCAATTACGTTCTTAAGGAATGTATTTCATCTAAAAAGTGTGTTTATAACATTCGTTTAACATTTACGTCATTTGGTGCATCCGAACGCTGATTCTTATCTATTTTCATTCATAAGGAATGTATTTCGTCCAAAAAGTGTGTTTTTGATATTGGATTAACATTTAGGTCATTTTGTGCATCCCAAGGCTTATGCTAGTCCATTTTTGTTCTTAACCAATGTAATTTCTCCAATAAGTGCATTTGTGTCATTGGATTGACATTTAGGTCATTCTGTGCATCCCAAGGCTTATTCTAATCCATTTTCGTTCTAAACCAATGTAGTTAATCGAATTAGTGCATTTGTGTCATTGGATTAACATTTAGTTCATTTTGTGCATCCCAAGGCTTATTCTTATCACTTTTTCGTTCTTAAGGAATGTATTTCATCCAAAAACTGTGCTTGTGTCAATGTATTAACATTTACCTCTTTTTGTGCATCCTAAGGTTTATTCTATTGACTTTCGTTCTTAAGGAATGTATTTCATCCAAAAAGTGAGTTTGTGTCGTTGGATTAACACTTACGTCATTTTGTGCATCCCAAGGCTTATTCTAATCCATTTTCATACTTAACCATCGTAGTTCAACCAATAAGTGAGTTTGTGTCATCCGATTAACATTTAAGTCATTTTGTGCATCCCAAGGTTTATTCTAATCACTTTTCATTCTTAAGGAATGTATTTCATTCAAAAAGTGTATTTGTGTCATTGGATTAACATTTACGTCATTTTGTGCATCCCAAGTCTTATTCTAATCACTTTTCGTTTTAAGGAATGTATTTTACCCAAAAAGTGCGTATGTGTCATTGATTAACATTTACGTCATTTTCTGCATCCCAAGGCCTATTCTAATCAATTATGTTTTTAAGAAATGTATTTCATCCAAAAAGTACGTTTATGTCATTCGTTTAACATTTACGTCATTTTGTGCATCAGAAGGCGTATTCTTATCCATTTTCGTTCTTAAGGAATATATTTCATCCAAAAAGTGTGTTTGTGTCATTGATTTAACATTTAGGTTATTTTGTGCATTCCAAGGCTTCTTCTAATCCATTTTCGTTCTTAACCAATGTAGTTTCTCGAATAAGTGCATTTGTGTCATTGGATTGACATTTAGGTCATTTTGTGCATCCCAAGGCTTATTCTAATCCATTTTCGTTCTAAACCAATCTAGTTCATCGAAAATGTATTTGTGTTACATGATTAACATTTAGGTCATTTTGTGCATCCCAAGGTTCATTGTAATCACTTTTCGTTCTTAAGTGTGTTTGTGTCATTGGATTTACATTTACGTCATTATGTGCATCCCAAGGCTTATTCTAATTACTTTTCGTTCTTAAGGAATGTAATTCATCCAAAAAGTGCGTTTGTGTCATTGGATTATCACTTACGTCATTATGTGCATCCCAACGCTTATTGCAATCAATTTTCGTTCTTAAGGAATGTAGTTCATCCAAAAAGTGTGTTTGTGTCAATGGATGAACATTTTTGTCATTTTGTGCATTCGAAGTTTAATTCTAATCCATTTTATTCTTAAGGAATGTATTTGATCCAAAAAGTATTTCATCCATTAAGTGCCTTTGTGTAATTAAGTGCCTTTGTGTCATTGGATTGACATTTAGTTCATTCTATGTATCCCAAGCCTTATTCTAATCCATTTTCGTTCTGAATGAATGTAGTTCACTGAATAAGTGCATTTGTGTACATCATTTTGTGCATCCCAAAGCTTATTGTAATCAATTTGCGTTGTTAAGGAATGTATTTGATCCAAAAAGTGCGTTTATGTCATTCGATTAATATTTAGGTCATTTTGTGCATCCCAAGGCTTATTCTAATCCATTTTCGTTCTTAACCAATGTAGTTTCTCCAATAGGTGCATTTGTGTCATTGGATTGACATTTAGGTCATTTTGTGCATCCCAAGGTTTATTCTAATCACTTTTCGTACTTCAGGAATGTATTTCATCCGAACAGTGCGTTTGTATCATTCGAGTAACATTTATCTCATTTTGTGCATCACAAGTTTAATTTTAATTCATTTTCGTTCTTAAGGAATGTATTTCTTCCAACTAGTCCGTTTGTTTCATTGGATTGACAATTAGGTAATTTTGAGAATCCCAAGGCTTATTCTAATTTGTTTTCGTTCTTAAAGATTGTATTTTATTCAAAAAGGGCATTTGTGTCATTGGATTAACATTTACGTCATTTTGTGCATCTCAAGGCTTATTCTAATCCATTTTAGTTCTTAACCAATGTAGTTTCTCCAGTAGGTGCATTTGTGTCATTGGATTGACATTTAGGTCATTTTAAGCATCCCAAGGTTTATTCTAATCACTTTTCGTTCTTAAGCAATGAATTTCATCCCAAAAGTGCGTTTGTGTCATTGGATTAACATTTACGTCATTTTGTGCATCACAAGTCCTATTCTAATCACTTTTCGTTCTTAAAGAATGAATTTTATCCAAAAAGTGCTTTTGTGTAATTGATTATCATTTACATTATTTTGTGCATTCCAAGGCTTACTCTAATCAATTACGTTCCTAAGGAATATATTTCATCTAAAAAGTGCGTTTATGTCATTCGTTTAACATTTACGTCATTTGGTGCATCCTTATTCTTATCACTTTTCGTTCTTAAGGAATGTCTTTCATCCAAAAAGTGTGTTTCTGTCATTGGATTAAGATTTAGGTCATTTTGTGTATCCCAAGGCTTATTCTAGTCCATTTCTGTTCTTAACCAATGTAATTTGTCCAATAAGTGCATTTGTGTCATTGGATTGACATTTAGGTCATTTTATGCATCCCAAGACTTATTGTAATCACTTTTCGTTCTTAAGAAATTTATTTCATCCAAAAAGTTCGTTTGTGTCATTGGATTAACATTTACGTCATTTTGTGCATCCCAAGGCTTATTCTAATCCATTTTTGTTCTTAACCAATGTTGTTTCTCCAATAAGGGCATTTGTGTCATTTGATAGACATTTAGATCATTTTGTGCATCCCAAGGCTTATTCAAATCTATTTTCGTTCTTAAGGAATATATTTCATCTATAAAGTGCGTTAGTGTCGTTGGATTAACGTCTACATCAACGTTTACATCATTTTGTGCATCCCAAGGCTTATTCTAATCACTTTTCGTTATTAAGGAATGTATTCTATCCAAAAAGTGTGTTTGTGTCATTGGATTAACATTAACGTCATTTTGTGCATCCCAAGGCTTGTTCTAATCACTTTTTATTCTTAAGGAATGTATTTCATCCAAAAAGTGTGTTTGTGTCATTGGATTAACACTTACGTCATTTTGTGCATCCCAATGCTTATTCTAATCAATTTTTGTTCTTAACCAATGTAGTTTATCCAATAAATGTATCTGTTTCATTGCATTTAGGTCATTTTGTTCATCCTAACCCATATTCTAATTCATTTTCGTTCTAAACCAATGTAGTTCATCCAATAAGTGCATTTGTGTCATTAGATTAATATTTAGGTCATTTTGTGCATCCCAAGGCTTAATCTAATCATTTTGGGTTCTTATGGAATGTAGTCCATCCAATAAGTGTATTAAAGTCATTTTGTCCATCCCACGGCATATTTGAATCACTTTTCATTCTTAAGGCATGTATTTCTTCCAAAAAGTGTGTTTGTGTCGTTGGATTAATATTTACATCATTTTGTGCATCCCAAGGCTTATTCTAATCACTTATTGTTCTTAAAGAATGTATTTCAACCGGAAAGTGCATTTATGTTATTGGACTAACATTTACGTCATTTTATGCATCCCAAGGCTTATTCTTATCAATTTTTGTTCTTATGGAATGTATTTCATCCAAAAAGTGTGTTTGTGTAATTGAATTAACATTTATGTCATTTTGTGCATCCCAAGTTTAATTCTAATCCATTTTCGTTCTTAAGGAATGTATTGATAAGCGCCAAATTTATCTAATTTTACATGATCTTTTGGGCATTTATACGTTTGAAATGTTTAAGATATATGTTAAATTATCCCTCAATAGGTTATGTTAGCAAGTAGTTAGTTTCGATATAAATATTATGGTAAATATGTTAATTATAAGTGTTAATTACTTTGTGTTTAATTGTAGGAGAAATATTAAAGTGGTCAAAGCAAAGGAAAAGCAAAAAGTCAAAGTTGAAGAACTTGGCTTAAGCCAAAATAGGTTGGCTTAAGCCAGAAGAATGATGATAGCAAAACCAAAAGGACTGTTTAAGCGAAAATGAGGCAGAGACGGATTTTGAGGAACTCAGTTGGCTTAAGCCATATATTTTCTAGCTTAAGCGGGCAACCTTTCCTAAGCTTGAAGAAACCTGTTGCTTAAGCTAGATTGGCCTGGCTTAAGCGAGACCATCAACTCATTTCCTTTAAAAACGCACAGACAGACTTCAAAAAAAGGCGGTTACGGAGTTAAAAAAGAGAAATCAAGAGAGAAGACAGAGAAAAGAAATGGTTGCTTGATTGGGGTTCAACCGAAGAGCTGGAGTTGTTCCCGAGACATCGCAAAGCCGTCTGTTCTTCTTTGATCTTCGCTTTGAGCTTGAAACAATCGATGGATATCGATTGCTAATTTTCTTTTGTTGGGATTGGATGTAACTCTTTAACTTGCATGTATCTAATTTGATTTCTATATACAGATATTTGTTTCTATGCTATGATTTCAATGATTTAATCTTATTCTTCATACATGTTTTAGCTTGATCACCTAAGGCATGAATTTCGATTTGATATGTGAGTGAGAACTACATGTTTAAGTCGGACTTAGAGAAATTTAGAAGTTACTTGATTGGAGAAATTTAGTGTATGCTTTAGAGAAATTTAGAAGTTAATTGATTGGATCTAAAGTTGTTATTTTTACAGATCATGTAGCTATTAAGTACCTTTTAACAAAAGCAGATTCCAAACCACGACTGATTCGATGGATTTTGTTGTTGTAGGAATTTGATCTTGAAATTATAGATAAAAGTGGCAAGGAAAACTTAGTGGCTGATCATTTATCTAGGCTGAAGAATAATGAGGTGACCGCAAAGGAAAAAGAAATAACAGATGAATTTCCAGATGAAAAGCTGTTTGTTGTCCAAGAAAGGCCATGGTTTGCTGATATGGCCAATTACAAAGCAGCAGGTGTAATCCCTGATGATCTCAATCATCATCAGAAAAAGAAATTTCTCAAGGATGCCACCTATTTCTTGTGGGGTGATCCTTATCTATTCAAGATCGGAGCTGATGGATTGTTGCGGAGATGCGTAGCTTCTGATGAGGCTAGGAGTATATTGTGGCATTGCCACAACTCACCTTATGGAGGACATTTCAATGGTGAGAGAACTGCTGTGAAGGTTATTCAATCTAGTTTTTACTAGCCCTCCCTATTCAAAGATGCACATTTCCATGCGCAAAAGTGTGATGCATGCCAAAGGTTAGGTGGAATAAGCAAAAGAAATGAAATGCCTCTACAAAACATCTTGGAAGTGGAGGTATTTGATTGCTGGGGCATGGACTTCATTGGCCCATTTCCATCTTCATTCTCCAATGAATACGTCTTGGTGGCTATGGAGTATGTTTCACGGTGGGTAGAAGCAATAGCAACTCCTAAAGCAGATGGTAAAGTGGTAGTCAAGTTCTTAAAGAAAAACACATTCACTCGTTTTGGAGCACCCAGGGTAATTATCAGTGATGGAGGGTCACCTTTGTTGAGAAAAAAACCTTTTTGATATATGTTTTAATGACAACAAACCTTTTAAATTAAATGATTAAGTTTTATAAATGGTGGTCTACTAATGATTTCACTTAAGTTTGTTTAAGGAACATAAATGCATAAGTGAACAAAGCAAGAATCAAAGAAAACAGCAGCAGAAAACATTCTCCACATATTCTGGAAAACGGAGAATGTTCGCCAGTCCATGACAGCCTAAAAACCTAACTTTCTCCATCACTTAATCGAAGTTGTTGGCTCTGGAAGTTACATGGATATGATCACTACATGGCAGAGAACACATACGATCAATTCAAATCAAGAGGACATTCGAATTGAGAAAGATAAAGACTCTCAAACAAGCCTGTCCAAACTGTTTTGGAAACAGTAATTATCAGACTCTAGAAGATACCTCATGAAGTAAATTACCAGAAGATACATTCTAGAAATTACCAGAGGATACATTATGGAATTTAACAGAGGATACATTCTGGAAATAACTAGAGGATAAATTCTTGAAATACCAGGGGATAAACCAGGAAGTCGAAAAACATCATCAGAAGGTAACTTTGGAGGCCCAGAACAAACGAAAACAATATCAGAAGAATATCTGATAAACACTAGAGGGAAGCCTGCCATAAGGACAATTGCTTCATACCAAAAGAATTCAAATATCAGAAGCAATCAAGAAGTTATGCTGATCAGAACATAGCCTGGCAGTGAAATATCAAAACTGTCCAGACTTGATCCAGAATGGATCAGAGGATATGTTTGCTGGCTCGGATCAGAAGGAAAAAATATCAGATGAAAACCTGGACCATACCAGGATGAAGACTGCCATGAGGAGAGTTATTCTAGCTCAGAAGTAATCAAATGTAATAAGTATTACAGAAGATAATCTGACCCGAACATAGCATGACAGTCAAATTTTACTTCATCTAGAAAACAATATCAGAGGATATCTCCAGAAAAGATCAGGAAGACATCCAGAATGATCAAAACTGAACCTCCAGATTGATTATCAATCTCTAGAAAGTTCAAATACTAGGACTCCAGATTGATTATCAATCTCCAGAGTTTTCATTAACATTCTGCAGAAGTTCATCATCATTCTCCAAGCTTTTTGACATAATCAAAACTCCAGTTCTGCTGTCAAGATTGATAAACAATCTTAACAATATACAATGCATCAAGACAGCTTCTAGTATGTTCAGAAATCAGTCCAGATTGATTATCAATCTCCAAGCTTTGTGATCGTTTTTAATCTGTTTTGAGTGATTCCAAAGCTCCAGTTTAGACCAGCAATATTATCACTTATCAGAAGTGTTAAAGGATCAGTAAATCACTCAAGTAAATTTGATTCAAAATGCAAAATACAGCTCAGCCTAAAACAGAAAGTAAAAAGTGTCAAAAGTGGATTACTTTTTGCTTTTGGTAAAGCTTGACAAAAGCACTCCAACGGCTCTATTTTTAAATGCTCTCACGCCTATAAAAGGAAGGCAAAAGTTCAGGAAGTAACACAGCTTCAAGTACAGAGAAAAACATCACTCACATACATCTTCATACTTGAAAGCTTCTCAATCATAAACAAAAGATTCAGTTCTGTTTTTTCCTCTTCATATCAGAATCATCTATTGAATTCTTTTGTCAAGAATCTAATCTCAAACATGAGTTGAGCATACTCAGATTTTGTCCAAAAATCTAAGAAGTTCAAGTGCTAACAAGTTTCTCCAAATCATTCTCATTCACATACTTGAAGTTCTGCAAATCATTTACAGAATCAGTTGTAGTTAAATCCTTCTTACTCTGATATATTCATACTGATTTATCTGTAAAAGAATCAAAACCTCAAACAAGAGTTGAGTCATTTCATATTCTAAACAATCTCATTATCATTGTAAACTCAAACTATAAGAGTAAAAAATAGTTTGGGTAGATTGTAAGAAATCCTGTCAAGACAGATAGGTGATTCGATTAATCTGATACCAGGTGGAATCAGATTAAGTTCTGTAAACAAAGATCAAGGTTGATCTAAGCTAGGTGCTGTAAAACCAAGAAGGTTCTTGTTTTAAACACTTAGTGGAAAATCTCACAATGGTGAGGACTAGACGTAGCCCGGGTTGGGTGAACCAGGATATATCTGTGTGTGATATCTCTTCCCTTATCTCTATTTACTTTCAGTCTGTTAATTATCAAGTTAAATAGATAAACTGAACTGTTGATTTCAACTAACCAAGAACGTTCTCTGTTTTCTGGTGAAAACCAAGAATGTTCACTGTTTTTTGTTTTCACAACCAAGATCAATCTTGAGTTATTTTCTTAAGTTTTTAACAGAAGTTTTAAAAGGGCGGATTTAGAATTCAAACCCCCCTTCCTTGTAAATCGATATTGCTACTTCAACCTTACCATCCACAAACAAATGGACAAGCTGAAGTTTCTAACAGAGAAATTAAAAAGATCCTGGAGAAAACAGTTTCAAGTTCAAGGAAGGATTGGTCACAAAAGCTGGATGATGCCTTATGGGCTTATAGAACTGCTTATAAGTCACCAATAGGCTTAACTCCATTTCAATTGGTTTATGGCGAAGCATGCCATTTACCAGTAGAATTGGAGCACAAAGCCTTTTGGGCCATGAAATTTCTTAATTTTGATCTAAACAATCTCATTATCATTGTAAACTCAAACTATAAGAGTAAAAGATAGTTTGGGTAGATTGTAAGAAATCCTGTCAAGACAGATAGGTGATTCGATTAATCTGATACCAGGTGGAATCAGATTAAGTTCTGTAAACAAAGATCAAGGTTGATCTAAGCTAGGTGCTGTAAAACCAAGAAGGTTCTTGTTTTAAACACTTAGTGGAAAATCTCACAATGGTGAGGACTAGACGTAGCCCGGGTTGGGTGAACCAGGATATATCTGTGTGTGATATCTCTTCCCTTATCTCTATTTACTTTCAGTCTGTTAATTATCAAGTTAAATAGATAAACTGAACTGTTGATTTCAACTAACCAAGAACGTTCTCTGTTTTCTGGTGAAAACCAAGAATGTTCACTGTTTTTTGTTTTCACAACCAAGATCAATCTTGAGTTATTTTCTTAAGTTTTTAACAGAAGTTTTAAAAGGGCGGATTTAGAATTCAAACCCCCCTTCCTTGTAAATCGATATTGCTACTTCAACCTTACCATCCACAAACAAATGGACAAGCTGAAGTTTCTAACAGAGAAATTAAAAAGATCCTGGAGAAAACAATTTCAAGTTCAAGGAAGGATTGGTCACAAAAGCTGGATGATGCCTTATGGGCTTATAGAACTGCTTATAAGTCACCAATAGGCTTAACTCCATTTCAATTGGTTTATGGCGAAGCATGCCATTTACCAGTAGAATTGGAGCACAAAGCCTTTTGGGCCATGAAATTTCTTAATTTTGATCTAAACAATCTCATTATCATTGTAAACTCAAACTATAAGAGTAAAAGATAGTTTGGGTAGATTGTAAGAAATCCTGTCAAGACAGATAGGTGATTCGATTAATCTGATGCCAGGTGGAATCAGATTAAGTTCTGTAAACAAAGATCAAGGTTGATCTAAGCTAGGTGCTGTAAAACCAAGAAGGTTCTTATTTTAAACACTTAGTGGAAAATCTCACAATGGTGAGGACTAGACGTAGCCCGGGTTGGGTGAACCAGGATATATCTGTGTGTGATATCTCTTCCCTTATCTCTATTTACTTTCAGTCTGTTAATTATCAAGTTAAATAGATAAACTGAACTTTTGATTTCAACTAACCAAGAACGTTCTCTGTTTTTTGGTGAAAACCAAGAATGTTCACTGTTTTCTGTTTTCACAACCAAGATCAATCTTGAGTTATTTTCTTAAGTTTTTAACAGAAGTTTTAAAAGGGCGGATTTAGAATTCAAACCCCCCTTCCTTGTAAATCGATATTGCTACTTCAACCTTACCATCCACAAACAAATGGACAAGCTGAAGTTTCTAACAGAGAAATTAAAAAGATCCTGGAGAAAACAGTTTCAAGTTCAAGGAAGGATTGGTCACAAAAGCTGGATGATGCCTTATGGGCTTATAGAACTGCTTATAAGTCACCAATAGGCTTAACTCCATTTCAATTGGTTTATGGCAAAGCATGCCATTTACCAGTAGAATTGGAGCACAAAGCCTTTTGGGCCATGAAATTTCTTAATTTTGATCTAAACAATCTCATTATCATTCTAAACTCAAACTATAAGAGTAAAAGATAGTTTGGGTAGATTGTAAGAAATCCTGTCAAGACAGATAGGTGATTCGATTAATCTGATACCAAGTGGAATCAGATTAAGTTCTGTAAACAAAGATCAAGGTTGATCTAAGCTAGGTGCTGTAAAACCAAGAAGGTTCTTGTTTTAAACACTTAGTGGAAAATCTCACAATGGTGAGGACTAGACGTAGCCCGGGTTGGGTGAACCATGATATATCTGTGTGTGATATCTCTTCCCTTATCTCTATTTACTTTCAGTCTGTTAATTATCAAGTTAAATAGATAAACTGAACTGTTGATTTCAACTAACCAAGAACGTTCTCTGTTTTCTGGTGAAAACCAAGAATGTTCACTGTTTTTTGTTTTCACAACCAAGATCAATCTTGAGTTATTTTCTTAAGTTTTTAACAGAAGTTTTAAAAGGGCGGATTTAGAATTCAAACCCCCCTTCCTTGTAAATCGATATTGCTACTTCAACCTTACCATCCACAAACAAATGGACAAGCTGAAGTTTCTAACAGAGAAATTAAAAAGATCCTGGAGAAAACAATTTCAAGTTCAAGGAAGGATTGGTCACAAAAGCTGGATGATGCCTTATGGGCTTATAGAACTGCTTATAAGTCACCAATAGGCTTAACTCCATTTCAATTGGTTTATGGCGAAGCATGCCATTTACCAGTAGAATTGGAGCACAAAGCCTTTTGGGCCATGAAATTTCTTAATTTTGATCTAAACAATCTCATTATCATTGTAAACTCAAACTATAAGAGTAAAAGATAGTTTGGGTAGATTGTAAGAAATCCTGTCAAGACAGATAGGTGATTCGATTAATCTGATACCAGGTGGAATCAGATTAAGTTCTGTAAACAAAGATCAAGGTTGATCTAAGCTAGGTGCTGTAAAACCAAGAAGGTTCTTGTTTTAAACACTTAGTGGAAAATCTCACAATGGTGAGGACTAGACGTAGCCCGGGTTGGGTGAACCAGGATATATCTGTGTGTGATATCTCTTCCCTTATCTCTATTTACTTTCAGTCTGTTAATTATCAAGTTAAATAGATAAACTGAACTGTTGATTTCAACTAACCAAGAACGTTCTCTGTTTTCTGGTGAAAACCAAGAATGTTCACTGTTTTTTGTTTTCACAACCAAGATCAATCTTGAGTTATTTTCTTAAGTTTTTAACAGAAGTTTTAAAAGGGCGGATTTAGAATTCAAACCCCCCTTCCTTGTAAATCGATATTGCTACTTCAACCTTACCATCCACAAACAAATGGACAAGCTGAAGTTTCTAACAGAGAAATTAAAAAGATCCTGGAGAAAACA
>JBBPBO010000002.1:20963796-20990922 GCA_037974295.1 Cicer cuneatum | reverse complement strand
GATATATCTGTGTGTGATATCTCTTCCCTTATCTCTATTTACTTTCAGTCTGTTAATTATCAAGTTAAATAGATAAACTGAACTGTTGATTTCAACTAACCAAGAACGTTCTCTGTTTTCTGGTGAAAACCAAGAATGTTCACTGTTTTCTGTTTTCACAACCAAGATCAATCTTGAGTTATTTTCTTAAGTTTTTAACAGAAGTTTTAAAAGGGCGGATTTAGAATTCAAACCCCCCTTCCTTGTAAATCGATATTGCTACTTCAACCTTACCATCCACAAACAAATGGACAAGCTGAAGTTTCTAACAGAGAAATTAAAAAGATCCTGGAGAAAACAATTTCAAGTTCAAGGAAGGATTGGTCACAAAAGCTGGATGATGCCTTATGGGCTTATAGAACTGCTTATAAGTCACCAATAGGCTTAACTCCATTTCAATTGGTTTATGGCAAAGCATGCCAGTTACCAGTAGAATTGGAGCACAAAGCCTTTTGGGCCATGAAATTTCTTAATTTTGATCTAAATGTTGCAGAAGTTGAAAGAAAGAAACAACTGCATCAATTAGAGGAATTGAGGCATCAAGCTTATGAATCTTCAAAGCTGTATAAGGAGAAGGTGAAAAAGTATCATGACAGCAAGCTTGTAAAATGAAAGTTCAAGCCAGGCCAACAAGTACTTTTGTTCAATTCCAGATTAAGGTTGTTTCCAGGAAAGCTAAAATCAAAATGGTCAGTTCCATTTGTAATCAAAGAGGTAAAACCCTATGGAGTAGTTGAATTGGAAGATAATGAGTCCAAAGAGACATTGGTGGTGAATGGTCAGAGATTAAAGCCATACTTATGTGGTGATGTTAAATTGATCACCACTATGCTCTACTTGAATGATTTGTGAAAATACAAAGGCGTCAAGCTAATGACGTTAAACAAGCACTTGCTGGGATTCAACCCAGGTTTTTGAGTTAATTTTACTTGCTTTTTAGTTTGATTGTGTTTAAATGCTAATTTTCAATTGTTTAGTTAAGTTTTATTGTGAATTATGTGATGTTGTTGTGATTTTGTATAGGCAGATGTTAAGTTGTGTTTTTCATGTGTGTGGAATGTGATCATGAGAGATTATGCTTGAATATATTTTTTTAAGATTTCCACAAATTTCTTATGATGTAAATGGAAAGTTTGAGTGATTAGAATGTAAGAAATGGGAGAAATGCAAAATTTGAAGTGTTGGGTTGTGAAATTATGTAAAAATTGCATTTGAAGTGAATTTTGTGGGTAAAAGATGGAATCTTGTGGAAATAGTCCATCTTTCGTTGATTTTAAGATTCACACAAGTTTCTTATATGGTGGATAGTTGGTATGATGCCTTGAAGGTCATTGAAAATGTGCGAAACAAATTTTGAGGTATCCACTTGGGTAAATAGAGTGAATTTGTCTTTGGAATGAATGTGAATTAGACTTGTTGATTGTTGAAACTAACAAGATGAATTCAAGCTTGCCACAGGTCCAAAATGAAGACTACAATGTTTTATGATGATTGAAAAGCAAGGCAGATTAGCATTACAATTTTTTTTACAAGGGTTCCAAGTCTTATTCTGCATAATTATGCAGAATTTCAGGTCCCTCGCTTAAGCAAGACAATTTCAGCTTAAGCGAGATTTACAGGGACAAAATAGAGCCTTCTCTGGTCATTTTTAGCTTAAGCGAGAGGATCCTTGGCTTAAGCGGTATAACACTGTAGAAAAGAAAAAAATAAATATATTCTTTCAGGTTAATTTTCGCCTAAGCCGTGTACTCCCTTGCTTAAGCCGTACTCCCTTGCTAAACACATGTTTTCTCTCATCCTCAATCACGATTCCTCTCACTCTCACTCACGATTTCTTACTTGCATCAATAGTTCATTGATTCTCCTCTCAAGTAAGTTAACTCTTTCTCCTCAATTTAATTTTGCAACCTAGGGTTCTAAATTAGGAATTCATGGGTATGTACGAATGGATCAATTATTTTGCCATGAAAAAGGATTGCATGTTTTGAACTTGAAAGAGAATAATAATTTTGTTTATGGTTAATGAACTAGAGAGAAGTAAGGTTGAGAGTGTGTCTAAGAATGTGAAATGTTTGGATTCGCTCTATATATTTTGATTAACATTGTGCATTTGTTATGATTGAGGGGCTGTTGAATCAATTTAGTCATGTGTTTCATGTGTTGAAGATAGGTGCCTAAGTGTTTGTATCCATGAGCATGAACTATTGTATACTAAGTGTTTGACAAAATGCTCAAGAAAAGGTTATGCTTAATTTGATGCTATAAATAGTTGAGCAATGATTTGTTTTAAATACAATCCCATGTGTCTAATTAAAAGTGTGGAAAAACAATGATCTCACAGAGTTTATGGGATGTTGAAATATGTTTATTATGTTTCATGAGCTTGAAAATGAACCAAAGCCCCGTATCGCACTATAGATGTTTGTCAAAATCATTGAATGAATATTAAAATGGTTCAGAAACAATGACTGGGAAATATAGGCAAGAACAAACACAAGTGAATAGAAAATAGTTCATGAACATCTTTTTGAGGAAGAGATTATTTTTGAAACTACACTTGCTTTTGCTTGAAAATGCTCATTTCCATGAATCATGATTGATATTGGCTGCAATGTTCAAAGAAAATTGTAGAATTTGGTTTTCCTATTGGAAGTAACTTTGAGTTTTATTTGTTCTTTTCTATTTTTTTTTTGTTTTTCCAGAATGGCAATAACCAAAAACCCACACAAAAGACCAAGAGGGGAAACTTCTCAGGCTGGTTCACAAGAGCATGCCACTTTAGAGTTTGACAAGAATAAATTCAGATCCAATATCAAATTCTCAAGGTATTTGGCTATTAGGTTGCTACAAATTTATAAAAGAAAGAAGAGTGGAGCTTCTCCTAGGGCAGTATGAGGTATTTCAACATGAGCTACAAAGAAGGAGATGGAGAAAGTTAGCAACACTGCCAAAGCAATTTAATCATGATATTGTCAAATACTTTTATGCCAATGCGTATACTACAAATCAACAGGAAAGAAGGGAATCATTTGTTCTGGGGAAAAGAATTCTTTATGATATGAATACCATTAGTGCATATCTGGAAGATCAATCAGTATTAGATGAGGAAGGGTTATGTGGATACAAAAAAATGATGCCACCAGAGAACAGAGTCATTAACAATGAGATAATGCCAACATTGTGTGTATCAGGTTGGGAGGCAGGAAAGAAGGAAATAAAAAGATCCCAAATGAAGACACTTACACAAATTTGGATGACTTTTCTATTGTCCAACATCAAGCCCACCTTACACACATCAGGAATCAACATGTCAAGGGCGTGTTTGATTTACTACATCATGGAACAATTCTCAATGGATGTTGCATCAATAATATCAGATGAAATTCATAGAATTGCAACAGCTTTGGAGCCTGCACCACTAATCTTTCCTTTACTTATTACCCAACTATGCACAGACCAGGGGGTGAATATCCCAAATCAGCCTCATCTTGACATAAGACCTGCAATCAATGATGCCCTTATCAGACAACACTGCATAAACCCAACTGAGGAAATAGGAGGAGCACAACCTGCCGCATTACCACCACCATCTCTACAACAACTGATAGATCATATGCAGCAGATGTTGTTACTCCAAGAGCAGATGCAGAGGCAGATAATAGAGATGTTTTCCAGACAGGAGTTTATGTATGCCAGACAGGAGCAGCTTTACAACAGGCAGAAGCATATTTTCAGACAAGAAGCTGCTAATTACAGGGCCAGTGATGCTATTTATCAGCAATCATATGTTGTTTCGGTTCATGAGGGTCCTCCACCATATAGATGGCTATCTTATAATGAATTTCAATCACATTGTGCTTGGCCTTGGGACAGGCCAATTTTTGAGGAGGGAGAAAGCAGTCAGAGCAGCTACTGGTACAACCACAGAAGCAGGAGCAGATGGAGTTGATCAGGCCGAGAAAGACGGAACAGAGCAGCACATGGTGGATCAAATAGACCAAGAGGATGAGGATTGATGAGCTATCACACACCACATCACAAAAAGAGTTCATTTTTAATTTCAGCCTTTTTTTATTTCAGTTCTAGCACTTTATTTCAATACTTTGTTTCATTGTTTAGTTTGGTTAATTAGTACTTTTTGGCTGATAATACCATGTTTACCTGGTACTTAATTGCATGATGATTGGTTCATTTTCGTAAGTATGATTCATGAAAAGTAAAAAGTTTTGCATGATTATTTTGAAATTTAAAAGTTAGAAATATATCTCCTTGATGGATTTTGTGGTTGCACTCATGATGCCATGACATGTATAGTTGTATTTTTCACATGAAAGTCATTGGCATAACCTTGAAATGTTTGAAATCAGGAAATTTGTACCTGAACTTGGTGAGGGAGTGTGACCTTAAACAATGTAAGTATGAGAGATTCACCATTCGTTTTGCACAGTTGGATTTGTTTGAGTCTCTGATTATTTTGTTTGCATGGAAATGATAGGAAAGGATCAAGGCAATTTTTGTTCATTAGAGTATATAGCCACTTGACCAAATAGCCTACCCTTGTGTAGGAATATCCATTGTCTACCCATTTTGAGACTGAAATGAAAAGTATTTTTGTTCTTTTGTTTAATCCCAAACCCTAAAGAAAAACAATGTTTATCCCTTACTTTCAAAGTTAAAAGAGCATTTATAATGGGATTGTATGCATTTATGCAAAGTTGGGGGAAGTGGAAGCTGTTTGTGTTCTCTTTGCGAAGAAAGCAAAATTGGTCCAAATTTTCACAATCTTTAGTACATAATCTTAATCTTAAAAAAAATATAAAAAAAATAGAAAGAGAAAGAGAAAGATTGAGAAAATTATGAGAATGATAAGAAAAAGGGTTCTATAAATCCAAATGTGAAAAGAAGGGTGACAAAAAGGGATTGGTAAAAGGAAAAGTGAAGTGAGCATGAATGCATGGTTTTATTGTAAATCTCATTATCATTGCTCTCTTAGTTTGAAAGTACTTTGATATCCAGAAAAACCAATATTCTTTGAAACCTGGCCACATTACATCCCTGAAAAGCCCTTAGTGATCCTTGATTAACTATGCAATCTTGATAATTGTTGAGACATGTAACAAATTTGATTTGTTGTGATTCAATGGCCGAACATGAGTGAAACACTTACCTTGATTTGGTTCTAAAAGAACTTGTGTGAATCATTGAAATTTCCTTTGGTTGAAAACATGGATAGTGTGATTTGCCTAATGGATTCATGGAATTTACATTCATATCATTGTTATGACCATTACTTGTGTATCACATATTCTGTTAGGGAGTTTTATGAGTGGAGCTTGTGATCATGCAAAGTGGAAACATTTTTTGATTTTGATTATTCATGTATCCAACTTGTTGAATGAACCTTGTATATATATATTTTTTGATCGGTACCTTTTGTTTGAGGGCAAACAAAGTCTTAAGTTGGGGGAAGTTGATAAGTGCCAAATTTATCTAATTTTCCATGATCTTTTGGGCACTTATACATTTGAAATGTTTAAGATATATGTTAAATTATCCCTCAATAGGTTATTTTAGCAGGTAGTTAGTTTCTATATAAATATTATGGTAAATATGTTAATTATAAGTGTTAATTACTTTGTGTTTAAGTGTAGGAGAAATATCAAAGTGGTCCGAGCAAAGGAAAAGCAAAAAGTCTAAGTTGAAGAACTTGGCTTAAGCCAAAACAGGTTGGCTTAAGCCAGAAGAATGCTGAAAGCAAAACCAGAAAGACTGTTTAAGCGAAAATAAGGCAGAGACGGATTTTGAAGAACTCAGTTTGCTTAAGCCATATATTTTCTAGCTTAAGCGGGCAACCTTTCCTAAGCATGAAGAAACCTGTTGGCTTAAGCTAGATTGGCCTGAAATAGAATTAAGTTTGTTTCTCAATTTACATCTGAACTCGTTACGGTTGTCCTTTTTAATTATGCGAGAGATCGGTAATTAGATTAGGGAATTGTTAATCTTCTCATGTAAGAGATTAATGAGATAGATAAGAACTGATGTGATGAAATTAAGCATAGAACATGATTTGTATGTTGAATCAATAGGATACTGAAAAGTTAATAGATGAATTCAATTCCAACAGTTTTCTCATAGTGTTTTTAAATCCTTTTTTATTATTGCTTATGTTACATTTCAATTTGGTTACCAAAACAATCATCCAAATACTTGAAAACTTATTGCTCGAGTGATTCATTAAAGAACGGCATTGTATTTCAAATTCCATGTGGATACAAAACAACCCTTTTGCTATACTATAATTGAATCCTAAGGGATTTGAAAGTAGATTGGTAAAAACACTTTTATCATGTATTTCATCCAACAAGTGCGTTTGTTTCTTTGGATTAACATTTAGGTCATTTTGTGAATCCCATGGCCTATTGTAATAGCTTTTCGTACTTAAGGAATGTATTTCATCCAAAAAGTGTGTTTGTGTCATTGGATTAACATTTAGGTCATTTTGTGCATGCCAAGGCTTATTCAAATCCATTTTCGTTCTTAACCAATGTAGTTTCTCCAATAAGTGCATTTGTGTCATTGGATTAACATTTACGTCATTTTGTGCATCCCAAGGCTTATTCTAATCTCTTTTCGTACTTCACGAATGTATTTCATCCAAAAACTGCGTTTGTGTCAATGATTAACACTTACGTCATTTTGTGCATCCCAAGGCATATTCTAATCCATTTTCGTACTTAACCATCGTAGTTCAACCAATAAGTGAGTTTGTGTCATCAGATTAACATTTAGGTCATCTTGTGTATCCCAAGGCTTATTATAATCACTTTTCGTTCTTAAGAAATGTATTTCATTCAAAAAGTGTGTTTGTGTCATTAGATTAACATTTACGTCATTTTGTGCATCCCAAGGCGTACTCTAATCACTTTTCGTTCTTAAGGAATGTATTTCATTCAAAAAGTGTGTTTGTATCATTAGATTAACATTTACGTCATTTTGTGCATCCCAAGTCTTATTCTAATCACTTTTCGTTCATAAGGAATGTATTTTATCCAAAAAGTGCATTTGCGTCATTAATTAACATTACGTCATTTTGTGCATCCAAGGCTTATTCTAATCAAATAGTTCTTAAGGAATGTTTTTCATCCCAAGGCTTACATTCCTTAATATTTAGGTCATTTTGTGCATCGTTAGGCCTATTCTAATCCATTTTTGTTCTAAACCAATGTAGTTCATCGAATAAGTGCATTTGTGTCATTGGATTAACATTTAGGTCATTTTGTGCATCCCAAGGCTTATTGTAATCACTTTTTGTACTAAAGGAATGTATTTCATCCAAAAAGTGTGTTTGTGTCATTGGATTAATAGATACGTCATTTTGTGCATCCCAAGGCTTACTCTAATCACTTTTCATTCTTAAGGAATGTATTTCATCCAAAAACTGCGTTTGTGTCATTGCATTAACATTGACGTCATTGTGTGCATCCCAAGGCTTATTCTAATCACTTACGTTCTTAAGGAATGTATTTCATCCTAAAAGTGCGTTTATGTCATTCGTTTAACATTTAGGTCATTTTGTGCATCCCTAGGCTTATTCTAATCCATTTTCATTCTAAACCAATGTAGTTCATCGAATAAGTGCATTTGTGTCATTGGATTAACATTTAGGTCATTTTGTGCATCCCAAGGCTTATTATAATCACTTTTCGTTCTTAAGGAATGTATTTCATCCAAAAAGTGTGTTTGTGTCGTTGGATTAACATTAACGTCATTTTGTGCATCCCGAGGCTTATTCTAGTCACTTTTCGTTCTTTAGGAATGTATTTCATCCAAAAAGTGTGTTGGTGTTATTGGATTAATATTTACGTCATTTTGTGCATCCCAAGGCTTATTCTAATCAGTTTTCGTTCTTAAGGAATGTATTTCATCCAAAAAGTGCGTTTGTGTCTTTGGATTAACAATTACATCATTTTGTGCATCCCTAGGCTTATTCTAATCACTTTTGATTCTTAAGTAAGGTATTTCATCCAAAAAATGTGTTTGTGTCATTCGATTAACATTTACGTCATTTTGTGCATCCCAAGGCTTATTATAATCACTTTTCGTTCCTAAGGAATGTATTTCATCCAACAAGTGCGTTTTTTTCATTAAATTAACATTTACATCATGTATTGCATCCCAACGCTATTCTAATCACTTTTTGTTCTTAAGGAATGTATTTCGACCAGAAAGTGTGTTTGAGTTATTGGACTAACATTTATGTCATTTTATGCATCCAAAGGCTTATTCTTATCCATTTTCGTTCTAAACCAATGTAGTTCATCGAATAAGTGCATTTGTGTCATTGAATTAACATTTAGGTCATTTTGTGCATCCCAAGGCTTATTCGAATCACTTTTCGTACTTAAGGAATGTATTTCCTCCAAAAATGGCGTTTGTATCATTGGATTAACATTTATGTCATTTTGTGCATCCCAAGGCTTATTCTAATCTCTTTTCGTACTTCAAGAATGTATTTCATCCAAAAACTGAGTTTGTGTCAATAGTTAACATTTACGTCATTTTGTCCATCCAAAGGTTTATTCTAATCCATTTTCGTACTTAACCATCGTCGATCAACCAATAAGTTAGTATGTGTCATCAGATTAACATTTAGGTCATCTTGTGCATCCCAAGCCTTATTGTAATCACTTTTCGTTCTTAAGGAATATATTTCATTCAAAAAGTGTGTTTGTGTCATTGGATAAACATTTACGTCATTTTGTGCATCCCAAGGCGTACTCTAATCACTTTTCGTTCTTAAGAAATGTATTTCATTCAAAAAGTGTGTTTGTGTCATTAGATTAACATTTACGTCATTTTGTGCATCCCAAGTCTTATTCTAATTACAATTCGTTCTTAAAGAATGTATTTTATCCAAAAAGTGGGTTTGTGTCATTGGATTAACATTTACGTCATTTTGTGCATCCCAAGGCTTATTCTAATCAAATACGTTCTTAAGGAATGTATTTCATCCTAAAAGTGCGTTTATGTCATTCGTTTAACATTTATGTCATTTTGTGCATCCTTAGGCTTATTCTAATCCATTTTCGTTCTAAACCAATGTAGTTCATCCAATAAGTGCATTTGTGTCATTGGATTAACATTTAGGTCATTTTGTGCATCCCAAGGCTTACTGTAATCACTTTTTGTACTTAAGGAATGTATTTCATCCAAAAAAGTGTGTTTGTGTCATTGGATTAATATTTACGTCATTTTGTGCATCCTAAGGCCTATTCTAATAACTTTTCGTTCTTAAGGAATGTATTTCATCCAAAAAGTGGGTTTCTGTCATTGGATTAACATTTACGTCATTTTGTGCATCCAGAGGCTTATTCTAATCAATTACGTTGTTAATGAATGTATTTCATCCTAAAAGTGCGTTTATGTCATTCGTTTAACATTTAGGTCATTTTGTGCATCCCTAGGCTTATTCAAATCCATTTTCATTCTAAACCAATGTAGTTCATCGAATAAGTGCATTTGTGTCATTCGATTAACATTTAGGTCATTTTGTGCATCCCAAGGGTTATTATAATCCATTTTCATTCTTAAGGAATGTATTTAATGCAAAAAGTGATTTTGTGTCGTTGGATTTACATTTATATCATTTTGTGCATCCCAAGGCTTATTGTAATCACTTTTCGTTATTAAGGAATGTATTTCATCCAAAATGTGTGTTTATTCATTGGTTTAACATTAACGTCATTTTGTGCATCCCAAGGCTTATTCTAATCCATTTTCAATCTTAAGGAATGTATTTCATCCAAAGATTGCGTTTTTTTCATTAAATTAACATTTACGTCATCTTTTGCATCCCAACGCTATTCTAATCACTTTTTATTGTTAAGGAATGTATTTCATCCAAAAAGTCTGTTTGTGTCATTAGTTTAACACTTACGTCATTTTGTGCATCCCAATGCTTATTCTAATCAATGTAGTTTATCCAATAAATTCATTTGTGTCATTGGATTGACATTTAGGTCATTTTGTGCATCCCAAGCCTTATTCTAATCCATTTTCGTTCTAAACCAATATAGTTCATCCAATAACTGCATTTGTGTCATTGGATTAATATTTAGGTCATTTTGTGCATCCCAAGGCTTAATTTAATGACTTTGCGTTCTTAAGGAATGTAGTCCATCCAATAAGTGTATTAAAGTCATTTTGTCCATCCCAAGGTTTATTTTAATCACTTTTCATTCTTAAGGAATCTATTTCTTCCAAAAAGTGTGTTTGTGTCGTTGGATTAACATTTACGTTATTTTGTGTATCCAAAGGCTTATTCTTATACGTTTTCATCTTTAAGGAATGTATTTCATCCAAAAAGTGCATTTTTGTCATCGGATTGACATTTAGGTCATGTTGTGCATCCCAAGGCTTATTCTAATCACTTTTTCTTCTTATGGAATGTATTTCATCCAAAATGTGTGTTTGTGTCATTAGATTGACATTTACGTCATTTTGTGCATCCCAAGCCTTATTCTAATCACTTTTCGTTCTTAAGGAATATATTTTATCCAAAAAGTGCGTTTGTGTCATTCATTTTATTTTAAGTCATTTTGTGCATCCCAAGGCTTATTCTAATCCATTTTCGTTCTTAACAAATGTATTTCATCCAAAAAGTGCATTTGTTTCATTGGATTGACATTTACATCATTTTGTGCATCCCAAGGCTTATTCTAATCCATTTTCGTTCTTATCCAATAAATGCATTTGTGTTATTGGATTGACATTTAGCTCATTTTGTGCATCCCAAGCCTTATTCTAATCCATTTTCGTTCTAAACCAATGTAGTTCATCCACCAAGTGCATTTGTGTCATTGGATTAGTATTTAGGTAATTTTGTGCATCCCAAGGCTTAATCTAATCACTTTTTGTTCTTAAGGAATGTAGTCCGTCCAATAAGTGCATTTACGTCATTTTGTGCATCCCAAGGCTTATTCTAATCACTTTTCATTCTTAAGGAATGTATTTCTTCCAACAAGTACGTTTGTGTCATTGGATTAACCTTTAGGTCATTTTTTGAATCCCAAGGCTTATTCTAATCAATTTTTGTTATTAAGGAATGTATTTCATCCAAAAAATGAGTTTATGTAATTGGATTAACATTTACGTCATTTTCTGCATCTCAAGGGTTATTCTAATCCATTTTCGTTCTTAAGGAATGTATTTCATCCAAATAGTGCATTCGTTTCATAGGATTAACATTTCGTCATTTTGTGCATCCAACTGCTTATTCTAATCACTTTTTGTTCTTAACCAACATAGTTCATCCAATAAGTGTATTTGTGTCATTGATTAACATTTACGTCATTTTGTGCATCTCACGGCTTATTCTATTCCATTTTCGTTCTTAACCAAGTTGTTCATCCAATAAGTGCATTTGTGTCATTGAATTAACATTTGGGTCATTTTTTGCATTCCATGGCTTATTCTAATCACTTTTCGTTCTTATCCATTGTGGTTTATCCAATAAGTGCATGTGTGGCATTGGATTGACATTTGGGTCATTTTGTGCATCCCAAGCCTTATTCTATTCCATTTTCGTTCTAAACCTATGTAGTTCATCCAATAAGTGCATTTGTGTCATTGGATTAATATTTAGGTCACTTCGTGCATCCCAAGGCTTAATCTAATCACTTTTCGTTCTTAAGGAATGTAGTCTCTAAGACCCTTAATTTTTAATTAAAATTATGGAATTAATTTTAATTGTATTTTTGGGGATATTTTTAAAATATTTAATATATGTATGTTTGGGTGAATATATATATATATAAATATTTATTTTGGAAGAAGAATTAAAATTATTGGATTAAGAGTAAATTAATTTAATTCTGAGTAATTAAATTAACGGACAGTTAATTAAGAGATTAGCAGCTAATTGCGACGAGACGGGTAAAGTGCTGAAAATCAGACAAGTGTCGGGTGAGGTGGCACCACAAAAGCCCGTTATGCATGTAACAGTACCCCATTTTTCCCTCCCATTCTGTTTGTAATTTCTGTTCCAATTCACGATTTCAAAGAGGAAAAAGACAGTTCCTCAAAAGTGCCATTACTTGGACATCCAAGCACCGAAACACCAAAACCCCAGTACAGAAGTTATTCCCCACACCATTACGGAGCTAAAGAACCCAGTTTCGTAGCAGCAAACGCAGGCTGCAGTTTCACCGGTTTTTGGCGCGAAAACGGGAACGACAGCAGAAACGAGAGAAGTAGCAGAACACGCAACAAGGGTAAGCGCACCTTCCACTTTCTAGTTGCATTATGGCTGTAAATGCATACTGTCATGGTCTTAATAATGTTTCATCATTGTTGAAGAAAAAAACTGTTTTTACATGACATTTTGAAAGATGAAAGATAACGCATTCTGTTGAGGTTTTAAAAATCTGCAACATGCTGTTCTGGGTGGTTATTCTAGTGCTGTTTTGTTTGTGTGGGAAGCTGAAAAATGTTTTGCATGTTATTTTAAAGATGATTAAAATACATGTTCATAAACTATTTTGAAGGTTGTTATAAAATGCGAAAACACTTTCTGTTGGTGTTTGCTGCTGTGTGATGATTCTGTTTAACTGAATGTATTAATGTCATTCTGTTTGTGTGAGAAAACTGAAATGCTTTGCATGTTGTTTTGATGTTTGAGAAAACTGAAATGCTTTGCATGTTGTTCTGATGTTTGAGAAAACTGAAATGCTTTGCATGTTGTTCTGATGTGTGAGAAAGCTGAAATGCTTTGTATATTGATTCTGTTTGTGTGAGAAAGCTGGAATATGCTTTGCATGTTGTGTTGGTTGTGTAAGCATACTGGAGAATACCATGCATGTTGTTTTGAGATGCATGTTCTGGTTCTGGATGATTCTGATGTTGATCATTCTATTTCTGCTTCTGATGATTCTGATGTTGATCATTCTATTTCTGCTCCTGATGTTGATCATTCTATTTCTGCTTTTGATGAATCTGGTGTTGATGATTCTGCTTCTGTTTCTGTTTGAGTGATTCTGGTGTTGTTGATGTTTTCAAAAAGAAAAGTGATTTTAAAATGATGAAAGTGGTTCTTCAGGAAAATCTGTATTGATGTAAAAGTCTGAGTTTTGTGGTTTAAAAGGAGTAATAAAACTGTTTTGGGGTTGGGCTGACTTTCCAAAGGAAACAGTTTGAAATGTGTTAAAATCTCAGGAAAATTTCACTGATTTCGAAGGTGTATTCGAAT
Organism: Cicer cuneatum; assembly: GCA_037974295.1. Taxonomy (NCBI): domain Eukaryota; kingdom Viridiplantae; phylum Streptophyta; class Magnoliopsida; order Fabales; family Fabaceae; genus Cicer; species Cicer cuneatum. The sequence goes on along the minus strand of JBBPBO010000002.1, from coordinate 20,977,637 downwards.
ACAACATGAGTGTATTGGAATACAACCTGTCAAGCTTCTGTATTACTTAAGTTTTCAAACTTGTATTCAAATACGAGCCCATGTATTCGAATACAGAGGAAGGATTTTTGCTTCTGACTTAGCATCTGTATTCGACTACGACCATGTCGTATTTGAATACATAAGTGAAATTTTAACACTGTATTCGCATCTGTATTCGACTACACGCATGCTGTATTCGAATACAGAATGCAGATTTTCACCAGTTTCAGCTTATGTATTTGAATACAAGGGATCTGTATTCGAATACAGATTCGAGTTTATCTAGAAACTCAGGTTTTAGCTTCTGTATTCGAATACAAGGAAGCTGTATTCGAATACAGATTCGTGTTTTCCAGAAAATCAAGTTTTAAACATTGTCTTGTGAATTTTAAAGTGTTGGGAAACTTTGAGAATGGTTAAAGTGAATTAAAATGGAACTTTTGGTGATATTTTGAAGTGGTGGTGATGTAGTTTTGAGACTTTACTGATGTAGTGAAAAATGTTGATTTGTGCACTGAGACTGCCTCTGTATTCGAATACCAGAGGGCTGTATTCGAATACATAGTGTAATTCTGCACTGTTTTTGGCTTCTGTATTCGAATACAGAGAAGCTGTATTCGAATACAGATTCATATTTTCCAGAAAATCCCAGTTTTAAACACTGTGTTATGAATTTTAAGAGTTTGGGAAAACATTTCGAAATGTTAATGATTACTTGGCTGTTTAGTCATGTTTGTGATAATGATAATCTTGATTGTGCTGAGATATTTTTAAATATGATGGGCAGGCATGAATTTTGTGATTTTGCATACTGTTTCCAGAGAAGTGAAACACTACATATTCATGCATTGCATAGTCAAGTGGTACCCGCGATGAGCCACAGAGTAATGCACAACCACGTGCTGATCTATTGAGCGATTGCACGAGTGCTGGTCTGTTGAGCGACTGCACTAGGTACTGATCTGTTGAGCGATTGTACCTTGGTATATAGGTGCTGGTCTATTGAGCGACTGCGCTGGTACTGGACTGTTGAGCGTCTGTACCCTAAAATGCGCAACCACGTGCTGATCTGTTGAGCGATTGCACGAGTGCTGGTCTGTTGAGCGACTGCACTTGGTACTGATCTGATGAGCGATTGTACCTTGGTATATGTCAAACGTGCTGGTCTGTTGAGCGACTGCACGAGTGCTGGTATGTTGAGCGACTGCACTAGGTGCTGATCTGTTGAGCGATTGCACCTTGGTCTTAAGGGGCGTTAAAGTCAAACATATCGTGCTGGTCTGTTGAGCGACTGCACCTTGGTGATTACAAGAAATTGTCTACAAGAGCTTATACATATTGCATCGAGGGATTGACCGGTGGGTCACGATTGGTTTATATGATGATGTTTGGAAATTGATGTGTGTGAGTACTTGACAGAATCTGAAGTTCTGATTAATTATTGTGTTTATTGAAGTGGTGACTGTACTTACTATATATTTCCACATGAGACGGTTGCTGTTTGAAAAAGCTTATATGTCATGAAAATTCAAATGAGCATCCTTAAATTTCATCATTGTCATATATTGTGCCATGAATATATTTGTTGCTGTGAGTATATGCTATGTGATTATTTGTTAATTTCGGTCGGTGACCCTTGCTATTATATTGTGGTAATTGGGCTTTGCCCTCAGATGCCCCCCAAACCCATGCCACCTGTGGCTTTGCCCTCAGATGCCGTGCCTATTGCTTGGGTTTACGACCCCACCTCAAGCAGGGCTACATACAAGGGGAGATTGACGAAGAATTGTAGGACCAATGGAGTGGTGCACTACGTGGAGCGCAGCTATGCGAGGATTGATTCTCCAGTGCCTTCTCGTTACGACGGAGGCTACCGTAGGAGTGGTGACTCCTAACCCGGTGATTGGAGGAGATGCACATGAGTCTGAAGAAAAGAACGAAGAGCCGAAGCCAGTAGCAGCTGATATTTCGGGTCCGTCTAGGATCTCCGATGATTGTTATGAGATTCCGGCACCGCCGAAGCAACCAAGACTATGCATTGACCTGACTTCGGAGGAGACTGATCCCTCTATGTATGATGAGGAGGAGGAGGTCACATCGAGGCGAGCGGCGGAGTCGGATGAGGCTTGTTTAGGATGCGGAGGAAATCCGTGCTACTGTAGCTTTAGCGCATGATCAGTTAGACTTGATGTATAGGATTTGAGCTGGAAAGTATTTTGTTTTATTTTGGAAAATTGTTGTACTCCTTATTCCTCACTCTGATATTGTCTTTTGGGAATGCTATGACATTGTTATCCTTTGAAAATGTCTTAATGTTTATAGAATTAAGTATTTATTGATATGACGATGAATTTATTTTGTTACATTCATCGATTAATCTATGACGTACTATTTTATGAAAACTTTGTTTTGATTCCGTTCGAATTAAATTTGGAAAATCATTTTAATTATCGATTTAAAAAAAAAAAGCACCCACGCTGTGTTTTAAACTCGGGGTGTTACATAGTCCATCCAGTAAGTGCATTAAAATAATTTGGTAGATCCCAAGGCTTATTCTAATCACTTTTCATTATTAAGGAATGTATTTCTTCCAAAAAGTGCGTTTGTGTCGTTGGATTAACATTTACATCATTTTGTGCATCCGAAGACTTATTCTAATCACTTATTGTTCTTAAGGAATGTATTTCATCCAGATAGTGGATTTGTGTCATTGGATTTACATTTACATCATTTTATGCATCCCAGGGGTTATTCTAATCCATTTTCGTTCTTAAGGAATGTATTTCATCCAAAAGAGTGTGTGTATCCCAAGGCATTATTCTTATCCAATTTCGTTCTTAAAGAATGTATTTCATCCAAAAAGTGCGTTTGTGTCATTGGATAACATTTAGGTCATTTTGTGCATCCCAAGGCTTATTTTAATCACTTTTCCTTCTTAACGAATATATTTAATCCAAAAACTGCGTTTGTGTCATTGGATTATCATTTAGGTCATTTTGTTTGTTCTTAACCAATATAGGTTCTCCAATAAGAGCATTTGTGTCATTGGATTGACATTTAGGTCATTTTGTGCATCCCAAGGCTTATTCTAATCCATTTTCGTTCTAAACCAATGTTGTTTCTCCATTAAGTGCATTTGGGTCATTGGATTAACATTTACGTCATTTTGTGCATTATAAGGCTTACTCTTATCACTTTTCGTTCTTAAGGAATGTATTGCATCCAAAAAGTGTGTTTGTGTCCTTGGATTAACATTTACGTCATTTTGTGCATTATAAGGCTTATTCTAATCACTTTTCGTTCTTAAGGAATGTATTTCATCCAAAAAGTGCGTTTGTGTCATTGGATTAACATTTACGTCATTTTGTACATCTCAAGGTTTACTCTCATCCATTTTCGTTCTAAAGGATTGTAATTCATTCAAAAAGTGCGTTTGTGTCATTCGATTAACATTTACGGGATTTAGTGCATTCCAAGGTTTATGCTTATCCATTTTTGTTCATAAGGAATGTATTTGATTTTAAAAGTGTGTTTGTTTCATTGGATTATAATTTACGTCATTTTGTGCATCCCAACACTTATTCTAATAACTTTTTGTTATTAACCAACATAGTTCATCCAATAAGTGCATTTGTGTTATTGGATTAACATTTACGTCATTTTGTGCATCCAAAGGCTTATTCTAATCATTTTTCCTTCTTAAGGAATGTATTTCATCCAAAAAGTGCGTTTGTGTCATTTGATTAACATTTCGGGCATTTTGTGCATCCCAAGGTTTTTTCTAATCAATTTTCGTTATTAAGGTATTTATTTCATCCAAAAAATGCGTTTATGTCATAGTATTAACATTTACATCATTTTGTGCATCCAAAGGCTTATTCTAAGCACTTATTGTTCTTAAGGAATGTATTTCATCCAGATAGTGCGTTTGTGTCATTGGATTAACAATTACATCATTTTATGCATACCAAGGCTTATTCTAATCCATTTTCATTCTTATGGAACGTAATTCATCCAAAATGTTTGTTTGAGTCATTCGATTAACATTTACCTTATTTTCGCGTCCCAAGGCTTATTCTTTTCCAATTTCATTCTTAAGGAATGTATTTCATCCAAAAAGTGTGTTTGTGTCATTGGATAACATTTAGGTCATTTTGTGCATCCAAAGGCTTATTTTAATCACCTTTCGTTCTGAATGAATATATGTCATCCAAAAATTCCGTTTGTGTCGTTGGATTAGCATTTAGGTCATTTTGTGCTTTTTGTTCTTAACCAATGTAGTTTCTCCAATAAGAGCATTTGTGTAATTGGATTGACATTTAGTTTATTTTGTGCATCCCAAGGCTTATTCTAATCCATTTTCGTTCTAAACCAATGTAGTTTCTCAATTAAGTTCATTTTGTGCTCCCCAAGGCTTATTCGAATGACTTTTCTTTCCATACCAATGTAGTTCATCCAATAAGTGCATTGGTGTCATTAACATTTACGTCATTTTGTGCATCCCAAGGCTTATTCTTATCACTTTTCATACTTAAGAAATGCATTTGATCCAAGAAGTGTGTTTGTGTTATTGGATTAATGTTTACGTCATTTTGTGCATTATAAGGCTTATTCTAATCACTTTTCGTTCTTAAGCAATGTATTTGATCCAAAAAGTGTATTTGTGTCTTTGGATTAACATTTACGTCATTTTGTGCATTATAAGGCCTATTCTAATTATTTTTCGTTGTTAAGGAATGTATTTCATCCAAAAAGTGTGTTGGTGTCATTGGATTAACATTTCCGTCATGTTGTACATCACAAGGCTTATTCTCATCCATTTTCGTTCTTAAGGAATGTATCTCATTTAAAAAATGTGTTTCTTTCATTGGATTAATCATTACGTCATTTTGTCATTGGATTAATCATTACAAGGCCTATTCTGATCATTTACGTCATTTTGTGCATCCCAATATTTATTCTAATCACTTATTGTTATTAACCAATGTAGTTCATCCAATAAATGCATTTGTGTCATTGGATTAACATTCACGTCATTTTGGGCATTATAAGGCTTATTCTAATAACTTTTTGTCCTTAAGGAATGTATTTCATCCAAAAAGTGCGTTTATGTCATTCGATTAACATTTACCTTATTTTGTGCATCCCAAGGCTTATTCCAATCACTTTTTGTTCTTAAGGAATGTATTTCATCCAAAATATGCGTTTGTGTCATTGGATTAACATTAAGGTCATTTTGTGTATTCCAAGGCTTATTCTAATCCATTTTCATTCTTAGCCAACGTAGTTTCTCCAATAAGTGCATTTGTGTCATGGGAATAACATTATGGTCATTTTGTGCTTCCCAAGGCTTGTTCTAATCCATTTTCGTTCGAAACCAACGTAATTTCTCCAATAAGTGCATTTGTGTTATTGGATTGATATTATGGTCATTTTGTGCATTCCAAGGCTTATTCTGATCACTTTTTGTTCTTAAGGAATGTATTCGTACCAAAAAGTGTGTTTAAAACATTGGATTAACATTTACGTCATTTTGGGCATTATAAGGCTTATTCTAATCACTTTTTGTTCTTAAGGAATGTATTTCATCCAAAAAGTGAGTTTGTGTCATTGGATTAACATTTAGGTAATTTTGTGCATCCCAAGGCTTATTCTAATTACTTTTTGTTCTTAAGGAATGTATTTCATTAAAAGAGTGCATTTGTGTCATTGGATTAACATTAAGCTCATTTTCTGAATTCTAAGGCTTATTCTAATCCATTTTCGTTCTTAGCCAATGTAGTTGTGTCATTGGATTGACATTTAGGTCAATTTGTGCATCCCAAGGCTTATTCTAATCCATTTTCGTTCTAAACCAATGTGGTTTCTCCATTAAATGCATTTGTGTCCTTTGATTCACATTTAGGTCATTTTGTGCATCCCAAGGCTTATTCTAGTCACTTTTCGTTCTATACCAATGTAGTTCATTCAATAAGTGCAATTCTGTCTTTGGATTAACATTTACGTCATTTTGTGCATCCCAAGGCTTATTTTAATCACTTTCCATTCATAAGGAATGTATTTCATCAAAAAAGTGCGTTTGTGTCTTTGGATTAACATTACGTCATTTTGTCATTGGATTAATCATTACAAGGCCTATTCTAATCATTTACGTCATTTTGTGCATCCCAATATTTATTCTAATCACTTATTGTTATTAACCAATGTAGTTCATCCAATAAATGCATTTGTGTCATTGGATTAACATTCACGTCATTTTGGGCATTATAAGGCTTATTCTAATAACTTTTCGTCCTTAAGGAATGTATTTCATCAAAAAAGTGCGTTTGTGTCTTTGGATTAACATTTACGTCATTTTGTCTATCCCAAGGCTTTTTCCAATCACTTTATGTTCTTAAGGAATGTATTTCATCCAAAATATGCATTTGTGTCATTGGATTAACATTAAGTTCATTTTGTGTATTCCAAGGCTTATTCTAATCCATTTTCATTCTTAGCCAACGTAGTTTCTCCAATAAGTGCATTTTTGTCATTAGATTGACATTATGGTCATTTTGTGCTTCCCAAGGCTTATTCTAATCCATTTTCGTTCGAAACCAACGTAGTTTCTCCAATAAGTGCATTTGTGTCATTGGATTGACATTATGGACATTGGATTAAAAATGTAAGGTATTCCATCCAAAAAATGTGTTTCTTAAGGAATGTGTTTCTTCCAAAAAGTGTGTTTGTGTCTTTGGATTAACATTTATGTCATTTTGTGCATCCCAAGGCATATTCTAATCACTTTTCGTTCTTAAGGAATGTATTTCATCCAAAAAGTGTGTTTGTGTCATTATATTAATATTTACGTCATTTTGTGCATCCCAAGGCTTATTCTAATCACTTTTCGTTCTTAAGTAAGGTATTTCATCCAAAAATTATGTTTGTGTCATTCGATTAACATTTACGTCATTTTGTGCATCCCAAGGCTTATTCTAATCCATTTTCGTTCTATACCCATGTAGTTCATTCAAAAAGTGCATTTGTGTCATTGGATTAACATTTACGTCATTTTGTGCATCCAACGGCTTATTCTAATCACATTTCATTCTTAAGGAATGTATTTCATCCAAAAAGTGCATTTGTGTCTTTGGATTAACATGTACATCATTTTGTGCATCCCAAGGCCTATTCTAATCACTTTTCGTTCTTAAGTAAGGTATTTCATCCAAAAAATGTGTTTGTGTCATTGGATTAACATTTACGTCATTTTGTGCTTCCCAAGGATTATTCTAATCACTTTACGTTCTTAAGGAATGTATTTAATCCAAAAAGTGGGTTTGTGTCCTTGGATTAACATTTACGTCATTTTGTGCATCCCAAGGCTTATTCTAATCACTTTTCGTTCTTAGCCAATTTAGTTTTTCCAATAAGTGCATTTGTGTCGTTGGATTAACATTAAGGTCATTTTCTGCATCCTAAGGCTTATTCTAATTAATTTTCGTTCTAAACCAATCTAGTTTCTCCAATAAGAGCATTTGTGTCATTGGATTGACATATAGGTAATTTTGTGCATCCCAAGGCTTATTCTAATGACTTTTATTCTATACCAATGTCGTTCATCCAATAAGTGCATATGTATCATTGGATTAACATTTACTTCATTTTGTGCATTCCAAGGCTTATTCTAATTACTTTTGGTTCTTAAGTAAGCTATTTCGTCCGAAAAATATGTTTGTGTCATTGGATTAACATTTAGGTCATTTTGTGCATCCCAAGGCTTATTCTAATCCATTTTCGTTCTATACCAATGTAGTTCATCCAAAAAGTGCATTTGTGTCATTGGATTAACATTTACGTCATTTTGTGCATCCAAAGGCTTATTCTAATCACTTTTCATTCTTAACGAATGTATTTCATCCAATAAGTATGTTTGTGTCTTTGGATTAACATTTACTTCATTTTGGGCATTCCAAGACTTATTCTAATCACTTTTCGTTCTTAAGTAAGGTATTTCATCCAAAAAATGTGTTTGTGTCATTGGATTAACATTTACGTCATTTTGTGCATCCCAAGGCTTATTCTTATCCATTTTCATTCTTAAGGAATGTATTTCATCCAAAAAGTTCGTTTGTGTCAATGGATTAACATTTAGGTCGTTTTGTGCATCCCAAGGCTTATTGTAATCACTTTTTGTTCTTAAGGAATGTGTTTCATCCAAAAAGTGCATTTGTGTCATTGGATTAACATTAACGTCATTTTGTGAATTCCAAGGCTTATTCTAATCCATTTTCGTTCTTAGCCAATTTAGTTTTTCCAATAAGTGCATTTTGTCGTTGGATTAACATTAAGGTCATTTTGTGCATCCTGAGGCTTATTCTAATTAATTTTCGTTCAAAACCAATGTAGTTTCTCCAATAAGAGCATTTGTGTCATTGGATTGACATATAGGTAATTTTGTGCATCCAAAGGCTTATTCTAATGACTTTTGTTCTATACCAATGTAGTTCGTCCAATAAGTGCATATGTGTCATTGGATTAACATTTACTTCATTTTGTGCATCCCAAGGCTTATTCTAATTACTTTTCCTTCTTAAGTAATGTATTTGATCCAAAAAGTGTGTTGGCGTCATTGGATTAACAGTTATGTCATTTTTTGCATTATAATCCTTATTCTAATCACTTTACGTTGTTAAGGAATGTATTTCATCCAAAAAGTGTGTTTGTGTCTTTGGATAAACATTGTACGTCATTTTGTGCATCCTACGGCTTATTCTAATTAATTTTCGTTCTAAACCTATGTAGTTTCTCCCATAAGAGCATTTGTGTCATTGGATTGACATATAGGAAATTTTGTGCAACCCAAGGCTTATTCTAATGACTTTTTAAACTATACCAATGTAGTTCATCCAATAAGTGCATATGTGTCATTGGATTAACATTTACTTCATTTTGTGCATCCCAAGGCTTATTCTAATTACTTTTCGTTCTTAAGTAATGTATTTGATCCAAAAAGTGTGTTTGTGTCATTGGATTAAAATTAACGTCATTTTGTGCATTATAAGCCTTATTCTAATCACTTTACGTTCTTAAGGAATGTATTTCATCCAAAAAGTGGGTTTGTGTCTTTGGATTAACATTTACGTCAATTTGTGCATCCCAAGGCTTATTCTAATCACCTTTCGTTCTTAAGTAAGGTATTTCGTCCAAAAAATATGTTTGTGTCATTCGATTTACATTTACGTCATTTTGTTCATCCCAAGGCTTATTCTAATCCATTTTCGTTCTATACCAATGTAGTTCATCCAAAAAGTGCATTTGTGTCATTCGATTAACATTTACATCATTTTGTGCAACCCAAGGGTTATTCGAATTACTTTGCGTTCTTAAGTAAGGTATTTCATCCAAAAAATGTGTTTGTGTCATTCAATTAACATTTACGTCATTTTGTGCATTATAAGCCTTATTCTAATCACTTTAAGTTCTTAAAGAATGGATTTCATCCAATAAGTGGGTTTGTGTCTATGGATTAACATTTACGTCTTTTTGTGCATCCCAAGGCTTATTCTAATCACTTTTCGTTCTTAAGGATTGTATTTGAACCAACAAGTGTGTTTGTATCCATGGATTAACATTTTCGTCTTTTTGTGCATCCCAAAGCTTATTGTTATCCATTTTCATACTTAAGGAATGTATTTCATCAAAAAAGTGCGTTTGTGTCATTGAATTAACATTTAGGTCATTTAGTGCTTCCTAAGGCTTAGTCTGAACAATTTTTGTTCTTAAGGAATGTATTTCATCCAAAAAGTGCGTTTGTGTCATTGGATTAACATTTACGTCATTTTGTGCATCCCAAGGCTTATTCTTATCCATTTTCGTTGTTTACGAATGTATTTCATCCAAAAAGTGTGTTTGTGTTATTGGATTAACATTTACTTCATTTTGTGCATTATACGCCTTATTCTAATAACCTTATGTTCTTAAGGAATGTATTTCATCCAATAAGTGCGTTTGTGTCATTGGATAAACATTTAGGTCACTTAGTGCATCCCAAGGCTTATTTTTCACTTTTTGTTCTTAAGCAATGTATTTCATCCAAAAAGTGCAATTGTGTCGTTGGATTAACATTAACGTCATTTTGTGTATTCCAAGACTTATTCTAATCCAATTTCGTTGTTACCCAATTTAGTTCCTCCAATAAGTGCATTTGTGTCGTTGGATTAACATTAAGGTCATCTTGTGCATCCTAAGGCTTATTCTAATTAATTTTTGTTCTAAACCAATGTATTTTCTCCTATAAGAGCATTTGTGTCATTGGAATAACATATAGGTAATTTTGTGCATCCCAAGCCTTGTTCTATACCAATGTAGTTCATCCAATAAGTGCATATGTGTGATTGGATTAACATTTACTTCATTTTGTGCATCCCAAGGCTTATTCTAATTACTTTTCGTTCTTAAGTAATGTATTTGATCCAAAAAGTGTGTTTGTGTCATTGGATTAACATTTACGTCATTTTGTGCATTATAAGCCTTATTCTAATCACTTTACATTCTTAAGGAACGTATTTCATCCAAACAGTGGGTTTGTGTCTTTGGATTATCATTAACGTCTTTTTGTGCATCCCACGGCTTATTCTAATCACTTTTCATCTTAAGGATTGTATTTCATCCAAAAAGTGTGTTTGTGTCATTGGATTAACATTTACTTCTTTTTGTGCATCCCAAAGCTTATTGTTATCCATTTTCGTACTTAAGGAATGTATTTTATCCAAAAAGTGTGAATGTGTCATTGGATTAACATTTAGGTCATTTAGTGCATCCTAAGGCTTATACTGATCACTTTTTGTTCTTAAGGAATGTATTTCATCCAAAAAGTGCGTTTGTGTCATTGGATTAACATTTACGTCATTTTGTGCATCCCAAGGCTTATTCTTATCCATTTTCGTTGTTAACGAATGTATTTCATCCAAAAAGTGTGTTTGTGTCTTTGGATTAACATTTACTTCATTTTGTGCATTATACGCCTTATTCTAATAACCTTACGTTCTTAAGGAATGTATTTCATCCAATAAGTGCGTTTGTGTCATTGCATAGACATTTAGGTCACTTAGTGCATCCCAAGGCTTATTTTTCACTTTTTGTTCTTAAGCAATGTATTTCATCCAAAAAGTGCAATTGTGTCGATGGATTAACATTAACGTCATTTTGTGTATTCCAAGTCTAATTCTAATCCAATTTCATTCTTACCCAATTTAGTTCCTCCAATAAGTGCATTTGTGTCGTTGGATTAACATTAAGGTCATCTTGTGCATCCTAAGGCTTATTCTAATTAATTTTTGTTCTAAACCAATGTATTTTCTCCTATAAGAGCATTTGTGTCATTGGAATAACATATAGGTAATTTTGTGCATCCCAAGCCTTGTTCTATACCAATGTAGTTCATCCAATAAGTGCATATGTGTCATTGGATTAACATTTACTTCATTTTGTGCATCCCAAGGCTTATTCTAATTACTTTTCGTTCTTAAGTAATGTATTTGATCCAAAAAGTGTGTTTGTGTCATTCAATTAACATTTACGTCATTTTGTGCATTATAAGCCTTATTCTAATCACTTTAAGTTCTTAAAGAATGGATTTCATCCAATAAGTGGGTTTGTGTCTATGGATTAACATTTACGTCTTTTTGTGCATCCCAAGGCTTATTCTAATCACTTTTCGTTCTTAAGGATTGTATTTGAACCAACAAGTGTGTTTGTATCCATCGATTAACATTTTCGTGTTTTTGTGCATCCCAAAGCTTATTGTTATCCATTTTCATACTTAAGGAATGTATTTCATCAAAAAAGTGCGTTTGTGTCATTGAATTAACATTTAGGTCATTTAGTGCTTCCTAAGGCTTAGTCTGATCAATTTTTGTTCTTAAGGAATGTATTTCATCCAAAAAGTGCGTTTGTGTCATTGGATTAACATTTACGTCATTTTGTGCATCCCAAGGCTTATTCTTATCCATTTTCGTTGTTTACGAATGTATTTCATCCAAAAAGTGTGTTTGTGTTATTGGATTAACATTTACTTCATTTTGTGCATTATACGCCTTATTCTAATAACCTTATGTTCTTAAGGAATGTATTTCATCCAATAAGTGCGTTTGTGTCATTGGATAAACATTTAGGTCACTTAGTGCATCCCAAGGCTTATTTTTCACTTTTTGTTCTTAAGCAATGTATTTCATCCAAAAAGTGCAATTGTGTCGTTGGATTAACATTAACGTTATTTTGTGTATTCCAAGACTTATTCTAATCCAATTTCGTTCTTACCCAATTTAGTTCCTCCAATAAGTGCATTTGTGTCGTTGGATTAACATTAAGGTCATCTTGTGCATCCTAAGGCTTATTCTAATTAATTTTTGTTCTAAACCAATGTATTTTCTCCTATAAGAGCATTTGTGTCATTGGAATAACATATAGGTAATTTTGTGCATCCCAAGCCTTGTTCTATACCAATGTAGTTCATCCAATAAGTGCATATGTGTCATTGGATTAACATTTACTTCATTTTGTGCATCCCAAGGCTTATTCTAATTACTTTTCGTTCTTAAGTAATGTATTTGATCCAAAAAGTGTGTTTGTGTCATTGGATTAACATTTACGTCATTTTGTGCATTATAAGCCTTATTCTATCACTTTACGTTCTTAAGGAATGTATTTCATCCAAAAAGTGGGTTTGTGTCTTTGGATTATCATTAACGTCTTTTTGTGCATCCCAAGGCTTATTCTAATCACTTTTCGTTCTTAAGGATTGTATTTCATCCAAAAAGTGTGTTTGTGTCATTGGATTAACATTTACGTCTTTTTGTGCATCCCAAAGCTTATTGTTATCCATTTTCGTACTTAAGGAATGTATTTTATCCAAAAAGTGCGTTTGTGTCATTGGATTAACATTTAGGTCATTTAGTGCTTCCTAAGGCTTAGTCTGATCAATTTTTGTTCTTAAGGAATGTATTTCATCCAAAAAGTGCGTTTGTGTCATTGGATTAACATTTACGTCATTTTGTGCATCCCAAGGCTTATTCTTATCCATTTTCGTTGTTTACGAATGTATTTCATCCAAAAAGTGTGTTTGTGTCTTTGGATTAACATTTACTTCATTTTGTGCATTATACGCCTTATTCTAATAACCTTAGGTTCTTAAGGAATGTATTTCATCCAATAAGTGCGTTTGTGTCATTGGATAAACATTTAGGTCACTTAGTGCATCCCAAGGCTTATTTTTCACTTTTTGTTCTTAAGCAATGTATTTCATCCAAAAAGTGCAATTGTGTCGTTGGATTAACATTAACGTCATTTTGTGTATTCCAAGTCTTATTCTAATCCAATTTCGTTCTTACCCAATTTAGTTCCTCCAATAAGTGCATTTGTGTCGTTGGATTAACATTAAGGTCATCTTGTGCATCCTAAGGCTTATTCTAATTAATTTTTGTTCTAAACCAATGTATTTTCTCCTATAAGAGCATTTGTGTCATTGGAATAACATATAGGTAATTTTGTGCATCCCAAGCCTTGTTCTATACCAATGTAGTTCATCCAATAAGTGCATATGTGTCATTGGATTAACATTTACTTCATTTTGTGCATCCCAAGGCTTATTCTAATTACTTTTCGTTCTTAAGTAATGTATTTGATCCAAAAATTGTGTTTGTGTCATTGGATTAACATTTACGTCATTTTGTGCATTATAAGCCTTATTCTATCACTTTACGTTCTTAAGGAATGTATTTCATCCAAAAAGTGGGTTTGTGTCTTTGGATTATCATTAACGTCTTTTTGTGCATCCCAAG
>JBBPBO010000002.1:20945115-20963786 GCA_037974295.1 Cicer cuneatum | reverse complement strand
GCATTATACGCCTTATTCTAATAACCTTAGGTTCTTAAGGAATGTATTTCATCCAATAAGTGCGTTTGTGTCATTGGATAAACATTTAGGTCACTTAGTGCATCCCAAGGCTTATTTTTCACTTTTTGTTCTTAAGCAATGTATTTCATCCAAAAAGTGCAATTGTGTCGTTGGATTAACATTAACGTCATTTTGTGTATTCCAAGTCTTATTCTAATCCAATTTCGTTCTTACCCAATTTAGTTCCTCCAATAAGTGCATTTGTGTCGTTGGATTAACATTAAGGTCATCTTGTGCATCCTAAGGCTTATTCTAATTAATTTTTGTTCTAAACCAATGTATTTTCTCCTATAAGAGCATTTGTGTCATTGGAATAACATATAGGTAATTTTGTGCATCCCAAGCCTTGTTCTATACCAATGTAGTTCATCCAATAAGTGCATATGTGTCATTGGATTAACATTTACTTCATTTTGTGCATCCCAAGGCTTATTCTAATTACTTTTCGTTCTTAAGTAATGTATTTGATCCAAAAAGTGTGTTTGTGTCATTGGATTAACATTTACGTCATTTTGTGCATTATAAGCCTTATTCTATCACTTTACGTTCTTAAGGAATGTATTTCATCCAAAAAGTGGGTTTGTGTCTTTGGATTATCATTAACGTCTTTTTGTGCATCCCAAGACTTATTCTAATCACTTTTCGTTCTTAAGGATTGTATTTCATCCAAAAAGTGTGTTTGTGTCATTGGATTAACATTTACGTCTTTTTGTGCATCCCAAAGCTTATTGTTATCCATTTTCGTACTTAAGGAATGTATTTTATCCAAAAAGTGCGTTTGTGTCATTGGATTAACATTTAGGTCATTTAGTGCTTCCTAAGGCTTAGTCTGATCAATTTTTGTTCTTAAGGAATGTATTTCATCCAAAAAGTGCGTTTGTGTCATTGGATTAACATTTACGTCATTTTGTGCATCCCAAGGCTTATTCTTATCCATTTTTGTTGTTTACGAATGTATTTCATCCAAAAAGTGTGTTTGTGTCTTTGGATTAACATTTACTTCTTTTTGGGCATTATACGCCTTATTCTAATAACCTTAGGTTCTTAAGGAATGTATTTCATCCAATAAGTGCGTTTGTGTCATTGGATAAACATTTAGGTCACTTAGTGCATCCCAAGGCTTATTTTTCACTTTTTGTTCTTAAGCAATGTATTTCATCCAAAAAGTGCAATTGTGTCGTTGGATTAACATTAACGTCATTACGTGTATTCCAAGTCTTATTCTAATCCAATTTCGTTCTTACCCAATTTAGTTCCTCCAATAAGTGCATTTGTGTCGTTGGATTAACATTAAGGTCATCTTGTGCATCCTAAGGCTTATTCTAATTAATTTTTGTTCTAAACCAATGTATTTTCTCCTATAAGAGCATTTGTGTCATTGGAATAACATATAGGTAATTTTGTGCATCCCAAGCCTTGTTCTATACCAATGTAGTTCATCCAATAAGTGCATATGTGTCATTGGATTAACATTTACTTCATTTTGTGCATCCCAAGGCTTATTCTAATTACTTTTCGTTCTTAAGTAATGTATTTGATCCAAAAAGTGTGTTTGTGTCATTGGATTAACATTTACGTCATTTTGTGCATTATAAGCCTTATTCTAATCACTTTACGTTCTTAAGGAATGTATTTCATCCAAACAGTGGGTTTGTGTCTTTGGATTATCATTAACGTCTTTTTGTGCATCCCAAGGCTTATTCTAATCACTTTTCGTTCTTAAGGATTGTATTTCATCCAAAAAGTGTGTTTGTGTCATTGGATTAACATTTACGTCTTTTTGTGCATCCCAAAGCTTATTGTTATCCATTTTCGTACTTAAGGAATGTATTTTATCCAAAAAGTGTGAATGTGTCATTGGATTAACATTTAGGTCATTTAGTGCATCCTAAGGCTTATACTGATCACTTTTTGTTCTTAAGGAATGTATTTCATCCAAAAAGTGCGTTTGTGTCATTGGATTAACATTTACGTCATTTTGTGCATCCCAAGGCTTATTCTTATCCATTTTCGTTGTTAACGAATGTATTTCATCCAAAAAGTGTGTTTGTGTCTTTGGATTAACATTTACTTCATTTTGTGCATTATACGCCTTATTCTAATAACCTTACGTTCTTAAGGAATGTATTTCATCCAAAAAGTGTGTTTGTGAATTTGGATTAACATTTACTTCATTTTGTGCATCCCCAAGGCTTATTCTAATCACTTTTCTTTCTTAAGTAAGGTATTTCATCCAACAAATATGTTTGTGTCATTCGATTAACTTTTACGTCATTTTTTATATCCCAAGGCTTATTCTTATCAATTTTGGTTCTTAAGGAATGTATTTCATCCAAAAAGTGCGTTTGTGTCATTGGATTAACATTTACTTCATTTTGTGCATCCCAACGCTTATTCTTATCCATTTTCGTTGTTAAGGAATATATTTCAACCAAAAGTGCATTTGTGTCATTTGATTAAAATTTAGGTCATTATATATTCTAATTGATTTTTTTATGATATATTATTGTTATAATTTTAAAATATTATTAATTTAATAATTTAATTTTTAATTTGAAATTATAAATAAATTAATAAAAAATTAAAATCAAATAATAATATTTTAAAATCTTATTAATAATATATCATACTTTAAAAAATCACTTAAAATATACAAAGTAAATTTTAATAAAAAAATAATTACAATTAGTAACCAAAAATTTAAAATAATTAAAATTTAAAGGAATTTCTTTAATAAATTAAAAATAAAATTTGATATATTTAAAGAGATTAAAAATATATTTAATTTATTATAATATTAAAAATATGTATAATAAAAATACAGTACTCCATTATTATTAAGATAAATAAGCATTGATTGTCTCAAAAGTGTGGACCACACTTCTTCTCTAAAGGCGCTGCCTTTTCTCAAAAAGAAGCCAATAGCGTGTAAAAATTGCATAGTTACAGTAATGTTTCCGGCTAGAGATGTTAAAATAAGCTACGTTACGTCCTCGCCGTTAAACTATAAGAGTTTTTTTAGTGCGGTCCTAATAATACTGTTTCTTTAGTTTGCATGTGTATTCTTTAATTTGCAGTTCATAAAACTAATTTAAAAAATAAAAATATTAAATTGGATTACATATTCAAAACAAAAGTTGGTTCAAAAGAGATCCAACTCTCTTATCTATTTATAACTTAACAGTAACACTAATTCAAATTGAGTTAGATATTTATATGGAATTTACAATCTTTTTACTTTCCATGTTTAATTGAATTATTGAGATTTTCAATGAAGTTTATAGTTGGTTCTAGTTTCATTCTTACCTTTATTTATCATCTTCTAGTTCCTACAAATATTTAAGATTCAAGTAGATTCATCATATTTTTTCTAAGGTTAGGTGGAAGTTGGCTGTTATTGTTTGTTGAATCTCATTTGCATAAAAAGATGACTATGTTGGATTGACGTTAAGTTCATTTTGTGCATCCTAAGGCTTATTCTAATTAATTTTCGTTCTAAACCAATGTAGTTTCTCCAAAAAGAGCATTTGTGTCATTGGATTGACATATAGGTAATTTTGTGCTTCCCAAGGCTTATTCTAATGACTTTTGTTCTATACCAATGTTGTTCATCCAATAAGTGCATAAGTGCATATGTGTCATTGGATGAACATTTACTTCATTTTGTGCATCCTAAGGCTTATTCTAATTACTTTTCGTTCTTAAGTAATGTATTTGATCCAAAAAGTGTGTTTGTGTCATTGGATTAACATTTACGTCATTTTGTGCATTATAAGTCTTATTCTAATCACTTTTCGTTCTTAAGGAATGTATTTCTTCCAAAAAGTTTGTTTGTGTCTTTCGATTAACATTTATGTCATTTTGTGCATCCCAAGGCTTATTCTAATCACTTTTCGTTCTTAAGGAATGTATTTTATCCAAAAAGTATGTTTGTGTCATTATATTAACATTTACGTCTTGTTGTGCATCCCAAGGCTTATTCTTATCCATTTTCGTTCTTAAGGAATGTATTTCATCCAAAAAGTGCGTTTGTGTCATTGGATTAACATTTAGGTCATTTTGTGCATCCCAAGGCTTATTCTAATACATTTTCGTTCTATACCAATGTAGTTCATCCAAAAAGTGCATTTGTGTCATTGGATTAACATTTACATCATTTTGTGCATCCAAAGGCTTATTCTAATCACTTTTCATTCTTAAGCAATGTATTTCATCCAAAAACTGCATTTGTGTCTTTGGATTAACATTTACATCATTTTGTGCATCCCAAGGCTTATTCTAATCACTTTTCGTTCTTAAGTAATGTATTTCATCAAAAAAATGTGTTTGTGTCATTCGATTACATTGACGTCCTTTCGTGCATCCCAAGGCTTATTCTTATCCATTTTCGTTCTCAAGGAATGTATTTCATCCAAAAAGTGCGTTTGTGTCATTGGAATAACATTTAGGACATTTTATGCATCCCAAGGCTTATTCTAATCACTTTTTGTTCGTAAGGAATGTATTTCATCCAAAAAGTGCATTTGTGTCATTGGATTAACATTAACGTCATTTTGTGTATTCCCAGGCATATTCTAATCCATTTTTGTTCTTAGCCAATGTTGTTTCTCTAATAAGTGCATTTGTGTCATTGGATAAACAATTAGGTCTTTTTGTGCATCCCAAGGCTTATTGTAATCAATTTTCGTTTCAAACCAATGTAGTTTCTCCAATATAGGCAATTATGTGCATCCCAAGGCTTATTCTAATGTAGTTCATCCAATAAGTGCATTTGTGTCATTAGATTAACATTTCCTTCATTTTGTGCATCCCAAGGCTTATTCTGATCAATTTTTGTTCTTAAGGAATGTATTTCATCCAAAAGAAGTGTTGTGTCATTTGATTAATATTTGCGTCATTTTGTGCATCCCAAAGCTTATTCTTATTCATTTTCGTTCTTACCTAATGTAGTTTCTCCAATAAGTGCATTTGTGTCATTGGATTGATATTCAGGTCATTTTGTGCATCCCAAGGCTAATTCTGATTACTTTTTGTTCTTAAGGAATGTATTTCATCCAAAAAGTGCATTTGTGTCATTGGATTAACATTAAGGTCATTTTGTGTATTCCAATGCTTATTCTAATCCATTTTCATTCTTAGCCAATGTAGTTTCTCCAATAAGTGCATTTGTGTCATTGGATTGACATTATGGTCATTTTGTGCATCCCAAGGCTTATTCTAATCAATATTCGTTCTAATCCAATGAAGTATCTCCAATAAGTGCATTTTTGTCATTGGATTAACATTTACGTCATTTTGTGCATCCCAACGCTTATTCTAATGACTTTTCTTTCTATACCAATGTAGTTCATCCAATAAGTGCATTTGTGTCATTGGATTAACATTTACTTCATTTTGTGCATCCCATGGCTTATTCTAATCCATTTTCGTTCTTAAGTAATGTAGTTTCTCTAATAAGTGCATTTGTGTCATTGGATTGACAATTAGGTCATTTTGTGCATCCCAAGACTTATTCAAATGACTCTTCGTTCTATACCAATGTAGTTCTTCCAAAAAGTACATTTGTGTCATAGGATTAAAATTTACGTCATTTTGTGCATGCCAAGGCTTATTCTAATCAATTTTCGTTCTTAACGAATGTATTTCATCCAAAAAGTGTGTTTGTCTCTTTGGATTAACATTGACATCATTTTATGAATCACAAGGCTTATTCGAATCCATTTTCGTTCTTAAGGATTGTATTTCATCCAAAAATTGCATTTGTGTGATTTGATTAACAATTACGTCATTTTATGCATCCCAAGGCTTATTTTAATCACTTTTCATTCTTAAGGAATGTATGTCATCCAAAGAGTGTGTTTATGTCATAGGATTAACATTTACGTCATTTTGAACATCCCAAAGCTTACTCTAATCACTTTTCGTTCTTAAGGAATGTATTTCATCCAAAAAGAGCAGTTGTGTCATCGGATTAACATTTACGTCATTTTGTGCATCCCAAGGCTTATTCTAATCCATTTTCGTTCTTAACCAATGTAGTTTCTCCAATAAGTACATTTGTGTCATTGGATTGACATTTAGGTGATTTTGTGCATTCCAAGGCTTATTCTAATCGATTTTCGTTCTAAACCAATGTAGTTCATCAAATATGTGCATTTGTGTTATTGGATTAACATTTAGGTCATTTTGTGAATCCCAAGGCTTATTCTAATCCAATTTCGTTCTCAAGGAATGTATTTCATCCAAAAAGCATGTTTGTTTCATTGGATTAAGATTTAGGTCATTTTGTGCATCCAAAGGCTTATTCTAATCACTTTTTGTTCTTTTGGACTGTATTTCATCCAAAAAGTGCGTTTGTGTCATTGGATTAAAATTTAGGTCATTTTGTGCATCCCAAGGCTTATCTAATCACTTTTTGTTCTTAGCCAATGTAGTTTCTCCAAAAAGTGCATTTGTGTCATTGGATTGATATTTAGGTTATTTTGTTCATCCGAAAGCTTATTCTAATGACTTTTTGTTCTATACCAATGTAGTTCATCCAATAAGTGCATTTGTGTCATTGGTTATCATTTACTTCATTTTGTGCATCCCAAGGCTTATTCTAATTAGTTTTTGCTCTTATGTAATGTATTTGATCCAAAAAGTGTGTTTGTGTCATTGGATTAACATTTACATCATTTTGTGCATTATAAGCTTTATTCTAATCAGTTTTCGTTCTTAAGGAACGTATTTCATCCAAAAAGTGCATTTGTGTCATTGGATTGACATTTAGGTCATTTTTGTGCATCCCAAGGCTTATTCTAATCTATTTTCGTTCTAAACCAATGTAGTTCATCGAATAAGTGCATTTGTGTCATTGGATTAACATTTTGTGCATCCCATAGGCTTATTCTAATTACTTTCGTTCCTAATGAATGTATTTCATCCAAAAAGTGCATTTGTGTCATTGCATTTACATTTTCGTCATTTTATGCATCCCAAGGCTCATTCTAATCCGTTTTCGTTCTTAAGGATTGTATTTCATCCGAAAAGTGCGTTTATGTCATTAGATTAACATTTAGGTCATTTTGTGCATCACTAGGCTTATTCTAATCGATTTTCTTTCTAAACCAATGTTGTGCATCAAATAAGTGTATTAGTGTCTTTGGATTAACATTAAGGTCATTTTGTGCATCCCAACGCTTATTCTAATGACTTTTCGTTCTATACCAATAAGTGCATTTGTGTAATTGGATTAACATTACGATCATTTTGTGCATGTATTTCATCCAAAAAGTTCGTTTGTGTAATTGGATTAACATTAAGGAATGAATTTCATCCAAAAAGTGTGATTGTGTCATTGGTTTAATATTTACGTCGTTTTTAAGGAATGTATTTCATCTTAAAAGTGCATTTGTGTCATTGGATTAACATTAAGGTCACTTTGTGTATTCCAAGGCTTATTCTAATCCATTTTCTTTCTTAGCCAATGTAGTTTCTACTTTAAGTGAATTTGTGTCATTGGATTGACATTTAGATCATTTTGGGCATCCCAAGGCTTATTCTAATTACTTTTCGTTCTTAAGGAATGTATTTCATCCAAAAAGTGTGTTTGTGTTATTGGATTATCATTTACGTCATTTTTTGCATCCCAAGGCTTATTCTAATCACTTTTTGTTCTTAATGAATGTATTTCATCCAAAAAATGCGTTTGTGACATTCAATTTACATTTACTTCATTTTGTGCATCCCAAGGCTCATTCTAATCCGTTTTCGTTCGTAAGGATTGTTTTTCATCCAAAAAGTTCGTTTGTGTTGCTGGATTAACATTTACATCATTTTGTGCATCCCAAGGTTCATTCTAATCCATTTTCGTTCTTAAGGATTGTATTTCATCCAAAAATTGCGTTTGTGTCATTCAATTAACATTTACGTCATTTTGTATATCCCAAGGCTTATTCTAATCACTTTTTGTTCTTAAGGAATGTATTTCATCCAAAAAGTGAGTTTGTGTCATTGGATTAACATTATGGTCATTTTGTGTATTCTAAGGCTTATTCTAATCCATTTTCGTTCTTAGCCAATGTTGTTTCTCTAATAAGTGCATTTGTGTCATTGGATAAACAATTAGGTCTTTTTGTGCATCCCAAGGCTTATTGTAATCAATTTTCGTTTCAAACCAATGTAGTTTCTCAAATATAGGCAATTATGTGCATCCCAAGGCTTATTCTAATGTAGTTCATCCAATAAGTGCATTTGTGTCATTAGATTAACATTTACTTCATTTTGTGCATCCCAAGGCTTATTCTGATCAATTTCATTCTTAAGGAATGTATTTCATCCAAAAAGTGCGTTTGTGTCATTGGATAACATTTAGGTCATTTTGTGCATCCAAAGGCTTATTTTAATCACCTTTCGTTCTGAATGAATATATGTCATCCAAAAATTGCGTTTGTGTCGTTGGATTAGCATTTAGGTCATTTTGTGCATCCCAAGGATAATTCTAGTCAATTTTTGTTCTTAACCAATGTAGTTTCTCCAATAAGAGCATTTGTGTAATTGGATTGACATTTAGTTCATTTTGTGCTCCCCAAGGCTTATTCGAATGACTTTTCTTTCCATACCAATGTAGTTCATCCAATAAGTGCATTGGTGTCATTAACATTTACGTCATTTTGTGCATCCCAAGGCTTATTCTTTTACTTTTCGTACTTAAGAAATGCATTTGATCCAAGAAGTGTGTTTGTGTTATTGGATTAATGTTTACGTCATTTTGTGCATTATAAGGCTTATTCTAATCACTTTTCGTTCTTAAGCAATGTATTTGATCCAAAAAGTGTGTTTGTGTCTTTGGATTAACATTTACGTCATTTTGTGCATTATAAGGCCTATTCTAATCATTTTTCGTTCTTAAGGAATGTATTTCATCCAAAAAGTGTGTTGGTGTCATTGGATTAACATTTCCATCATTTTGTACATCACAAGGCTTATTCTCATCCATTTTCGTTCTTAAGGAATGTATCTCATTTAAAAAATGTGTTTCTTTCATTGGATTAATCATTACGTCATTTTGTCATTGGATTAATCATTACAAGGCCTATTCTAATCATTTACGTCATTTTGTGCATCCCAATATTTATTCTAATCACTTATTGTTATTAACCAATGTAGTTCATCCAATAAATGCATTTGTGTCATTGGATTAACATTCACGTCATTTTGGGCATTATAAGGCTTATTCTAATAACTTTTCGTCCTTAAGGAATGTATTTCATCCAAAAAGTGCGTTTATGTCATACGATTAACATTTACCTTATTTTGTGCATCCCAAGGCTTATTCCAATCACTTTTTGTTCTTAAGGAATGTATTTCATCCAAAATATGCATTTGTGTCATTGGATTAACATTAAGGTCATTTTGTGTATTCCAAGGCTTATTCTAATCCATTTTCATTCATAGCCAACGTAGTTTCTCAAATAAGTGCATTTGTGTCATGGGAATGACATTATGGTCATTTTGTGCTTCCCAAGGCTTGTTCTAATCCATTTTCGTTCGAAACCAACGTAGTTTCTCCAATAAAGTGCATTTGTGTTATTGGATTGATATTATGGTCATTTTGTGCATTCCAAGGCTTATTCTGATCACTTTTTGTTCTTAAGGAATGTATTCATTCTAAAAAGTGTGTTTAAAACATTGGATTAACATTTACGTCATTTTGGGCATTATAAGGCTTATTCTAATCACTTTTTGTTCTTAAGGAATGTATTTCATCCAAAAAGTGAGTTTGTGTCATTGGATTAACATTTTGGTAATTTTGTGCATCCCAAGGCTTATTCTAATTACTTTTTGTTCTTAAGGAATGTATTTCATTAAAAGAGTGCATTTGTGTCATTGGATTAACATTAAGCTCATTTTCTGAATTCTAAGGCTTATTCTAATCCATTTTCGTTCTTAGCCAATGTAGTTGTGTCATTGGATTGACATTTAGGTCAATTTGTGCATCCCAAGACTTATTCTAATCCATTTTCGTTCTAAACCAATCTAGTTTCTCCATTAAATGCATTTGTGTCATTCGATTCACATTTAGGTCATATTGTGCATCCCAAGGCTTATTCTAGTCACATTTCGTTCTATACCAATGTAGTTCATTCAATAAGTGCAATTCTGTCTTTGGATTAACATTTACGTCATTTTGTGCATCCCAAGGCTTATTTTAATCACTTTCCATTCATAAGGAATGTATTTCATCAAAAAAGTGTGTTTGTGTCTTTGGATTAACATTACGTCATTTTGTCATTGGATTAATCATTACAAGGCCTATTCTAATCATTTACGTCATTTTGTGCATCCCAATATTTATTCTAATCACTTATTGTTATTAACCAATGTAGTTCATCCAATAAATGCATTTGTGTCATTGGATTAACATTCACGTCATTTTGGGCATTATAAGGCTTATTCTAATAACTTTTCGACCTTAAGGGATGTATTTCATCAAAAAAGTGCGTTTGTGTCTTTGGATTAACATTTATGTCATTTTGTCTATCCCAAGGCTTATTCCAATCACTTTATGTTCTTAAGGAATGTATTTCATCCAAAATATGCATTTGTGTCATTGGATTAGCATTAAGTTCATTTTGTGTATTCCAAGGCTTATTCTAATCCATTTTCATTCTTAGCCAACGTAGTTTCTCCAATAAGTGCATTTTTGTCATTAGATTGACATTATGGTCATTTTGTGCTTCCCAAGGCTTATTCTAATCCATTTTCGTTCGAAACTAACGTAGTTTCTCCAATAAGTGCATTTGTGTCATTGGATTGACATTATGGACATTGGATTAAAAATGTAAGGTATTCCATCCAAAAAATGTGTTTCTTAAGGAATGTGTTTCTTCCAAAAAGTGTGTTTGTGTCTTTGGATTAACATTTATGTCATTTTGTGCATCCCAAGGCATATTCTAATCACTTTTCGTTCTTAAGGAATGTATTTCATCCAAAAAGTGTGTTTGTGTCATTATATTAACATTTACGTCATTTTGTGCATCCCAAGGCTTATTCTAATCACTTTTCGTTCTTAAGTAAGGTATTTCATCCAAAAATTATGTTTGTGTCATTCGATTAACATTTACGTCATTTTGTGCATCCCAAGGCTTGTTCTAATCCATTTTCGTTCTATACCCATGTAGTTCATTCAAAAAGTGCATTTGTGTCATTGGATTAACATTTACGTCATTTTGTGCATCCAACGGCTTATTCTAATCACTTTTCATTCTTAAGGAATGTATTTCATCCAAAAAGTGCATTTGTGTCTTTGGATTAACATGTACATCATTTTGTGCATCCCAAGGCTTATTGTAATCACTTTTCGTTCTTAAGTAAGGTATTTCATCCAAAAAATGTGTTTGTGTCATTGGATTAACATTTACGTCATTTTGTGCTTCCCAAGGCTTATTCTAATCACTTTACGTTCTTAAGGAATGTATTTAATCCAAAAAGTGGGTTTGTGTCCTTGGATTAACATTTACGTCATTTTGTGCATCCCAAGGCTTATTCTAATCACTTTTCGTTCTTAGCCAATTTAGTTTTTCCAATAAGTGCATTTGTGTCGTTGGATTAACATTAAGGTCATTTTCTGCATCCTAAGGCTTATTCTAATTAATTTTCGTTCTAAACCAATCTAGTTTCTCCAATAAGAGCATTTGTGTCATTGGATTGACATATAGGTAATTTTGTGCATCCCAAGGCTTATTCTAATGACTTTTATTCTATACCAATGTCGTTCATCCAATAAGTGCATATGTGTCATTGGATTAACATTTACTTCATTTTGTGCATCCCAAGGCTTATTCTAATTACTTTTGGTTCTTAAGTAAGGTATTTCGTCCGAAAAATATGTTTGTGTCATTGGATTAACATTTAGGTCATTTTGTGCATCCCAAGGCTTATTCTAATCCATTTTCGTTCTATACCAATGTAGTTCATCCAAAAAGTGCATTTGTGTCATTGGATTAACATTTACGTCATTTTGTGCATCCAAAGGCTTATTCTAATCACTTTTCATTCTTAACGAATGTATTTCATCCAATAAGTATGTTTGTGTCTTTGGATTAACATTTACATCATTTTCGGCATTCCAAGACTTATTCTAATCACTTTTCGTTCTTAAGTAAGGTATTTCATCCAAAAAATGTGTTTGTGTCATTGGATTAACATTTACGTCATTTTGTGCATCCCAAGGCTTATTCTTATCCATTTTCATTCTTAAGGAATGTATTTCATCCAAAAAGTTCGTTTGTGTCAATGGATTAACATTTAGGTCGTTTTGTGCATCCCAAGGCTTATTGTAATCACTTTTTGTTCTTAAGGAATGTGTTTCATCCCAAAAGTGCATTTGTGTCATTGGATTAACATTAACGTCATTTTGTGTATTCCAAGGCTTATTCTAATCCATTTTCGTTCTTAGCCAATTTAGTTTTTCCAATAAGTGCATTTTGTCGTTGGATTAACATTAAGGTCATTTTGTGCATCCTGAGGCTTATTCTAATTAATTTTCGTTCAAAACCAATGTAGTTTCTCCAATAAGAGCATTTGTGTCATTGGATTGACATATAGGTAATTTTGTGCATGCAAAGGCTTATTCTAATGACTTTTGTTCTATACCAATGTAGTTCGTCCAATAAGTGCATATGTGTCATTGAATTAACATTTACTTCATTTTGTGCATCCCAAGGCTTATTCTAATTACTTTTCCTTCTTAAGTAATGTATTTGTTCCAAAAAGTGTGTTGGCGTCATTGGATTAACAGTTATGTCATTTTTTGCATTATAAGCCTTATTCTAATCACTTTACATTGTTAAGGAATGTATTTCATCCAAAAAGTGTGTTTATTCTAATTAATTTTCGTTCTAAACCTATGTAGTTTCTCCCATAAGAGCATTTGTGTCATTGGATTGACATATAGGAAATTTTGTGCAACCCAAGGCTTATTCTAATGACTTTTAAACTATACCAATGTAGTTCATCCAATAAGTGCATATGTGTCATTGGATTAACATTTACTTCATTTTGTGCATCCCAAGGCTTATTCTAATTACTTTTCGTTCTTAAGTAATGTATTTGATCCAAAAAGTGTGTTTGTGTCATTGGATTAAAATTAACGTCATTTTGTGCATCCCAAGGCTTATTCTAATCACCTTTCGTTCTTAAGTAAGGTATTTCGTCCAAAAAATATGTTTGTGTCATTCGATTTACATTTACGTCATTTTGTTCATCCCAAGGCTTATTCTAATCCGTTTTCGTTCTATACCAATGTAGTTCATCCAAAAAGTGCATTTGTGTCATTGGATTAACATTTACATCATTTTGTGCAACCCAAGGGTTATTCTAATTACTTTGCGTTCTTAAGTAAGGTATTTCATCCAAAAAATGTGTTTGTGTCATTCAATTAACATTTACGTCATTTTGTGCATTATAAGCCTTATTCTAATCACTTTAAGTTCTTAAAGAATGGATTTCATCCAATAAGTGGGTTTGAGTCTATGGATTAACATTTACGTCTTTTTGTGCATCCCAAGGCTTATTCTAATCACTTTATGTTCTTAAGGATTGTATTTGAACCAACAAGTGTGTTTGTATCCATGGATTAACATTTTCGTCTTTTTGTGCATCCCAAAGCTTATTGTTATCCATTTTCATACTTAAGGAATGTATTTCATCCAAAAAGTGCGTTTGTGTCATTGAATTAACATTTAGGTCATTTAGTGCTTCCTAAGGCTTAGTCTGATCAATTTTTGTTCTTAAGGAATGTATTTCATCCAAAAAGTGCGTTTGTGTCATTGGATTAACATTTACGTCATTTTGTGCATCCCAAGGCTTATTCTTATCCATTTTCGTTGTTAACGAATGTATTTCATCCAAAAAGTGTGTTTGTGTCTTTGGATTAACATTTACTTCATTTTGTGCATTATACGCCTTATTCTAATAACCTTATGTTCTTAAGGAATGTATTTCATCCAATAAGTGCGTTTGTGTCATTGGATAAACATTTAGGTCACTTAGTGCATCCCAAGGCTTATTTTTCACTTTTTGTTCTTAAGCAATGTATTTCATCCAAAAAGTGCAATTGTGTCGTTGGATTAACATTAACGTCATTTTGTGTATTCCAAGTCTTATTCTAATCCAATTTCGTTCTTACCCAATTTAGTTCCTCCAATAAGTGCATTTGTGTCGTTGGATTAACATTAAGGTCATCTTGTGCATCCTAAGGCTTATTCTAATTAATTTTTGTTCTAAACCAATGTATTTTCTCCTATAAGAGCATTTGCGTCATTGAAATAACATATAGGTAATTTTGTGCATCCCAAGCCTTGTTCTATACCAATCTAGTTCATCCAATAAGTGCATATGTGTCATTGGATTAACATTTACTTCATTTTGTGCATCCCAAGGCTTATTCTAATTACTTTTCGTTCTTAAGTAATGTATTTGATCCAAAAAGTGTGTTTGTGTCATTGGATTAACATTTACGTCATTTTGTGCATTATAAGCCTTATTCTAATCACTTTACGTTCTTAAGGAATGTATTTCATCCAAAAAGTGGGTTTGTGTCTTTGGATTATCATTAACGTCTTTTTGTGTATCCCAAGGCTTATTCTAATCACTTTTCGTTCTTAAGGATTGTATTTCATCCAAAAAGTGTGTTTGTGTCATTGGATTAACATTTACGTCTTTTTGTGCATCCCAAAGCTTATTGTTATCCATTTTCGTACTTAAGGAATATATTTTATCCAAAAAGTGTGAATGTGTCATTGGATTAACATTTAGGTCATTTAGTGCATCCTAAGGCTTATACTGATCACTTTTTGTTCTTAAGGAATGTATTTCATCCAAAAAGTGCGTTTGTGTCATTGGATTAACATTTACGTCATTTTGTGCATCCCAAGGCTTATTCTTATCCATTTTCGTTGTTAACGAATGTATTTCATCCAAAAAGTGTGTTTGTGACTTTGGATTAACATTTACTTCATTTTGTGCATCCCCACGCTTATTCTTATCACTTTTTCGTTTTTAAGGAATGTATTTCATCCAAAAAGTGTGTTTGTGTCATTATATTAACATTTACGTCATTTTCTGCATCCCAAGGCTTATTCTAATCACTTTTCTTTCTTAAGTAAGGTATTTCATCCAACAAATATGTTTGTGTCATTCGATTAACATTTACGTCATTTTTTATATCCCAAGGCTTATTCTTATCAATTTTGGTTCTTAAGGAATGTATTTCATCCAAAAAGTGCGTTTGTGTCATTGAATTAACATTTAGGTCATTTAGTGCTTCCTAAGGCTTAGTCTGATCAATTTTTGTTCTTAAGGAATGTATTTCATCCAAAAAGTGCGTTTGTGTCATTGGATTAACATTTACGTCATTTTGTGCATCCCAAGGCTTATTCTTATCCATTTTCGTTGTTAACGAATGTATTTCATCCAAAAAGTGTGTTTGTGTCTTTGGATTAACATTTACTTCATTTTGTGCATTATACGCCTTATTCTAATAACCTTATGTTCTTAAGGAATGTATTTCATCCAATAAGTGCGTTTGTGTCATTGGATAAACATTTAGGTCACTTAGTGCATCCCAAGGCTTATTTTTCACTTTTTGTTCTTAAGCAATGTATTTCATCCAAAAAGTGCAATTGTGTCGTTGGATTAACATTAACGTCATTTTGTGTATTCCAAGTCTTATTCTAATCCAATTTCGTTCTTACCCAATTTAGTTCCTCCAATAAGTGCATTTGTGTCGTTGGATTAACATTAAGGTCATCTTGTGCATCCTAAGGCTTATTCTAATTAATTTTTGTTCTAAACCAATGTATTTTCTCCTATAAGAGCATTTGCGTCATTGAAATAACATATAGGTAATTTTGTGCATCCCAAGCCTTGTTCTATACCAATCTAGTTCATCCAATAAGTGCATATGTGTCATTGGATTAACATTTACTTCATTTTGTGCATCCCAAGGCTTATTCTAATTACTTTTCGTTCTTAAGTAATGTATTTGATCCAAAAAGTGTGTTTGTGTCATTGGATTAACATTTACGTCATTTTGTGCATTATAAGCCTTATTCTAATCACTTTACGTTCTTAAGGAATGTATTTCATCCAAAAAGTGGGTTTGTGTCTTTGGATTATCATTAACGTCTTTTTGTGTATCCCAAGGCTTATTCTAATCACTTTTCGTTCTTAAGGATTGTATTTCATCCAAAAAGTGTGTTTGTGTCATTGGATTAACATTTACGTCTTTTTGTGCATCCCAAAGCTTATTGTTATCCATTTTCGTACTTAAGGAATATATTTTATCCAAAAAGTGTGAATGTGTCATTGGATTAACATTTAGGTCATTTAGTGCATCCTAAGGCTTATACTGATCAGTTTTTGTTCTTAAGGAATGTATTTCATCCAAAAAGTGCGTTTGTGTCATTGGATTAACATTTACGTCATTTTGTGCATCCCAAGGCTTATTCTTATCCATTTTCGTTGTTAACGAATGTATTTCATCCAAAAAGTGTGTTTGTGACTTTGGATTAACATTTACTTCATTTTGTGCATCCCCAGGCTTATTCTTATCACTTTTTCGTTTTTAAGGAATGTATTTCATCCAAAAAGTGTGTTTGTGTCATTATATTAACATTTACGTCATTTTCTGCATCCCAAGGCTTATTCTAATCACTTTTCTTTCTTAAGTAAGGTATTTCATCCAACAAATATGTTTGTGTCATTCGATTAACATTTACGTCATTTTTTATATCCCAAGGCTTATTCTTATCAATTTTGGTTCTTAAGGAATGTATTTCATCCAAAAAGTGCGTTTGTGTCATTGAATTAACATTTAGGTCATTTAGTGCTTCCTAAGGCTTATTCTGATCAATTTTTGTTCTTAAGGAATGTATTTCATCCAAAAAGTGCGTTTGTGTCATTGGATTAACATTTACGTCATTTTGTGCATCCCAAGGCTTATTCTTATCCATTTTCGTTGTTAACGAATGTATTTCATCCAAAAAGTGTGTTTGTGTCTTTGGATTAACATTTACTTCATTTTGTGCATTATACGCCTTATTCTAATAACCTTATGTTCTTAAGGAATGTATTTCATCCAATAAGTGCGTTTGTGTCATTGGATAAACATTTAGGTCACTTAGTGCATCCCAAGGCTTATTTTTCACTTTTTGTTCTTAAGCAATGTATTTCATCCAAAAAGTGCAATTGTGTCGTTGGATTAACATTAACGTCATTTTGTGTATTCCAAGTCTTATTCTAATCCAATTTCGTTCTTACCCAATTTAGTTCCTCCAATAAGTGCATTTGTGTCGTTGGATTAACATTAAGGTCATCTTGTGCATCCTAAGGCTTATTCTAATTAATTTTTGTTCTAAACCAATGTATTTTCTCCTATAAGAGCATTTGTGTCATTGGAATAACATATAGGTAATTTTGTGCATCCCAAGCCTTGTTCTATACCAATGTAGTTCATCCAATAAGTGCATATGTGTCATTGGATTAACATTTACTTCATTTTGTGCATCCCAAGGCTTATTCTAATTACTTTTCGTTCTTAAGTAATGTATTTGATCCAAAAAGTGTGTTTGTGTCATTGGATTAACATTTACGTCATTTTGTGCATTATAAGCCTTATTCTAATCACTTTACGTTCTTAAGGAATGTATTTCATCCAAAAAGTGGGTTTGTGTCTTTGGATTATCATTAACGTCTTTTTGTGTATCCCAAGGCTTATTCTAATCACTTTTCGTTCTTAAGGATTGTATTTCATCCAAAAAGTGTGTTTGTGTCATTGGATTAACATTTACGTCTTTTTGTGCATCCCAAAGCTTATTGTTATCCATTTTCGTACTTAAGGAATATATTTTATCCAAAAAGTGTGAATGTGTCATTGGATTAACATTTAGGTCATTTAGTGCATCCTAAGGCTTATACTGATCAGTTTTTGTTCTTAAGGAATGTATTTCATCCAAAAAGTGCGTTTGTGTCATTGGATTAACATTTACGTCATTTTGTGCATCCCAAGGCTTATTCTTATCCATTTTCGTTGTTAACGAATGTATTTCATCCAAAAAGTGTGTTTGTGACTTTGGATTAACATTTACTTCATTTTGTGCATCCCCAGGCTTATTCTTATCACTTTTTCGTTTTTAAGGAATGTATTTCATCCAAAAAGTGTGTTTGTGTCATTATATTAACATTTACGTCATTTTCTGCATCCCAAGGCTTATTCTAATCACTTTTCTTTCTTAAGTAAGGTATTTCATCCAACAAATATGTTTGTGTCATTCGATTAACATTTACGTCATTTTTTATATCCCAAGGCTTATTCTTATCAATTTTGGTTCTTAAGGAATGTATTTCATCCAAAAAGTGCGTTTGTGTCATTGAATTAACATTTAGGTCATTTAGTGCTTCCTAAGGCTTAGTCTGATCAATTTTTGTTCTTAAGGAATGTATTTCATCCAAAAAGTGCGTTTGTGTCATTGGATTAACATTTACGTCATTTTGTGCATCCCAAGGCTTATTCTTATCCATTTTCGTTGTTAACGAATGTATTTCATCCAAAAAGTGTGTTTGTG
>JBBPBO010000002.1:20921827-20944615 GCA_037974295.1 Cicer cuneatum | reverse complement strand
GCCTTATTCTAATAACCTTATGTTCTTAAGGAATGTATTTCATCCAATAAGTGCGTTTGTGTCATTGGATAAACATTTAGGTCACTTAGTGCATCCCAAGGCTTATTTTTCACTTTTTGTTCTTAAGCAATGTATTTCATCCAAAAAGTGCAATTGTGTCGTTGGATTAACATTAACGTCATTTTGTGTATTCCAAGTCTTATTCTAATCCAATTTCGTTCTTACCCAATTTAGTTCCTCCAATAAGTGCATTTGTGTCGTTGGATTAACATTAAGGTCATCTTGTGCATCCTAAGGCTTATTCTAATTAATTTTTGTTCTAAACCAATGTATTTTCTCCTATAAGAGCATTTGCGTCATTGAAATAACATATAGGTAATTTTGTGCATCCCAAGCCTTGTTCTATACCAATCTAGTTCATCCAATAAGTGCATATGTGTCATTGGATTAACATTTACTTCATTTTGTGCATCCCAAAGCTTATTCTAATTACTTTTCGTTCTTAAGTAATGTATTTGATCCAAAAAGTGTGTTTGTGTCATTGGATTAACATTTACGTCATTTTGTGCATTATAAGCCTTATTCTAATCACTTTACGTTCTTAAGGAATGTATTTCATCCAAAAAGTGGGTTTGTGTCTTTGGATTATCATTAACGTCTTTTTGTGTATCCCAAGGCTTATTCTAATCACTTTTCGTTCTTAAGGATTGTATTTCATCCAAAAAGTGTGTTTGTGTCATTGGATTAACATTTACGTCTTTTTGTGCATCCCAAAGCTTATTGTTATCCATTTTCGTACTTAAGGAATATATTTTATCCAAAAAGTGTGAATGTGTCATTGGATTAACATTTAGGTCATTTAGTGCATCCTAAGGCTTATACTGATCACTTTTTGTTCTTAAGGAATGTATTTCATCCAAAAAGTGCGTTTGTGTCATTGGATTAACATTTACGTCATTTTGTGCATCCCAAGGCTTATTCTTATCCATTTTCGTTGTTAACGAATGTATTTCATCCAAAAAGTGTGTTTGTGACTTTGGATTAACATTTACTTCATTTTGTGCATCCCCAGGCTTATTCTTATCACTTTTTCGTTTTTAAGGAATGTATTTCATCCAAAAAGTGTGTTTGTGTCATTATATTAACATTTACGTCATTTTCTGCATCCCAAGGCTTATTCTAATCACTTTTCTTTCTTAAGTAAGGTATTTCATCCAACAAATATGTTTGTGTCATTCGATTAACATTTACGTCATTTTTTATATCCCAAGGCTTATTCTTATCAATTTTGGTTCTTAAGGAATGTATTTCATCCAAAAAGTGCGTTTGTGTCATTGAATTAACATTTAGGTCATTTAGTGCTTCCTAAGGCTTAGTCTGATCAATTTTTGTTCTTAAGGAATGTATTTCATCCAAAAAGTGCGTTTGTGTCATTGGATTAACATTTACGTCATTTTGTGCATCCCAAGGCTTATTCTTATCCATTTTCGTTGTTAACGAATGTATTTCATCCAAAAAGTGTGTTTGTGTCTTTGGATTAACATTTACTTCATTTTGTGCATCCCCAGGCTTATTCTTATCACTTTTTCGTTTTTAAGGAATGTATTTCATCCAAAAAGTGTGTTTGTGTCATTATATTAACATTTACGTCATTTTCTGCATCCCAAGGCTTATTCTAATCACTTTTCTTTCTTAAGTAAGGTATTTCATCCAACAAATATGTTTGTGTCATTCGATTAACATTTACGTCATTTTTTATATCCCAAGGCTTATTCTTATCAATTTTGGTTCTTAAGGAATGTATTTCATCCAAAAAGTGCGTTTGTGTCATTGAATTAACATTTAGGTCATTTAGTGCTTCCTAAGGCTTAGTCTGATCAATTTTTGTTCTTAAGGAATGTATTTCATCCAAAAAGTGCGTTTGTGTCATTGGATTAACATTTACGTCATTTTGTGCATCCCAAGGCTTATTCTTATCCATTTTCGTTGTTAACGAATGTATTTCATCCAAAAAGTGTGTTTGTGTCTTTGGATTAACATTTACTTCATTTTGTGCATTATAAGCCTTATTCTAATAACCTTATGTTCTTAAGGAATGTATTTCATCCAATAAGTGCGTTTGTGTCATTGGATAAACATTTAGGTCACTTAGTGCATCCCAAGGCTTATTTTTCACTTTTTGTTCTTAAGCAATGTATTTCATCCAAAAAGTGCAATTGTGTCGTTGGATTAACATTAACGTCATTTTGTGTATTCCAAGTCTTATTCTAATCCAATTTCGTTCTTACCCAATTTAGTTCCTCCAATAAGTGCATTTGTGTCGTTGGATTAACATTAAGGTCATCTTGTGCATCCTAAGGCTTATTCTAATTAATTTTTGTTCTAAACCAATGTATTTTCTCCTATAAGAGCATTTGCGTCATTGAAATAACATATAGGTAATTTTGTGCATCCCAAGCCTTGTTCTATACCAATCTAGTTCATCCAATAAGTGCATATGTGTCATTGGATTAACATTTACTTCATTTTGTGCATCCCAAGGCTTATTCTAATTACTTTTCGTTCTTAAGTAATGTATTTGATCCAAAAAGTGTGTTTGTGTCATTGGATTAACATTTACGTCATTTTGTGCATTATAAGCCTTATTCTAATCACTTTACGTTCTTAAGGAATGTATTTCATCCAAAAAGTGGGTTTGTGTCTTTGGATTATCATTTACGTCTTTTTGTGTATCCCAAGGCTTATTCTAATCACTTTTCGTTCTTAAGGATTGTATTTCATCCAAAAAGTGTGTTTGTGTCATTGGATTAACATTTACGTCTTTTTGTGCATCCCAAAGCTTATTGTTATCCATTTTCGTACTTAAGGAATATATTTTATCCAAAAAGTGTGAATGTGTCATTGGATTAACATTTAGGTCATTTAGTGCATCCTAAGGCTTATACTGATCACTTTTTGTTCTTAAGGAATGTATTTCATCCAAAAAGTGCGTTTGTGTCATTGGATTAACATTTACGTCATTTTGTGCATCCCAAGGCTTATTCTTATCCATTTTCGTTGTTAACGAATGTATTTCATCCAAAAAGTGTGTTTGTGACTTTGGATTAACATTTACTTCATTTTGTGCATCCCCAGGCTTATTCTTATCACTTTTTCGTTTTTAAGGAATGTATTTCATCCAAAAAGTGTGTTTGTGTCATTATATTAACATTTACGTCATTTTCTGCATCCCAAGGCTTATTCTAATCACTTTTCTTTCTTAAGTAAGGTATTTCATCCAACAAATATGTTTGTGTCATTCGATTAACATTTACGTCATTTTTTATATCCCAAGGCTTATTCTTATCAATTTTGGTTCTTAAGGAATGTATTTCATCCAAAAAGTGCGTTTGTGTCATTGAATTAACATTTAGGTCATTTAGTGCTTCCTAAGGCTTAGTCTGATCAATTTTTGTTCTTAAGGAATGTATTTCATCCAAAAAGTGCGTTTGTGTCATTGGATTAACATTTACGTCATTTTGTGCATCCCAAGGCTTATTCTTATCCATTTTCGTTGTTTACGAATGTATTTCATCCAAAAAGTGTGTTTGTGTTATTGGATTAACATTTACTTCATTTTGTGCATTATACGCCTTATTCTAATAACCTTATGTTCTTAAGGAATGTATTTCATCCAATAAGTGCGTTTGTGTCATTGGATAAACATTTAGGTCACTTAGTGCATCCCAAGGCTTATTTTTCACTTTTTGTTCTTAAGCAATGTATTTCATCCAAAAAGTGCAATTGTGTCGTTGGATTAACATTAACGTTATTTTGTGTATTCCAAGACTTATTCTAATCCAATTTCGTTCTTACCCAATTTAGTTCCTCCAATAAGTGCATTTGTGTCGTTGGATTAACATTAAGGTCATCTTGTGCATCCTAAGGCTTATTCTAATTAATTTTTGTTCTAAACCAATGTATTTTCTCCTATAAGAGCATTTGTGTCATTGGAATAACATATAGGTAATTTTGTGCATCCCAAGCCTTGTTCTATACCAATGTAGTTCATCCAATAAGTGCATATGTGTCATTGGATTAACATTTACTTCATTTTGTGCATCCCAAGGCTTATTCTAATTACTTTTCGTTCTTAAGTAATGTATTTGATCCAAAAAGTGTGTTTGTGTCATTGGATTAACATTTACGTCATTTTGTGCATTATAAGCCTTATTCTAATCACTTTACGTTCTTAAGGAATGTATTTCATCCAAAAAGTGGGTTTGTGTCTTTGGATTATCATTAACGTCTTTTTGTGTATCCCAAGGCTTATTCTAATCACTTTTCGTTCTTAAGGATTGTATTTCATCCAAAAAGTGTGTTTGTGTCATTGGATTAACATTTACGTCTTTTTGTGCATCCCAAAGCTTATTGTTATCCATTTTCGTACTTAAGGAATATATTTTATCCAAAAAGTGTGAATGTGTCATTGGATTAACATTTAGGTCATTTAGTGCATCCTAAGGCTTATACTGATCACTTTTTGTTCTTAAGGAATGTATTTCATCCAAAAAGTGCGTTTGTGTCATTGGATTAACATTTACGTCATTTTGTGCATCCCAAGGCTTATTCTTATCCATTTTCGTTGTTAACGAATGTATTTCATCCAAAAAGTGTGTTTGTGACTTTGGATTAACATTTACTTCATTTTGTGCATCCCCAGGCTTATTCTTATCACTTTTTCGTTTTTAAGGAATGTATTTCATCCAAAAAGTGTGTTTGTGTCATTATATTAACATTTACGTCATTTTCTGCATCCCAAGGCTTATTCTAATCACTTTTCTTTCTTAAGTAAGGTATTTCATCCAACAAATATGTTTGTGTCATTCGATTAACATTTACGTCATTTTTTATATCCCAAGGCTTATTCTTATCAATTTTGGTTCTTAAGGAATGTATTTCATCCAAAAAGTGCGTTTGTGTCATTGAATTAACATTTAGGTCATTTAGTGCTTCCTAAGGCTTAGTCTGATCAATTTTTGTTCTTAAGGAATGTATTTCATCCAAAAAGTGCGTTTGTGTCATTGGATTAACATTTACGTCATTTTGTGCATCCCAAGGCTTATTCTTATCCATTTTCGTTGTTAACGAATGTATTTCATCCAAAAAGTGTGTTTGTGTCTTTGGATTAACATTTACTTCATTTTGTGCATTATACGCCTTATTCTAATAACCTTATGTTCTTAAGGAATGTATTTCATCCAATAAGTGCGTTTGTGTCATTGGATAAACATTTAGGTCACTTAGTGCATCCCAAGGCTTATTTTTCACTTTTTGTTCTTAAGCAATGTATTTCATCCAAAAAGTGCAATTGTGTCGTTGGATTAACATTAACGTCATTTTGTGTATTCCAAGTCTTATTCTAATCCAATTTCGTTCTTACCCAATTTAGTTCCTCCAATAAGTGCATTTGTGTCGTTGGATTAACATTAAGGTCATCTTGTGCATCCTAAGGCTTATTCTAATTAATTTTTGTTCTAAACCAATGTATTTTCTCCTATAAGAGCATTTGCGTCATTGAAATAACATATAGGTAATTTTGTGCATCCCAAGCCTTGTTCTATACCAATCTAGTTCATCCAATAAGTGCATATGTGTCATTGGATTAACATTTACTTCATTTTGTGCATCCCAAGACTTATTCTAATTACTTTTCATTCTTTAGTAATGTATTTGATCCAAAAAGTATGTTTGTGTCTTTGGATTAACATTGTACGTCATTTTGTGGCTCCTAAGGCTTATTCTAATTAGTTTTTGTTCTAAACCATTGTAGTTTCTCTAACAAGAGCATTTGTGTCATTGGATTGACATATAGGTAATTTTGTGCATCCCCAGGCTTATTCTAATGACTTTTATTCTATACCAATGTAGTTCATCCAATAAGTGCATATATGTCATTGGATGAACATTTACTTCATTTTGTGCATCCTAAGGCTTATTCTAATTACTTTTCGTTCTTAAGTAATGTATTTGATCCAAAAAGTGTGTTTGTGTCATTGGATTAACATTTACGTCATTTTGTGCATTATAAGTCTTGTTCTAATCACTTTTCGTTCTTAAGGAATGTATTTCTTCCAAAAAGTGTGTTTGTGTCTTTCGATTAACATTTATGTCATTTTGTGCATCCCAAGGCTTATTCTAATCACTTTTCGTTCTTAAGGAATGTATTTTATCCAAAAAGTATGTTTGTGTCATTATATTAACATTTACGTCTTGTTGTGCATCCCAAGGCTTATTCTTTTCCATTTTCGTTCTTAAGGAATGTATTTCATCCAAAAAGTGCGTTTGTGTCATTGGATTAACATTTAGGTCATTTTGTGCATCCCAAGGCTTATTCTAATACATTTTCGTTCTATACCAATGTAGTTCATCCAAAAAGTGCATTTGTGTCATTGGATTAACATTTACATCATTTTGTGCATCCAAAGGCTTATTCTAATCACTTTTCATTCTTAAGCAATGTATTTCATCCAAAAACTGCATTTGTGTCTTTGGATTAACATTTACATCATTTTGTGCATCCCAAGGCTTATTCTAATCACTTTTCGTTCTTAAGTAATGTATTTCATCAAAAAAATGTGTTTGTGTCATTCGATTACATTGACGTCCTTTCGTGCATCCCAAGGCTTATTCTTATCCATTTTCGTTCTCAAGGAATGTATTTCATCCAAAAAGTGCGTTTGTGTCATTGGAATAACATTTAGGACATTTTATGCATCCCAAGGCTTATTCTAATCACTTTTTGTTCGTAAGGAATGTATTTCATCCAAAAAGTGCATTTGTGTCATTGGATTAACATTAACGTCATTTTGTGTATTCCCAGGCATATTCTAATCCATTTTTGTTCTTAGCCAATGTTGTTTCTCTAATAAGTGCATTTGTGTCATTGGATAAACAATTAGGTCTTTTTGTGCATCCCAAGGCTTATTGTAATCAATTTTCGTTTCAAACCAATGTAGTTTCTCCAATATAGGCAATTATGTGCATCCCAAGGCTTATTCTAATGTAGTTCATCCAATAAGTGCATTTGTGTCATTAGATTAACATTTACTTCATTTTGTGCATCCCAAGGCTTATTCTGATCAATTTTTGTTCTTAAGGAATGTATTTCATCCAAAAGAAGTGTTGTGTCATTCGATTAATATTTGCGTCATTTTGTGCATCCCAAAGCTTATTCTTATTCATTTTCGTTCTTAACTAATGTAGTTTCTCCAATAATTGCATTTGTGTCATTGGATTGATATTCAGGTCATTTTGTGCATCCCAAGGCTTATTCTGATTACTTTTTGTTCTTAAGGAATGTATTTCATCCAAAAAGTGCATTTGTGTCATTGGATTAACATTAAGGTCATTTTGTGTATTCCAATGCTTATTCTAATCCATTTTCATTCTTAGCCAATGTAGTTTCTCCAATAAGTGCATTTGTGTCATTGGATTGACATTATGGTCATTTTGTGCATCCCAAGGCTTATTCTAATCAATATTCGTTCTAATCCAATGAAGTATCTCCAATAAGTGCATTTTTGTCATTGGATTAACATTTACGTCATTCTGTGCATCCGAACGCTTATTCTAATGACTTTTCTTTCTATACCAATGTAGTTCATCCAATAAGTGCATTTGTGTCATTGGATTAACATTTACTTCATTTTGTGCATCCCATGGCTTATTCTAATCCATTTTCGTTCTTAAGTAATGTAGTTTCTCTAATAAGTGCATTTGTGTCATTGGATTGACAATTAGGTCATTTTGTGCATCCCAAGACTTATTCAAATGACTCTTCGTTCTATACCAATGTAGTTCTTCCAAAAAGTACATTTGTGTCATAGGATTAAAATTTACGTCATTTTGTGCATGCCAAGGCTTATTCTAATCAATTTTCGTTCTTAACGAATGTATTTCATCCAAAAAGTGTGTTTGTGTCTTTGGATTAACATTGACATCATTTTATGAA
The DNA here is from genome assembly GCA_037974295.1 of Cicer cuneatum. Classification (NCBI taxonomy): domain Eukaryota; kingdom Viridiplantae; phylum Streptophyta; class Magnoliopsida; order Fabales; family Fabaceae; genus Cicer; species Cicer cuneatum. The sequence continues at coordinate 20,936,622 of JBBPBO010000002.1, read as the reverse complement.
TCACAAGGCTTATTCGAATCCATTTTCGTTCTTAAGGATTGTATTTCATCCAAAAATTGCGTTTGTGTCATTCAATTAACATTTACGTCATTTTGTATATCCCAAGGCTTATTCTAATCACTTTTTGTTCTTAAGGAATGTATTTCATCCAAAAAGTGAGTTTGTGTCATTGGATTAACATTATGGTCATTTTGTGTATTCTAAGGCTTATTCTAATCCATTTTCGTTCTAAACCAATGTAGTTTCTACTTTAAGTGCATTTCTGTCATTGGATTGACATTTAGGTCATTCTGTGCATCCCAAGGCTTATTCTAATCCATTTTCGTTCTATACCAATATAGTTCATCATATAAGTGCATTTGTGTCATTGGATTAAAGTTTAGGTCATTTTGTGCATACCAACGCTTATTCTAATGATATTTCGTTCTATACCAATAAGTGCATTTGTGTCATTGGATTAACATTTACGTCAATTTCTACATCCAAAGGCTTATTCTAATTACTTTTCATTCTTAAGGAATGTATTTCATCCAAAAAGTGTGTTTGTGTCATTGGATTAACATTAACGTCGCTTTGTGCATCCTAAGGCGCATTTTAATCCATTTTCGTTCTTAAGGGTTTTACGTCATTCGATTAACATTTACGTCATTTTGTGGATCCGAAGGCTTATTCTAATAACTTTTCGTTGTTAAGGAATGTATTTCTTCCAAAAAGTGCATTTGTGTAATTGGATTAACATTTACGTCATTTTGTGCATCCCTAGACTTTTTCTTATCCATTTTCGTTCTTAAGGAATGAATTTCATACAAAAAGTGCGTTTGTGTCATTAGATTCACATTTATGTCATTTGGTGCATCTCAAGGCTTATTCTAATAAATTTTCGTTCTTAACCAATTTAGTTTCTCCAAAAGTGCATTTGTGTCAATGGGTTGACAATTAGGTCATTTTGTGCATCCCAAGGCTTATTCTAATCAATTTTCGTTCTTAATGAATATATTTCATCCAAATAGTGTGTTTGTATCATTGGATTATATTTACGTCATTTTGTGCATCCCAAGGCGCATTTTAATCCATTTTTGTTCTTAAGGGTTATATTTCATACAAAAGGTGCTTTTCTGTCATTCGATTAACAATTACGTCATTTTGTGCATCCGGAGGCTTATTCTAATTACTTTTCGTTGTGAAAGATGTATTTCTTCCAAAAAGTGCATTTGTGTCATTGGATTAACATTTACGTCATTTCGTGCATCCCAAGGCTTATTGTTATCCATTTTCGTTCTTAAGGAATCTATTTAATCCACAAAGTGCGTTTGTGTCATTAGATTCACATTTCGGTCATTTTGTGCATCTCAAGGCTTATTTAATAAATTTACGTTCTTAACCAATTTAGTTTCTCCAAAAGTGCATTTGTGTCAATGGGTTTACAATTAGGTCATTTTGTGCATCCAAAGGCTTATTCTAATCCATTTTTGTTCTAAACCAATGTAGTTCATCGAATAAGTGCATTTGTGTCATTGGATTAACATTTAGGTCATTTTGTGCATCCCAAGGCTTATTCTAATCACTTTTTGTTGTTATGGAATGTATTTCATCCAAAAAGTGCATTTGTGTCATTGGATTAACATTAAGGTCATTTTGTGCATCGCAAGGCTTATTCTTATCCATTTTGGTTCTAAAACAATGTAGTTCATCCAAAAAGTGCGTTTGTGTCATGGGATTAACATTTAGGTCATTTTGTGCATCCCATGGCTTATTCTAATCCATTTTCGTTCTTAACGATTGTATTTTATCCAAAAAGTGTGTTTGTGTCATTGGATTAACATTAAGGTCATTTTGTGTATTCTAAGACTTATTCTAATCCATTTTCATTCTTAGCCAATGTAGTTTCTACTTTAAGTGCATTTGTGCCATTGGATTGACATTTAGGTCATTTTGTGCATCCCAAGGCTTATTCTAATCTATTTTCGTTCTAAACAAATATAGTTCATCGAATAAGTGCATTCTTGTAATTGGATTAACATTTATGTCATTTTGTGCATCCCAACGCTTGTTCTAATGATTTTTTGTTCCGTACCAATGCACTTCATCCAATAAGTGAATTTGTGTCATTAGATTAACATTTACGTCATTTTCTACATCCATAGGCTTATTCTATTTACTTTTCGTTCTTAAGGAATGTATTTCATCCAAAAAGTGTGTTTGTGTCATTGCATTAACATTTAGGTCATTTTGTGCATCCCAAAGCTTATTCTAATCACTTTTTGATCTTAAGGAATGTATTTCATCCAAAAACTGCATTTGTGTCATTAGATTAACATTAAGGTCATTTTGTGTATTCCAAGGCTTATTCTAATCCATTTTCGTTCTTAGCCAATGTAGTTTCTGTTGAGAAAAAATCTCTTTTAATGATAACAAAATTATCTTAAGATTATGATTACACTAATGCATGCATTTAAGTATTGTACTAAGAAAGGAACAAGATCCAAAGATCGCAACCTCCTGTCCAGAAGAATGAATGCACGCAGGAAACAAAGCCGTTAATTCTAGAAGCAGAAAACCTGAAAGTTGAAGACACCAGATAATGCATCCATAAGGTACCAGAGGATGCATCCTGAAATTACCAGAGCATATCTTTGCTGGCCCATATCAGAAGGAAGCAAAGTCAGAAGGAGACATGGACCAGACGAGAAGAAAGCCTGCCAGAGGGAGACTTAATCCATACTAGAAGGAATCATAAGTCAGACTTAGTGCAAAAGTTATTCTGACCAGAAGATGGCCTGGCAGTGAAATGATAAACAACCCAGACTTAATGAGAGGATAAGTTAATGGGTCTAGAAATAATGAATCAATCCAGATTTGACCCAGACAGCAAGGTTCAGGGAATGAAAGTAAGTCCAGACCAGAAGAAATGATGTCCAAACTTTATCTAGACCTGATCCAAATCAGAAGGTAAAACGTCCAGACTGAAATATCATTTGTCCAGATTCAATTTTAGACCCAATTCAGGATATGGTCCATATTTAAGAATATGGCCCAGTGTTGGCCGAGATCAGAAGATCAGACCATGGCCCAGTGTTGGCCAAAATCAGAAGGTCAGAATGTATGGTCCAGCATTGGCCGAGTTTAGAGGATCACAGTAGACCTGTTTGCTAGTCCAAGTTGGCCGACATCAGACGATATACATCAGGAGATGAACTTCAGAAGATATACATCAGAAGTTATACATCAGAAGATATATATCAAAAATGAACATCAGAAGATAAACATCAGAAGATGAGCACCAGAAGGTAAACAGTAGAAGATGAATACCATAAAAAGATCACCAGAGGATGAACTCTAGCTACTTCTTCATCCTCCTACAAAACAACTAACAGTTCCAAAGTATCAAAAGCTGCATCATTCATGACCAGAGAAGGGTCATGTCTTGGAACCAGAAAAGAGCATTGACCAGAAAAGATCCAACCTCTTGGAAAGCTAAGTAAAGAAGTAACCTCCCAAGTGCCAGGCTGTAAAAGGACAGAATGGCAAGGCTGTTAATTCAAAACAAAACTGAGGATCATTATAACTTGGGAAAACGGTTAGAAAAATAAATTTTCTTGAACAGAAAGTTTCCTTTTCTCTATAAAAGAAAGGCTGCTCTTCTTCAACAAAACACACAACTACACGAGCAAAACAGAAAAATATCAAGAGGCTATCAAGAGCATTATCAATCTCCTTTCAAGCTTTCTATAATCTTACACTAGTTCTTTGTTTCATCTTTGTAGAAAGTAATTCCTATCAAACTACTTCATATCATCTTTAGAACATCAAGTGAGTAACACTTGAGAGAAATCAGAAGGAAAGAATTGTAAGCTTGGTGAAGCTATAGAATACACAATTCGTAATCAACCTCAGTGAGAGGCTCATAGCTTTTGATACTTAGTAAAAACTCACAAGTATGTGAGGACTGGACGTAGCCTTTATTGGGTGAACCAGTATAAAAATACGCGTGTCATTATTCTCTCTCTACTTTTCAACATCTGATAATCATCCTCTGAAAGAGGACAGTAGGTTAAAACTAAAACAGAATTCTTAAATGCTCGAAAATCTCTATTCAACCCCCTTTTTAGTGATATTCTAACCAATTTAGTTTCTCCAATAAGTGCATTTTTTTCATTGGATTGACATTCAGGTCATTTTGTGCATCCCAAGGCTTATTCTTATCCATTTTCCTTCTAAAACAATGTAGTTCATCCAAAAAGTGCGTTTGTGTCATTGGATTAACATTTAGGTCATTTTGTGCATCCCATGGTTTATTCTAATCCATTTTCGTTCTTAAGGATTGTATTTTATCCAAAAAGTGTATTTGTGTCATTGGATTAACATTAAGGTCATTTTTTGTATTCGAAGGCTTATTCTAATACATTTTCATTTTTAGCCAATGTAGTTTCTACTTTAAGTGCATTTGTGTCATTGGATTCACATTTAGGTCATTTTGTGCATCCCAAGACTTATTCTAAACCATTTTCGTTCTAAACAAATGTATTTCATCAAATAAGTGCATTTGTGTCAATGGATTAACATTTACGTCATTTTTTGCATCCCAACGCTTATTCTAATCACTTTTCGTTCTTAATGAATGTATTTCATCCAAAAAGTACGTTTGTGTCATTCGATTTACATTTAGGTCATTTTATGCATCCCAAGGCTTGTTCTAATTTGTTTTCGTTCTTAAGGATTGTATTTCATCCAAAAAATGTGTTTGTGTCATTGGATTTTCATTTACGTCATTTTGTGCATCCCACGGTTCATTCTAATCCATTTTCGTTCTTAACGATTGTATTTCATCCAAGAAGTGCGTTTCTGTCATTCGATTAACATTTACATCATTTTGTGCATCCGAAGGCTTATTCTAATCACTTTTCGTTGTTAAGTAATGTATTTCATTAAAAAAGTGTGTTTGTGTCATTGGATTAAAATTTACGTCATTTTGTGCATCCCTAGGCTTATTCTAATCACTTTTTTTTCTCAAGGAATGTATTTCTTTCGAAAAGTGCATTTGTGTCATTGGATTAACATTAAGGTCATTTTGTGTATTCCAAGGCTTATTCTAATCCATTTTCGTTCTTAGCCAATGTACTTTTCTACTTTAAGTGCATTTGTGTCATGGGATTTGACAGTTAGGTCATTTTGTGCATCCGATGGCTAATTTTAATCCATTTTCGTTCTAATCCAATATAGTTCATCGAATAAGTGCATATGTGTCATTGGATTAACATTTAGGTCATTTTGTGCATCCCAAGGCTTATTGTAATCACTTTTTGTTTTATACCAATGTAGTTCATCCAATACGTGCATTTGTGTCATTGGATTAATATTTACGTCATTTTTTGCATCCATAGGCTTATTCTAATTACTTTTCGTTCTTAAGGAATGTATTTCATCCAAAAAATGCGTTTGTGTCATTGGATTATTATTTACGTCATTTTTTGCATCCCAAGGGTTATTCTAATCACTTTTCATTCTTAATGAATGTATTTCATCCAAAAAGTGTGTTTGTGACATTCGATTAACATTTACGTCATTTTGTGCATCCCAAGGCTTATTGTAATCCGTTTTTGTTCTTAAGGATTGTATTTCATCCAAAAAGTGCGTTTGTGTCGTTGGATTAACATTTACGTCATTTTGTCCATCCCAAGAGTCATTCTAATCCATTTTCATTCTTAAGAATTGTATTTCATCCAAAAAGTGCATTTGTGTGATTCGATTAACATTTACGTCATTTTGTGCATCCCAAGGCTTACTCTAATCACTTTTCGTTCTTAAGGAATGTATTTCATCCAAAAATTGTGTATGTGTCCTTGGATTAACATTTAGGTCATTTTGTGTCATTCGATTAACATTTACGTCATATTGTGCATCCCAAGGCTTATTGTTATCCATTTTTCGTTCTTAAGGAATGTATTTCATCCAAAAAGTGCATTTGTGTCATTAGATTAACATTTAGGTCATTATGTGCATCACAAGGCTTATTCTAATCCATTTTCGTTCTTAACCAATTTAGTTTCTCCAATAAGTGCATTTGTGTCATTGGGTTGACAATTAGGTCATTTTTTGCATCCCAAGGCTTATTCTAATCCGTTTTTGATCTAAACCAATGTAGTTCATCGAATAAGTTCATTTGTGTCATTGGATTAACATTTAGGTCATTTTGTGCATCCCAAGGCTTATTCTAATCACTTTTCATTCTTAAGGAATGTATTTCATCCAAAAAGTGTGTTTGTTTCATTGGATGAACATTTACGTCAATTTGTGCATCCTAGTGCTTATTCTAATCACTTTTCGTTCTTAAGGAATGTATTAACATTTAGGTCATTTTTTGCTTTTGAAGGCTTATTCTGATCCATTTTCATTCTAAAATAATGTAGTTCATCGAACAAGTGCATTTGTGTCATTGGATTAACATTTAGGTCATTTTGTGCATCCTGTAAGACCCTTAATTTTAAAATGAAATTATGGATTTAATTTCAAGTATATTTTTGGATATTTGTAAAATATTTGATATATATATATTTTTATATATATATATATATAAATAAATATTTTTGAGATTGAGTAAAATTATTGAACGAATGATTATTTAATTTAATTCCGAGTAGTTAAATACCGGGCACTTAATTAAGATGTTATCTTTCGACGTAATTGCGACTGTGAGACCCTTAAATTTAAAATAAATTATGGATTAATATCAAATGTAATTTTGGAATGTTTGTAAAATATTTAATATATGTATATTTTATATATATATATATATATTTATTTTAAGGTTGGATTAAAATTATTGGACGAAGGATAAATTAATTTAATTACGAGTAATTAAATATCGGGCAGTTAATTAAGATGTTATCTGTTAATTACGACGGGAGTAGTTAGTTACTTGATGGTCAAGTAATATTATAATGTTAATATATACATAGTAAGTGAGGGCATGTGTATATATATATGTGTTGTGTGTGAGGTGGCAAGGATGTATGTGTATGTATATATATGTGAGCAAATGAGAGGAGAGGAGAACAGAAATCACTTTCCCCTCACCAGCCGTGTGCCTTATTCTTCTTTCTTCTTCTTGTCATTCTGTTTGTGTGGGAGACAAAACAAAAGGGGATACTCAAAAGTCAAATTACTTGGAAATCCAAGCGTCAAAACAGAAAGCGTCAAGAAGGAAAGTTGTTCCTCTCATCGTTACGATAGCGACAACGCGAGCAGGAGTTCGCCGGCTTTTGTCGCGGTAACGTAAACGAGCAAAGAAAACGTAACTAAGGTAAGGGGCACCTTCCAACTTTCTAGATTGCATTTAGGGCTGTAAATGCATGTGCGATGGATGAATATATATGATGTTCTGTTTTGAAAACGACAGTGTATTCGAATACATTCCTGTAAATTTCCAATAAATTTGAATGTCGTATTCGAATACGACACTCCGTATTCGAATACAAATACATGATTTTTGCTACTGTTTTAGCATCTGTATTCGGCTACGAGCTTGTCGTATTCGAATACAGGATTGCAAGTTTTGCTACTGACTTTCCATCTATATTCGGCTACAACCATGTCGTATTCGAATACAGAATTGCTGATTTTGCCACTGGTTTTGCATCTGTATTTGGCTACGACAACCTCGTATTCGAATACAGAAATGCTAATTTTTTTTCACTATTTTAGCATCTGTATCCGACTACAAGGATACTGTATTCGAATACAAATTGTTTTTTTTTCAAAAATTCTATTTTAAACATTGGTTTATGCACTTAATGAGTTGGGAAAAATTTGGAAGGTATATGACAAATTTATGTGAAATTTTTGAGATGGTTTGAGGTGGTGATGGAGTGTCTCGATTTCATATTGTGTTTTGCATAGTGTTTTCAATGAAGAGAAAACATAGCATGTCCATGCATTGCAGAGTCAGGTGGTGACCGCGATGGGCCACAGAGTTGATGCGGTAACCGTGATAGTCCGCGAATTTTTGTAGTAATCGTGATGGGCTACGGAATGGCCCCGTGTTCGTGGTGGTCCATTCTATCCGTGTGAGGATTTAACTTCTGTATGTTTTGGCTTGTGAGAGGCTAACATATGTAAAACGTGCTGGTCTGTGAGGGACTGCACGTGTGCTGCTCTGTGAGAGACTGCATTGGTGCTGGTCCGTGAGAGACTGCACCTTGGTATACGTAAAACATGCTGGTCTGTGAGCGATTGCACGTATGCTGGTCAGTGAGAGACTGCACTGGTGCTGGTCTGTGAGAGAATGCACCATGGTCATGTTTGGCCTGTGAGAACCTAACATGGGTAAATCGTGCTGGTCCGTAAGAGACTGCACGTGTGCTTGTCTTTGAGAGACTGCGCCTTGGGAATTCCAAGAGTTGTGTACATTGGCATATACATATTGCATTGGGATGGTTGACTTGTGAGTCATGATTGGATATGAGTTGATGAGTGGAAATCGATGTGTGCAAGTATTTTATGAATTCTATGTTTCGAATGAGTTGTGGGGATGGTTGATTGTATTTGTATTTGCAACATGATTTTTATATTAAATTGTTTGCTGTTTTGCAAAGATGCAAATGTCATATATTTTAAAAAGTGAGCATCCTTATTTATCATCGTTGTTATAGCATTGAAATATGCCATGAGTGTATCTGTTATATTTGATATAATTGTTATGTGGTAATTGATAATTTCGGTCGGTGACCCTTTACAATTATTGTGGAAAATTGGGCTTTGCCCTCAGATGATTCCCAAACCCGTCCCATCGACAATTGCACTAACGACGGAGACGTCGTTAGTTTTCCTTGATCTTCACGTACGGCGTATTTGTGGACAATGTAGAGGGACAGACAGTTGGGTGAAGACGAGACTTGTAGAGGATGCGGTGGAAACCGTGCTACTGTAGCTTTAGTGCATGATCAGTTTAGACTTGTTGTATAGGGTCTTGAGCTCGATGGATGTAATTATTTAATTTCGGATTATTGTATATTTTTCCGCACTCTGATAATGTTTTGGTGGGTCCAGGATACAGCTTTTGGATGTATTTTTATTTTGGTATATTTTGAAGATCAATTTCCCAAAACTATCTTACTTGGTTATAACCTGATTTGTATTTTGGATTACGATGTCGAACGATTTTAATTTGAATTGATTTTAATCATTTCTGGATTAATTGGAAAATTCTTTTATTTATTTTGGTTTTAAAAAAAAAATACACTCGCGCTGTTCAAAACACGGGGTGTTACAGCGATGGGAGTAATTAGTTACTTGAGGGTCAAGTTTAATTATTATATATATATATATATATATATATATATATGAGGTGGCAAGAGTATGTGTCTGTATATATGTTTGCATGTGAGAAGCAAGGAAAAAAAAAGGGAAAAATAGAAATTCAGAATCAGAAAGAAAGAGAAAACAGTTTCTTTCCTTTCCCTCACCTACCCGAGCTGCTTTCTTCTTCTTCCTCTGTTCAGTTCTGTTTGTGTCAAGAAGGAAAGCCTCGAATTACATGGAAATCCAAGCCTCGAATAAGAAAGTGTCAAGAAGGAAAGTTATTCCTCTCATCTTTACGGTACTAGAGAACCAACTTTGGTAGCGACGACGCGAGCGGGAGTTTCGTCGGTTTTAGTCGCGGTAATGTAAACGAACAAGAAAACGTAACGAAGGTAAGGGGCTCCTTCCAACTTTTTAGATTGCATATAGAGCTGTAAGTGCATGTTTGATGGATTGATTATTATGTTATGTTGTTAAAAACCGGGGATGATCATTGTTATGTTGTTGGAGTTAAGATGCATGCGTGTTTGTGGGGACTACTTTTGTTGTCTTGTTGCTGAGATATTGATGTCCTTGCATGTTGTTGTGGATGATCATTGTTATGTTGTTGAAGATTAAAATGCATGTTGGATGCAGTTATTGTTGTTGTTCTATTTTTTTTTGTTGCATTGATGTTGTTGTCCTTGCTGTTTTTGTTGCTGACTTGGTTGATGCATTGATGATGCTTTTGTTGTTGTGTTGATGAGTAAAATCATTAATGTTGTGTTGAGGACGTTCTAGATTTCAGATTGCATTGCATTATGTTTTCAGTGAAGAGAAAAATAGCATGTTCATGCATTGCATAGTCAGGTGGTGACCGCGATGGGCCATAGAGTTGATGCGGTGACCGTGATGGGCCGCGAAGTTAAGTAGTAACCGTGATGGGTTATAGAGTAGTTCCGCCTGTATTAGATGGTCTATTCTATCCGGGTTTCAGAGTGGTTCCGCGTGTATTAGAAGGTCCATTCTATCCAGACTATGGAGTGGTTCCGCGAGTATTAAATGGTCCATTCTATCCGTGCGAGGATTTAACTTCTGTGTATTTGGCCTGTGAGAGGTTAATACACGTAAATGTAGCGACCGTGATGGGTTATAGAGTAGTTTCACGTGTATTAGACGGTCTATTCTATCCGAGTTTAAGAGTAGTTCTGCGTGTATTAGACGGTCTATTCTATCCGGGCTACAGAATGGTGCCGCGTCTATTAGACGGTCCATTCGATGTGTAAATCGTGCTGGTCGGTGAGAAACTGCACGTGTGCTGGTCCTTGAGAGACTTCACCTTGGTAATTCCAAGAGTTGAGTACATTGACATATACATATTGCTTTGGGATGGTTGACCTGTGAGTCATGATTTGATATGAGCTGATGAATGGAAATCGATGTGTTCAAGTATCTCATGAATTCTTAGTGCCAAATGAGTGTTATGATTGTTGATTGTATATGCACTTGCACCATGATTTATATGTTAAATTGGTTGTTTTGCAAAGATGTAGACATTATACATTTTAATAAGTGAGCATACTTATTTATTACTGTTGTCTTAACATTGGAACATGCCATTAATTTTGGTTGGTCACCCTTTACAATATTGTGGAAATTGGGCTTTGCCCTCAGATGAAACCCAAACCCATGCCACTAACGGATACACTTACAACGGAGACGCTGTTAGTTTTCCTTGATCTTCACGTGCGAAGTATTTGTGGACAACGCAGAGGGACAGACAACTAGGGTGGAGACCAGACTTGTAGAGGATGCGGTAGAGATCGTGCTACTGTAGTTTTTGTGCATGATCAGATCAGACAAGACTTTTTGTATAGGGCCTAGTGTTAATGGCTGTACTTATTTATTTTGGGATAATTGTACATCTTTTCCGCACTCTGATAATGTTTTGTGGGTCCAAGATACAGTATTAATGTATTTTATTTTGGTATTTTAGTGATCAATTTCCCAAAATTAAATTACTGAGCTATAATTATCATGTGGTTGTTTAATTACTTTTGTATTTTGACTTACGATGCAATACTTTTTTCGAACGGTTTAATTTAAATTTATTTTAATTATTTGGAAAATCCTTTTATTTATTTCAGTTAAAAGAAAAAAAATCCACTCGTGCTGTTTAAAAATTCAGGGTGTTACACATCCCAAGGCTTCTTCTAATAACTTTTTGTTCTTGAAGAATGTATTTCATCCAAAAACTGCGTTTGTGTCGTTGGATTAACATTTACGTCATTTTGTGCATCCCAAGGCTCATTCTAATCCATTTTCGTTCATAAGGATTGTATTTCATCCAAAAAGTGGGTTTCTCTAATTCGATTAACATTTACGACATTTTGTGCATCCCAAGGCTTATTCTAATCACTTTTCGTTGTTAAGGAATGTATTTCATCCAAAAAGTGGGTTTGTGTCATTGGATTAACATTTAAGTCATTTTGTGTATCCCAAGGCATTTTCTAATCCATTTATGTTCTTATCCAATTTGGTTTCTCCTATAAGTGCATTTGTGTCATTGGGTTGACATTTACGACATTTTGTGCATCCCTATGCTTATTCTAATCCATTTGCGTTCTAAACCAATGAAGTTGGTCGAATAAGTGCATTTGTGTCGTTGGATTAACATTTAGGTCATTTTGTGCATCCCAACGCTTATTCTAATCACTTTTCATTCTTAAGATATGTATTTCATCCAAAACGTGTGTTTGTGTCATTGGATTAACATTTACGTCATTTTGTGCATCCCAAGGCTTATTCTAATCCATTTTCGTTCTTATGGAATGCATTTCATCCAAAAAGCGTGTTTGTTTCATAGGATTAACATTTACCTCATTTTGTGCATCCTAAGGCTTATTCCAATCACTTTTTGTTCTTAAGGAATGTAATTTATCCAAAAAGTGCATTTGTCTCATTGGATTAACATTAAGATCATTTTGTGTATTCCAAAAATTATTCTATTCGAATTTCGTTCTTAGCCAATGTAGTTTCTCCAATAAGTGCATTTGTTTCAATGCATTGACATTTAGGTCATTTTGTGCATCTCAAGGCTATTTCTAATCCATTTTCGTTCTAAAACAATGTAGTTCATCGAATAAGTGCATTTGTGTCATTGGATTAACATTTAGGTCATTTTGTGCATCCCTAGGCTTATTCTAATTACTTTTCGTTCTTAAGGAATGTATTTCCTCCAAAAGGTGTGTTTATGTCATTGGATTAACATTTACGTCATTTTGTGCATCCCAAGGCTTATTCTAATCACTTTTCGTTCTTAAGGAATGTAGTTTCTGCAATAAGTGCATTTGTTTCATTGGATTAACTTTTAGGTCATTTTGTGCATCCCAAGGCTTAATCTAATGACTTTTCATTCTATACAAATGTAGTTTATCCCATAAGTGCATTTGTGTCATTGGATTAACATTTACGTCATTTTGATTCTAATCACTTATCGTTCTTAATGAATGTATTTCATCCGAAAAGTGTGTCTGTGTCATTGGATTAACATTAAGGTCATTTTGTGTACTCCAAGACTTATTCTAATCTATTTTCGTTCTTAGTTAATATAGTTTCTCCAATAAGTGCATTTGTTTCAGTGGATTGACATTTAGGTCATTTTTTGCATCCCAAGGCTTATTCTAATCATTTTCATTCTTAAGGAATGTATTTCATCCAAAAAGTGCGTTTGTTTAATTGGATTAACATTTAGGTCATTTTGTGCATCCCAAGGCTTATTCTAATCCATTTTCGTTCTTAACCAATGTAGTTTCTCCAATATGTGCATTTGAATCATTGGAACGACATTGAGGTCATTTTGTGCATCCCAAGGCTTATCCTAATCCATTTCATTTCTATACCAATGTAGTTCATCCAATAAGTGCCTTTGTGTCATTGGATCAACATTTTGGGCATTCCAAAGCTTATTCTAATGAATTTTCGTTCTATACAAATGTGTTCCATCCAATAAGTGCATTTGTGTCATTGGATTAACATTTAGGTCATTTTGGGCATCTCAATGCTTATTCTAATCCATTTTCGTTCAAAACCAATGTAGTTCATCCAATAAGTGCATTTGTGTCATTGGATTAACATTTAGGTCATTTTGTGCATCCCAAGGCTTATTCTAATCACTTTTTTTTCTATACCAATGTAGTTCATCCAATAAGTGCATTTGTGTCATTGGATTAACATTTACGTCATTTTGTGCATCCCAAGGCTTATTCTAATCATTTTTTGTTCTTAAGGAATGTATTTCATCCAAAAACTGCGTTTGTTTCAATGGATTAACATCTACGTCATTTTGTACATCCCAAAGCTTATTCTAATCCATTTTCGTTCTTAACCAACGTAGTTTCTCCAATAAGTGCATTTTTGTCATGGGATTGACATATAGGTTATTTTGTGCATTCCAAGGCTTATTCTAATCCATTTTCGTTCTTAACCAACGTATTTTCTCCAATAAGTGCATTTTTGTCATGGGATTGACATATAGGTTATTTTGTGCATTCCAAGGCTTATTCTAATCCAATTTCGTTCTAAACCAATGTAGTTCATCCAATAAATGAATTTGTGTCATTGGATTAACATGTTGTGCATCCCAAAGCTTATTCTAATCCATTTGCGTTCTAAACCAATGAAGTTGATCGAATAAGTGCATTTGTGTCATTGGATTAACATTTACGTCATTTTGTGCATCCCAAGGCTTATTCTAATCCATTTTCGTTCTTATGGAATGCATTTCATCCAAAAAGCGTGTTTGTTTCATTGGATTAACATTTACCTCATTATGTGCATCCTACGGCTTATTCCAATCACTTTTTGTTCTTAAGGAATGTAATTTATCCAAAAAGTGCATTTGTCTCATTGGATTAACATTAAGATCATTTTGTGTATTCCAAAAATTATTATATTCCAATTTCGTTCTTAGCCAATGTAGTTTCTCCAATAAGTGCATTTGTTTCAATGCATTGACATTTAGGTCATTTTGTGCATCCCAAGGCTTATTCTAATCACTTTTTTTTCTATACCAATGTAGTTCTCCAATAAGTGCATTTGTGTCATTGGATTAACATTTACGTCATTTTGTGCATCCCAAGGCTTATTCTAATCATTTTTTGTTCTTAAGGAATGTATTTCATCCAAAAAGTGCGTTTGTTTCATTGGATTAACATCTACGTCATTTTGTACATCCCAAGGCTTATTCTAATCCATTTTCGTTCTTAACCAACGTAGTTTCTCCAATAAGTGCATTTTTGTCATGGGATTGACATATAGGTTATTTTGTGCATTCCAAGGCTTATTCTAATCTAATTTCGTTCTAAACCATTGTAGTTCATCCAATAAATGAATTTGTGTCATTGGATTAACATGTTGTGCATCCCAAAGCTTATTCTAATCCATTTGCGTTCTAAACCAATGAAGTTGATCGAATAAGTGCATTTGTGTCATTGGATTAACATTTACGTCATTTTGTG
>JBBPBO010000002.1:20896833-20916922 GCA_037974295.1 Cicer cuneatum | reverse complement strand
CATTTTCGTTCTTAACCAACGTAGTTTCTCCAATACGTGCATTTTTGTCATGGGATTGACATATAGGTTATTTTGTGCATTCCAAGGCTTATTCTAATCCAATTTCGTTCTAAACCAATGTAGTTCATCCAATAAATGAATTTGTGTCATTGGATTAACATGTTGTGCATCCCAAAGCTTATTCTAATCCATTTGCGTTCTAAACCAATGAAGTTGATCGAATAAGTGCATTTGTGTCATTGGATTAACATTTAGGTCATTTTGTGCATCCCAACGCTTATTCTAATCACTTTTCATTCTTAAGATATGTATTTAATCCAAAACGTGTGTTTGTGTCATTGGATTAACATTTATGTCATTTTGTGCATCCCAAGGCTTATTCTAATCCATTTTCGTTCTTATGGAATGCATTTCATCCAAAAAGCGTGTTTGTTTCATTGGATTAACATTGACCTCATTTTGTGCATCCTAAGGCTTATTCCAATCACTTTTTGTTCTTAAGGAATGTAATTTATCCAAAAAGTGCATTTGTCTCATTGGATTAACATTAAGATCATTTTGTGTATTCCAAAAATTATTCTATTCCAATTTCGTTCTTAGCCAATGTAGTTTCTCCAATAAGTGAATTTGTTTCAATGCATTGACATTTAGGTCATTTTGTGCATCTCAAGGCTATTTCTAATCCATTTTCGTTCAAAACCAATGTAGTTCATCCAATAAGTGCATTTGTGTCATTGGATTAACATTTAGGCCATTTTGTGCATCCCAAGGCTTATTCTAATCACTTTTTTTTCTATACCAATGTAGTTCATCCAATAAGTGCATTTGTGTCATTGGATTAACATTTACGTCATTTTGTGCATCCCAAGGCTTATTCTAATCATTTTTTGTTCTTAAGGAATGTATTTCATCAAAAAAGTGCGTTTGTTTCATTGGATTAACATCTACGTCGTTTTGTACATCCCAAGGCTTATTCTAATCCATTTTCGTTCTTAACCAACGTAGTTTCTCCAATAAGTGCATTTTTGTCATGGGATTGACATATAGGTTATTTTGTGCATTCCAAGGCTTATTCTAATCCAATTTCGTTCTAAACCAATGTAGTTCATCCAATAAATGAATTTGTGTCATTGGATTAACATGTTGTGCATCCCAAAGCTTATTCTAATCCATTTGCGTTCTAAACCAATGAAGTTGATCGAATAAGTGCATTTGTGTCATTGGATTAACATTTAGGTCATTTTGTGCATCCCAACGCTTATTCTAATCACTTTTCATTCTTAAGATATGTATTTAATCCAAAACGTGTGTTTGTGTCATTGGATTAACATTTATGTCATTTTGTGCATCCCAAGGCTTATTCTAATCCATTTTCGTTCTTATGGAATGCATTTCATCCAAAAAGCGTGTTTGTTTCATTGGATTAACATTGACCTCATTTTGTGCATCCTAAGGCTTATTCCAATCACTTTTTGTTCTTAAGGAATGTAATTTATCCAAAAAGTGCATTTGTCTCATTGGATTAACATTAAGATCATTATGTGTATTCCAAAAATTATTCTATTCCAATTTCGTTCTTAGCCAATGTAGTTTCTCCAATAAGTGAATTTGTTTCAATGCATTGACATTTAGGTCATTTTGTGCATCTCAAGGCTATTTCTAATCCATTTTCGTTCAAAACCAATGTAGTTCATCCAATAAGTGCATTTGTGTCATTGGATTAACATTTAGGCCATTTTGTGCATCCCAAGGCTTATTCTAATCACTTTTTTTTCTATACCAATGTAGTTCATCCAACAAGTGCATTTGTGTCATTGGATTAACATTTACGTCATTTTGTGCATCCCAAGGCTTATTCTAATCACTTTTCCTTCTTAAGGAATGTAGTTTCTGCAATAAGTGCATTTGTTTCAGTGGATTAACATTTAGGTCATTTTGTGCATCCCAAGGCTTAATCTAATGACTTTTCTTTCTATACAAATGTAGTTTATCCCATAAGTGTATTTGTGTCATTGGATTAACATTTACGTCATTTTGATTCTAATCACTTATCGTTCTTAATGAATGTATTTCATCCAAAAAGTGTGTCTGTGTCATTGGATTAACATTAAGGTCATTTTGTGTATTCCAAGACTTATTCTAATCTATTTTCGTTCTTAGTTAATATAGTTTCTCCTATAAGTGCATTTGTTTCAGTGGATTGACATTTAGGTCATTTTGTGCATCCCAAGGCTTATTCTAATCATTTTCATTCTTAAGGAATGTATGTCATCCAAAAAGTGCGTTTGTTTAATTGGATTAACATTTAGGTCATTTTGTGAATCCCAAGGCTTATTCTAATCCATTTTCGTTCTTAACCAATGTAGTTTCTCCAATATGTGCATTTGAATCATTGGATTGACATTTAGGTCATTTTGTGCATCCCAAGGCTTATCCTAATCCATTTCATTTCTATACCAATGTAGTTCATCCAATAATTGCCATTGTGTCATTGGATCAACATTTTGGGCATTCCAAGGCTTGCTCTAATGAATTTATGTTCTATACAAATGTGTTACATCCAATAAGTGCATTTGTGTCATTGGATTAACATTTAGGTCATTTTGTGTATTCCAAGACTTATTCTAATCTATTTTCGTTCTTAGTTAATATAGTTTCTCCAATAAGTGCATTTGTTTCAGTGGATTGACATTTAGGTCATTTTGTGCATCCCAAGGCTTATTCTAATCATTTTCATTCTTAAGGAATGTATTTCATCCAAAAAGTGCGTTTGTTTAATTGGATTAACATTTAGGTCATTTTGTGCATCCCAAGGCTTATTCTAATCCATTTCTGTTCTTAACCAATGTAGTTTCTCCAATATGTGCATTTGAATCATTGGATTGACATTTAGGTCATTTTGTGCATCCCAAGGCTTATCCTAATCCATTTCATTTCTATACCAATGTAGTTCATCCAATAAGTGCCTTTGTGTCATTGGATCAACATTTTGGGCATTCCAAGGCTTGTTCTAACGAATTTTCGTTCTATAATATGTGTTCCATCCAATAAGTGCATTTGTGTCATTGGATTAACATTTAGGTCATTTTGGGCATCTCAATGCTTATTCTAATCCATTTCGTTCAAAACCAATGTAGTTCATCCAATAAGTGCATTTGTGTCATTGGATTAACATTTAGGTCATTTTGTGCCTCCCAAGGCTTATTCTAATCACTTTTTTTTCTATACCAATGTAGTTCATCCAATAAGTGCATTTGTGTCATTGGATTAACATTTACGTCATTTTGTGCATCCCAAGGCTTATTCTAATCATTTTTTGTTCTTAAGGAATGTATTTCATCCAAAAAGTGCGTTTGTTTCATTGGATTAACATCTACGTCATTTTGTACATCCCAAGGCTTATTCTAATCCATTTTCGTTCTTAACCAACGTAGTTTCTCCAATACGTGCATTTTTGTCATGGGATTGACATATAGGTTATTTTTTGCATTCCAAGGCTTATTCTAATCCAATTTCGTTCTAAACCAATGTAGTTCATCCAATAAATGAATTTGTGTCATTGGATTAACATGTTGTGCATCCCAAAGCTTATTCTAATCCATTTGCGTTCTAAACCAATGAAGTTGATCGAATAAGTGCATTTGTGTCATTGGATTAACATTTAGGTCATTTTGTGCATCCCAACGCTTATTCTAATTACTTTTCATTCTTAAGATATGTATTTAATCCAAAACGTGTGTTTGTGTCATTGGATTAACATTTATGTCATTTTGTGCATCCCAAGGCTTATTCTAATCCATTTTCGTTCTTATGGAATGCATTTCATCCAAAAAGCGTGTTTGTTTCATTGGATTAACATTGACCTCATTTTGTGCATCCTAAGGCTTATTCCAATCACTTTTTGTTCTTAAGGAATGTAATTTATCCAAAAAGTGCATTTGTCTCATTGGATTAACATTAAGATCATTATGTGTATTCCAAAAATTATTCTATTCCAATTTCGTTCTTAGCCAATGTAGTTTCTCCAATAAGTGAATTTGTTTCAATGCATTGACATTTAGGTCATTTTGTGCATCTCAAGGCTATTTCTAATCCATTTTCGTTCAAAACCAATGTAGTTCATCCAATAAGTGCATTTGTGTCATTGGATTAACATTTAGGCCATTTTGTGCATCCCAAGGCTTATTCTAATCACTTTTTTTTCTATACCAATGTAGTTCATCCAACAAGTGCATTTGTGTCATTGGATTAACATTTACGTCATTTTGTGCATCCCAAGGCTTATTCTAATCACTTTTCCTTCTTAAGGAATGTAGTTTCTGCAATAAGTGCATTTGTTTCAGTGGATTAACATTTAGGTCATTTTGTGCATCCCAAGGCTTAATCTAATGACTTTTCTTTCTATACAAATGTAGTTTATCCCATAAGTGTATTTGTGTCATTGGATTAACATTTACGTCATTTTGATTCTAATCACTTATCGTTCTTAATGAATGTATTTCATCCAAAAAGTGTGTCTGTGTCATTGGATTAACATTAAGGTCATTTTGTGTATTCCAAGACTTATTCTAATCTATTTTCGTTCTTAGTTAATATAGTTTCTCCTATAAGTGCATTTGTTTCAGTGGATTGACATTTAGGTCATTTTGTGCATCCCAAGGCTTATTCTAATCATTTTCATTCTTAAGGAATGTATGTCATCCAAAAAGTGCGTTTGTTTAATTGGATTAACATTTAGGTCATTTTGTGAATCCCAAGGCTTATTCTAATCCATTTTCGTTCTTAACCAATGTAGTTTCTCCAATATGTGCATTTGAATCATTGGATTGACATTTAGGTCATTTTGTGCATCCCAAGGCTTATCCTAATCCATTTCATTTCTATACCAATGTAGTTCATCCAATAATTGCCATTGTGTCATTGGATCAACATTTTGGGCATTCCAAGGCTTGCTCTAATGAATTTATGTTCTATACAAATGTGTTACATCCAATAAGTGCATTTGTGTCATTGGATTAACATTTAGGTCATTTTGTGTATTCCAAGACTTATTCTAATCTATTTTCGTTCTTAGTTAATATAGTTTCTCCAATAAGTGCATTTGTTTCAGTGGATTGACATTTAGGTCATTTTGTGCATCCCAAGGCTTATTCTAATCATTTTCATTCTTAAGGAATGTATTTCATCCAAAAAGTGCGTTTGTTTAATTGGATTAACATTTAGGTCATTTTGTGCATCCCAAGGCTTATTCTAATCCATTTCTGTTCTTAACCAATGTAGTTTCTCCATTATGTGCATTTGAATCATTGGATTGACATTTAGGTCATTGTGTGCATCCCAAGGCTTATCCTAATCCATTTCATTTCTATACCAATGTAGTTCATCCAATAAGTGCCTTTGTGTCATTGGATCAACATTTTGGGCATTCCAAGGCTTGTTCTAACGAATTTTCCTTCTATACAAATGTGTTCCATCCAATAAGTGCATTTGTGTCATTGGATTAACATTTAGGTCATTTTGGGCATCTCAATGCTTATTCGAATCCATTTTCGTTCAAAACCAATGTAGTTCATCCAATAAGTGCATTTGTGTCATTGGATTAACATTTAGGTCATTTTGTGCCTCCCAAGGCTTATTCTAATCACTTTTTTTTCTATACCAATGTAGTTCATCCAATAAGTGCATTTGTGTCATTGGATTAACATTTACGTCATTTTGTGCATCCCAAGGCTTATTCTAATCATTTTTTGTTCTTAAGGAATGTATTTCATCAAAAAAGTGCGTTTGTTTCATTGGATTAACATCTACGTCGTTTTGTACATCCCAAGGCTTATTCTAATCCATTTTCGTTCTTAACCAACGTAGTTTCTCCAATACGTGCATTTTTGTCATGGGATTGACATATAGGTTATTTTGTGCATTCCAAGGCTTATTCTAATCCAATTTCGTTCTAAACCAATGTAGTTCATCCAATAAATGAATTTGTGTCATTGGATTAACATGTTGTGCATCCCAAAGCTTATTCTAATCCATTTGCGTTCTAAACCAATGAAGTTGATCGAATAAGTGCATTTGTGTCATTGGATTAACATTTAGGTCATTTTGTGCATCCCAACGCTTATTCTAATCACTTTTCATTCTTAAGATATGTATTTAATCCAAAACGTGTGTTTGTGTCATTGGATTAACATTTATGTCATTTTGTGCATCCCAAGGCTTATTCTAATCCATTTTCGTTCTTATGGAATGCATTTCATCCAAAAAGCGTGTTTGTTTCATTGGATTAACATTGACCTCATTTTGTGCATCCTAAGGCTTATTCCAATCACTTTTTGTTCTTAAGGAATGTAATTTATCCAAAAAGTGCATTTGTCTCATTGGATTAACATTAAGATCATTATGTGTATTCCAAAAATTATTCTATTCCAATTTCGTTCTTAGCCAATGTAGTTTCTCCAATAAGTGAATTTGTTTCAATGCATTGACATTTAGGTCATTTTGTGCATCTCAAGGCTATTTCTAATCCATTTTCGTTCAAAACCAATGTAGTTCATCCAATAAGTGCATTTGTGTCATTGGATTAACATTTAGGCCATTTTGTGCATCCCAAGGCTTATTCTAATCACTTTTTTTTCTATACCAATGTAGTTCATCCAACAAGTGCATTTGTGTCATTGGATTAACATTTACGTCATTTTGTGCATCCCAAGGCTTATTCTAATCACTTTTCCTTCTTAAGGAATGTAGTTTCTGCAATAAGTGCATTTGTTTCAGTGGATTAACATTTAGGTCATTTTGTGCATCCCAAGGCTTAATCTAATGACTTTTCTTTCTATACAAATGTAGTTTATCCCATAAGTGTATTTGTGTCATTGGATTAACATTTACGTCATTTTGATTCTAATCACTTATCGTTCTTAATGAATGTATTTCATCCAAAAAGTGTGTCTGTGTCATTGGATTAACATTAAGGTCATTTTGTGTATTCCAAGACTTATTCTAATCTATTTTCGTTCTTAGTTAATATAGTTTCTCCTATAAGTGCATTTGTTTCAGTGGATTGACATTTAGGTCATTTTGTGCATCCCAAGGCTTATTCTAATCATTTTCATTCTTAAGGAATGTATTTCATCCAAAAAGTGCGTTTGTTTAATTGGATTAACATTTAGGTCATTTTGTGCATCCCAAGGCTTATTCTAATCCATTCTCCTTCTTAACCAATGTAGTTTCTCCAATATGTGCATTTGAATCATTGGATTGACATTGAGGTCATTTTGTGCATCCCAAGGCTTATCCTAATCCATTTCATTTCTATACCAATGTAGTTCATCCAATAAGTGCCTTTGTGTCATTGGATCAACATTTTGGGCATTCCAAGGCTTGTTCTAATGAATTTTCGTTCTATACAAATGTGTTACATCCAATAAGTGCATTTGTATCATTGGATTAACATTTAGGTCATTTTGTGTATTCCAAGACTTATTCTAATCTATTTTCGTTCTTAGTTAATATAGTTTCTCCAATAAGTGCATTTGTTTCAGTGGATTGACATTTAGGTCATTTTGTGCATCCCAAGGCTTATTCTAATCATTTTCATTCTTAAGGAATGTATTTCATCCAAAAAGTGCGTTTGTTTAATTGGATTAACATTTAGGTCATTTTGTGCATCCCAAGGCTTATTCTAATCCATTCTCCTTCTTAACCAATGTAGTTTCTCCAATATGTGCATTTGAATCATTGGATTGACATTGAGGTCATTTTGTGCATCCCAAGGCTTATCCTAATCCATTTCATTTCTATACCAATGTAGTTCATCCAATAAGTGCCTTTGTGTCATTGGATCAACATTTTGGGCATTCCAAGGCTTGTTCTAATGAATTTTCGTTCTATACAAATGTGTTACATCCAATAAGTGCATTTGTATCATTGGATTAACATTTAGGTCATTTTGTGTATTCCAAGACTTATTCTAATCTATTTTCGTTCTTAGTTAATATAGTTTCTCCAATAAGTGCATTTGTTTCAGTGGATTGACATTTAGGTCATTTTGTGCATCCCAAGGCTTATTCTAATCATTTTCATTCTTAAGGAATGTATTTCATCCAAAAAGTGCGTTTGTTTAATTGGATTAACATTTAGGTCATTTTGTGCATCCCAAGGCTTATTCTAATCCATTTCTGTTCTTAACCAATGTAGTTTCTCCATTATGTGCATTTGAATCATTGGATTGACATTTAGGTCATTGTGTGCATCCCAAGGCTTATCCTAATCCATTTCATTTCTATACCAATGTAGTTCATCCAATAAGTGCCTTTGTGTCATTGGATCAACATTTTGGGCATTCCAAGGCTTGTTGTAACGAATTTTCGTTCTATACAAATGTGTTCCATCCAATAAGTGCATTTGTGTCATTGGATTAACATTTAGGTCATTTTGGGCATCTCAATGCTTATTCGAATCCATTTTCGTTCAAAACCAATGTAGTTCATCCAATAAGTGCATTTGTGTCATTGGATTAACATTTAGGTCATTTTGTGCCTCCCAAGGCTTATTCTAATCACTTTTTTTTCTATACCAATGTAGTTCATCCAATAAGTGCATTTGTGTCATTGGATTAACATTTACGTCATTTTGTGCATCCCAAGGCTTATTCTAATCATTTTTTGTTCTTAAGGAATGTATTTCATCAAAAAAGTGCGTTTGTTTCATTGGATTAACATCTACGTCGTTTTGTACATCCCAAGGCTTATTCTAATCCATTTTCGTTCTTAACCAACGTAGTTTCTCCAATACGTGCATTTTTGTCATGGGATTGACATATAGGTTATTTTGTGCATTCCAAGGCTTATTCTAATCCAATTTCGTTCTAAACCAATGTAGTTCATCCAATAAATGAATTTGTGTCATTGGATTAACATGTTGTGCATCCCAAAGCTTATTCTAATCCATTTGCGTTCTAAACCAATGAAGTTGATCGAATAAGTGCATTTGTGTCATTGGATTAACATTTAGGTCATTTTGTGCATCCCAACGCTTATTCTAATCACTTTTCATTCTTAAGATATGTATTTAATCCAAAACGTGTGTTTGTGTCATTGGATTAACATTTATGTCATTTTGTGCATCCCAAGGCTTATTCTAATCCATTTTCGTTCTTATGGAATGCATTTCATCCAAAAAGCGTGTTAGTTTCATTGGATTAACATTGACCTCATTTTGTGCATCCAAAGGCTTATTCCAATCACTTTTTGTTCTTAAGGAATGTAATTTATCCAAAAAGTGCATTTGTCTCATTGGATTAACATTAACATCATTTTGTGTATTCCAAAAATTATTCTATTCCAATTTCGTTCTTAGCCAATGTAGTTTCTCCAATAAGTGCATTTGTTTCAATGCATTGACATTTAGGTCATTTTGTGCATCCCAAGGCTATTTCTAATCCATTTTCGTTCTAAAACAATGTAGTTCATCGAATAAGTGCATTTGTGTCATTGGATTAACATTTAGGTCATTTTGTGCATCCCTAGGCTTATTCTAATTACTTTTCTTTCTTAAGGAACGTATTTCATCCAAAAGGTGTGTTTATGTCATTGGATTAACATTTACGTCATTTTGTGCATCCCAAGGCTTATTCTAATCACTTTTCGTTCTTAAGGAATGTAGTTTCTGCAATAAGTGCATTTGTTTCATTGGATTAACATTTAGGTCATTTTGTGCATCCCAAGGCTTAATCTAATGACTTTTCATTCTATACAAATGTAGTTTATCCCATAAGTGTATTTGTGTCATTGGATTAACATTTACGTCATTTTGATTCTAATCACTTATCGTTCTTAATGAATATATTTCATCCAAAAAGTGTGTCTGTGTCATTGGATTAACATTAAGGTCATTTTGTGTATTCCAAGACTTATTCTAATCTATTTTCGTTCTTAGTTAATATAGTTTCTCCTATAAGTGCATTTGTTTCAGTGGATTGACATTTAGGTCATTTTGTGCATCCCAAGGCTTATTCTAATCATTTTCATTCTTAAGGAATGTATTTCATCCAAAAAGTGCGTTTGTTTAATTGGATTAACATTTAGGTCATTTTGTGAATCCCAAGGCTTATTCTAATCCATTTTCGTTCTTAACCAATGTAGTTTCTCCAATATGTGCATTTGAATCATTGGATTGACATTTAGGTCATTTTGTGCATCCCAAGGCTTATCCTAATCCATTTCATTTCTATACCAATGTAGTTCATCCAATAAGTGCCTTTGTGTCATTGGATCAACATTTTGGGCATTCCAAGGCTTGTTCTAATGAATTTTCGTTCTATACAAATGTGTTCCATCCAATTAGTGCATTTGTGTCATTGGATTAACATTTAGGTCATTTTGGGCATCTCAATGCTTATTCTATCCATTTTCGTTCAAAACCAATGTAGTTCATCCAATAAGTGCATTTGTGTCATTGGATTAACATTTAGGTCATTTTGTGCATCCCAAGGCTTATTATAATCACTTTTTTTTCTATACCAATGTAGTTCAATCAATAAGTGCATTTGTGTCATTGGATTAACATTTACGTCATTTTGTGCATCCCAAGGCTTATTCTAATCATTTTTTGTTCTTAAGGAATGTATTTCATCCAAAAAGTGCGTTTGTTTCATTGGATTAACATCTACGTCATTTTGTACATCCCAAGGCTTATTCTAATCCATTTTCGTTCTTAACCAACGTAGTTTCTCCAATAAGTGCATTTTTGTCATGGGATTGACATATAGGTTATTTTGTGCATTCCAAGGCTTATTCTAATCCAATTTCGTTCTAAACCAATGTAGTTCATCCAATAAATGAATTTGTGTCATTGGATTAACATGTTGTGCATCCCAAAGCTTATTCTAATCCATTTGCGTTCTAAACCAATGAAGTTGATCGAATAAGTGCATTTGTGTCATTGGATTAACATTTACGTCATTTTGTGAATCCCAAGGCTTATTCTAATCGATTTTCGTTCTTATGGAATGCATTTCATCCAAAAAGCGTGTTTGTTTCATTGGATTAACATTTACCTCATTATGTGCATCCTACGGCTTATTCCAATCACTTTTTGTTCTTAAGGAATGTAATTTATCCAAAAAGTGCATTTGTCTCATTGGATTAACATTAAGATCATTTTGTGTATTCCAAAAATTATTATA
This sequence comes from Cicer cuneatum, assembly GCA_037974295.1. Taxonomy (NCBI): domain Eukaryota; kingdom Viridiplantae; phylum Streptophyta; class Magnoliopsida; order Fabales; family Fabaceae; genus Cicer; species Cicer cuneatum. The sequence goes on along the minus strand of JBBPBO010000002.1, from coordinate 20,905,737 downwards.
TTCCAATTTCGTTCTTAGCCAATGTAGTTTCTCCAATAAGTGCATTTGTTTCAATGCATTGACATTTAGGTCATTTTGTGCATCCCAAGGCTTATTCTAATCACTTTTTTTTCTATACCAATGTAGTTCTCCAATAAGTGCATTTGTGTCATTGGATTAACATTTACGTCATTTTGTGCATCCCAAGGCTTATTCTAATCATTTTTTGTTCTTAAGGAATGTATTTCATCCAAAAAGTGCGTTTGTTTCATTGGATTAACATCTACGTCATTTTGTACATCCCAAGGCTTATTCTAATCCATTTTCGTTCTTAACCAACGTAGTTTCTCCAATAAGTGCATTTTTGTCATGGGATTGACATATAGGTTATTTTGTGCATTCCAAGGCTTATTCTAATCCAATTTCGTTCTAAACCAATGTAGTTCATCCAATAAATGAATTTGTGTCATTGGATTAACATGTTGTGCATCCCAAAGCTTATTCAAATCCATTTGCGTTCTAAACCAATGAAGTTGATCGAATAAGTGCATTTGTGTCATTGGATTAACATTTAGGTCATTTTGTGCATCCCAACGCTTATTCTTATCACTTTTCATTCTTAAGATATGTATTTCATCCAAAACGTATGTTTGTGTCATTGGATTAACATTTATGTCATTTTGTGCATCCCAAGGCTTATTCTAATCCATTTTCATTCTTATGGAATGCATTTCATCCAAAAAGCGTGTTTGTTTCATTGGATTAACAATTGCCTCATTTTGTGCATCCTAAGGCTTATTCCAATCACTTTTTGTTCTTAAGGAATGTAATTTATCCAAAAAGTGCATTTGTCTCATTGGATTAACATTAAGATCATTTTGTGTATTCCAAAAATTATTCTATTCCAATTTCGTTCTTAGCCAATGTAGTTTCTCCAATAAGTGAATTTGTTTCAATGCATTGACATTTAGGTCATTTTGTGCATCTCAAGGCTATTTCTAATCCATTTTCGTTCTAAAACAATGTAGTTCATCGAATAAGTGCATTTGTGTCATTGGATTAACATTTAGGTCATTTTGTGCATCCCTAGGCTTATTCTAATTACTTTTCGTTCTTAAGGAACGTATTTCATCCAAAAGGTGTGTTTATGTCATTGGATTAACATTTACGTCATTTTGTGCATCCCAAGGCTTATTCTAATCACTTTTCGTTCTTAAGGAATGTAGTTTCTGCAATAAGTGCATTTGTTTCATTGGATTAACATTTAGGTCATTTTGTGCATCCCAAGGCTTAATCTAATGACTTTTCATTCTATACAAATGTAGTTTATCCCATAAGTGTATTTGTGTCATTGGATTAACATTTACGTCATTTTGATTCTAATCATTTATCGTTCTTAATGAATGTATTTCATCCAAAAAGTGTGTCTGTGTCATTGGATTAACATTAAGGTCATTTTGTGTATTCCAAGACTTATTCTAATCTATTTTCGTTCTTAGTTAATATAGTTTCTCCTATAAGTGCATTTGTTTCAGTGGATTGACATTTAGGTCATTTTGTGCATCCCAAGGCTTATTCTAATCATTTTCATTCTTAAGGAATGTATTTCATCCAAAAAGTGCGTTTGTTTAATTGGATTAACATTTAGGTCATTTTGTGAATCCCAAGGCTTATTCTAATCCATTTTCGTTCTTAACCAATGTAGTTTCTCCAATATGTGCATTTGAATCATTGGATTGACATTTAGGTCATTTTGTGCATCCCAAGGCTTATCCTAATCCATTTCATTTCTATACCAATGTAGTTCATCCAATAATTGCCATTGTGTCATTGGATCAACATTTTGGGCATTCCAAGGCTTGCTCTAATGAATTTTCGTTCTATACAAATGTGTTACATCCAATAAGTGCATTTGTGTCATTGGATTAACATTTAGGTCATTTTGTGTATTCCAAGACTTATTCTAATCTATTTTCGTTCTTAGTTAATATAGTTTCTCCAATAAGTGCATTTGTTTCAGTGGATTGACATTTAGGTCATTTTGTGCATCCCAAGGCTTATTCTAATCATTTTCATTCTTAAGGAATGTATTTCATCCAAAAAGTGCGTTTGTTTAATTGGATTAACATTTAGGTCATTTTGTGCATCCCAAGGCTTATTCTAATCCATTTCTGTTCTTAACCAATGTAGTTTCTCCATTATGTGCATTTGAATCATTGGATTGACATTTAGGTCATTGTGTGCATCCCAAGGCTTATCCTAATCCATTTCATTTCTATACCAATGTAGTTCATCCAATAAGTGCCTTTGTGTCATTGGATCAACATTTTGGGCATTCCAAGGCTTGTTGTAACGAATTTTCGTTCTATACAAATGTGTTCCATCCAATAAGTGCATTTGTGTCATTGGATTAACATTTAGGTCATTTTGGGCATCTCAATGCTTATTCGAATCCATTTTCGTTCAAAACCAATGTAGTTCATCCAATAAGTGCATTTGTGTCATTGGATTAACATTTAGGTCATTTTGTGCCTCCCAAGGCTTATTCTAATCACTTTTTTTTCTATACCAATGTAGTTCATCCAATAAGTGCATTTGTGTCATTGGATTAACATTTACGTCATTTTGTGCATCCCAAGGCTTATTCTAATCATTTTTTGTTCTTAAGGAATGTATTTCATCAAAAAAGTGCGTTTGTTTCATTGGATTAACATCTACGTCGTTTTGTACATCCCAAGGCTTATTCTAATCCATTTTCGTTCTTAACCAACGTAGTTTCTCCAATACGTGCATTTTTGTCATGGGATTGACATATAGGTTATTTTGTGCATTCCAAGGCTTATTCTAATCCAATTTCGTTCTAAACCAATGTAGTTCATCCAATAAATGAATTTGTGTCATTGGATTAACATGTTGTGCATCCCAAAGCTTATTCTAATCCATTTGCGTTCTAAACCAATGAAGTTGATCGAATAAGTGCATTTGTGTCATTGGATTAACATTTAGGTCATTTTGTGCATCCCAACGCTTATTCTAATCACTTTTCATTCTTAAGATATGTATTTAATCCAAAACGTGTGTTTGTGTCATTGGATTAACATTTATGTCATTTTGTGCATCCCAAGGCTTATTCTAATCCATTTTCGTTCTTATGGAATGCATTTCATCCAAAAAGCGTGTTTGTTTCATTGGATTAACATTGACCTCATTTTGTGCATCCTAAGGCTTATTCCAATCACTTTTTGTTCTTAAGGAATGTAATTTATCCAAAAAGTGCATTTGTCTCATTGGATTAACATTAAGATCATTTTGTGTATTCCAAAAATTATTCTATTCCAATTTCGTTCTTAGCCAATGTAGTTTCTCCAATAAGTGAATTTGTTTCAATGCATTGACATTTAGGTCATTTTGTGCATCTCAAGGCTATTTCTAATCCATTTTCGTTCAAAACCAATGTAGTTCATCCAATAAGTGCATTTGTGTCATTGGATTAACATTTAGGCCATTTTGTGCATCCCAAGGCTTATTCTAATCACTTTTTTTTCTATACCAATGTAGTTCATCCAATAAGTGCATTTGTGTCATTGGATTAACATTTACGTCATTTTGTGCATCCCAAGGCTTATTCTAATCATTTTTTGTTCTTAAGGAATGTATTTCATCAAAAAAGTGCGTTTGTTTCATTGGATTAACATCTACGTCGTTTTGTACATCCCAAGGCTTATTCTAATCCATTTTCGTTCTTAACCAACGTAGTTTCTCCAATAAGTGCATTTTTGTCATGGGATTGACATATAGGTTATTTTGTGCATTCCAAGGCTTATTCTAATCCAATTTCGTTCTAAACCAATGTAGTTCATCCAATAAATGAATTTGTGTCATTGGATTAACATGTTGTGCATCCCAAAGCTTATTCTAATCCATTTGCGTTCTAAACCAATGAAGTTGATCGAATAAGTGCATTTGTGTCATTGGATTAACATTTAGGTCATTTTGTGCATCCCAACGCTTATTCTAATCACTTTTCATTCTTAAGATATGTATTTAATCCAAAACGTGTGTTTGTGTCATTGGATTAACATTTATGTCATTTTGTGCATCCCAAGGCTTATTCTAATCCATTTTCGTTCTTATGGAATGCATTTCATCCAAAAAGCGTGTTTGTTTCATTGGATTAACATTGACCTCATTTTGTGCATCCTAAGGCTTATTCCAATCACTTTTTGTTCTTAAGGAATGTAATTTATCCAAAAAGTGCATTTGTCTCATTGGATTAACATTAAGATCATTATGTGTATTCCAAAAATTATTCTATTCCAATTTCGTTCTTAGCCAATGTAGTTTCTCCAATAAGTGAATTTGTTTCAATGCATTGACATTTAGGTCATTTTGTGCATCTCAAGGCTATTTCTAATCCATTTTCGTTCAAAACCAATGTAGTTCATCCAATAAGTGCATTTGTGTCATTGGATTAACATTTAGGCCATTTTGTGCATCCCAAGGCTTATTCTAATCACTTTTTTTTCTATACCAATGTAGTTCATCCAACAAGTGCATTTGTGTCATTGGATTAACATTTACGTCATTTTGTGCATCCCAAGGCTTATTCTAATCACTTTTCCTTCTTAAGGAATGTAGTTTCTGCAATAAGTGCATTTGTTTCAGTGGATTAACATTTAGGTCATTTTGTGCATCCCAAGGCTTAATCTAATGACTTTTCTTTCTATACAAATGTAGTTTATCCCATAAGTGTATTTGTGTCATTGGATTAACATTTACGTCATTTTGATTCTAATCACTTATCGTTCTTAATGAATGTATTTCATCCAAAAAGTGTGTCTGTGTCATTGGATTAACATTAAGGTCATTTTGTGTATTCCAAGACTTATTCTAATCTATTTTCGTTCTTAGTTAATATAGTTTCTCCTATAAGTGCATTTGTTTCAGTGGATTGACATTTAGGTCATTTTGTGCATCCCAAGGCTTATTCTAATCATTTTCATTCTTAAGGAATGTATTTCATCCAAAAAGTGCGTTTGTTTAATTGGATTAACATTTAGGTCATTTTGTGAATCCCAAGGCTTATTCTAATCCATTTTCGTTCTTAACCAATGTAGTTTCTCCAATATGTGCATTTGAATCATTGGATTGACATTTAGGTCATTTTGTGCATCCCAAGGCTTATCCTAATCCATTTCATTTCTATACCAATGTAGTTCATCCAATAAGTGCCTTTGTGTCATTGGATCAACATTTTGGGCATTCCAAGGCTTGTTCTAACGAATTTTCGTTCTATACAAATGTGTTCCATCCAATAAGTGCATTTGTGTCATTGGATTAACATTTAGGTCATTTTGGGCATCTCAATGCTTATTCTAATCCATTTTCGTTCAAAACCAATGTAGTTCATCCAATAAGTGCATTTGTGTCATTGGATTAACATTTAGGTCATTTTGTGCATCCCAAGGCTTATTCTAATCACTTTTTTTTCTATACCAATGTAGTTCATCCAATAAGTGCATTTGTGTCATTGGATTAACATTTACGTCATTTTGTGCATCCCAAGGCTTATTCTAATCATTTTTTGTTCTTAAGGAATGTATTTCATCAAAAAAGTGCGTTTGTTTCATTGGATTAACATCTACGTCGTTTTGTACATCCCAAGGCTTATTCTAATCCATTTTCGTTCTTAACCAACGTAGTTTCTCCAATAAGTGCATTTTTGTCATGGGATTGACATATAGGTTATTTTGTGCATTCCAAGGCTTATTCTAATCCAATTTCGTTCTAAACCAATGTAGTTCATCCAATAAATGAATTTGTGTCATTGGATTAACATGTTGTGCATCCCAAAGCTTATTCTAATCCATTTGCGTTCTAAACCAATGAAGTTGATCGAATAAGTGCATTTGTGTCATTGGATTAACATTTAGGTCATTTTGTGCATCCCAACGCTTATTCTAATCACTTTTCATTCTTAAGATATGTATTTAATCCAAAACGTGTGTTTGTGTCATTGGATTAACATTTATGTCATTTTGTGCATCCCAAGGCTTATTCTAATCCATTTTCGTTCTTATGGAATGCATTTCATCCAAAAAGCGTGTTTGTTTCATTGGATTAACATTGACCTCATTTTGTGCATCCTAAGGCTTATTCCAATCACTTTTTGTTCTTAAGGAATGTAATTTATCCAAAAAGTGCATTTGTCTCATTGGATTAACATTAAGATCATTTTGTGTATTCCAAAAATTATTCTATTCCAATTTCGTTCTTAGCCAATGTAGTTTCTCCAATAAGTGAATTTGTTTCAATGCATTGACATTTAGGTCATTTTGTGCATCTCAAGGCTATTTCTAATCCATTTTCGTTCAAAACCAATGTAGTTCATCCAATAAGTGCATTTGTGTCATTGGATTAACATTTAGGCCATTTTGTGCATCCCAAGGCTTATTCTAATCACTTTTTTTTCTATACCAATGTAGTTCATCCAACAAGTGCATTTGTGTCATTGGATTAACATTTACGTCATTTTGTGCATCCCAAGGCTTATTCTAATCACTTTTCCTTCTTAAGGAATGTAGTTTCTGCAATAAGTGCATTTGTTTCAGTGGATTAACATTTAGGTCATTTTGTGCATCCCAAGGCTTAATCTAATGACTTTTCTTTCTATACAAATGTAGTTTATCCCATAAGTGTATTTGTGTCATTGGATTAACATTTACGTCATTTTGATTCTAATCACTTATCGTTCTTAATGAATGTATTTCATCCAAAAAGTGTGTCTGTGTCATTGGATTAACATTAAGGTCATTTTGTGTATTCCAAGACTTATTCTAATCTATTTTCGTTCTTAGTTAATATAGTTTCTCCTATAAGTGCATTTGTTTCAGTGGATTGACATTTAGGTCATTTTGTGCATCCCAAGGCTTATTCTAATCATTTTCATTCTTAAGGAATGTATTTCATCCAAAAAGTGCGTTTGTTTAATTGGATTAACATTTAGGTCATTTTGTGAATCCCAAGGCTTATTCTAATCCATTTTCGTTCTTAACCAATGTAGTTTCTCCAATATGTGCATTTGAATCATTGGATTGACATTTAGGTCATTTTGTGCATCCCAAGGCTTATCCTAATCCATTTCATTTCTATACCAATGTAGTTCATCCAATAATTGCCATTGTGTCATTGGATCAACATTTTGGGCATTCCAAGGCTTGCTCTAATGAATTTTCGTTCTATACAAATGTGTTACATCCAATAAGTGCATTTGTGTCATTGGATTAACATTTAGGTCATTTTGTGTATTCCAAGACTTATTCTAATCTATTTTCGTTCTTAGTTAATATAGTTTCTCCAATAAGTGCATTTGTTTCAGTGGATTGACATTTAGGTCATTTTGTGCATCCCAAGGCTTATTCTAATCATTTTCATTCTTAAGGAATGTATTTCATCCAAAAAGTGCGTTTGTTTAATTGGATTAACATTTAGGTCATTTTGTGCATCCCAAGGCTTATTCTAATCCATTTCTGTTCTTAACCAATGTAGTTTCTCCATTATGTGCATTTGAATCATTGGATTGACATTTAGGTCATTGTGTGCATCCCAAGGCTTATCCTAATCCATTTCATTTCTATACCAATGTAGTTCATCCAATAAGTGCCTTTGTGTCATTGGATCAACATTTTGGGCATTCCAAGGCTTGTTCTAACGAATTTTCCTTCTATACAAATGTGTTCCATCCAATAAGTGCATTTGTGTCATTGGATTAACATTTAGGTCATTTTGGGCATCTCAATGCTTATTCGAATCCATTTTCGTTCAAAACCAATGTAGTTCATCCAATAAGTGCATTTGTGTCATTGGATTAACATTTAGGTCATTTTGTGCCTCCCAAGGCTTATTCTAATCACTTTTTTTTCTATACCAATGTAGTTCATCCAATAAGTGCATTTGTGTCATTGGATTAACATTTACGTCATTTTGTGCATCCCAAGGCTTATTCTAATCATTTTTTGTTCTTAAGGAATGTATTTCATCAAAAAAGTGCGTTTGTTTCATTGGATTAACATCTACGTCGTTTTGTACATCCCAAGGCTTATTCTAATCCATTTTCGTTCTTAACCAACGTAGTTTCTCCAATACGTGCATTTTTGTCATGGGATTGACATATAGGTTATTTTGTGCATTCCAAGGCTTATTCTAATCCAATTTCGTTCTAAACCAATGTAGTTCATCCAATAAATGAATTTGTGTCATTGGATTAACATGTTGTGCATCCCAAAGCTTATTCTAATCCATTTGCGTTCTAAACCAATGAAGTTGATCGAATAAGTGCATTTGTGTCATTGGATTAACATTTAGGTCATTTTGTGCATCCCAACGCTTATTCTAATCACTTTTCATTCTTAAGATATGTATTTAATCCAAAACGTGTGTTTGTGTCATTGGATTAACATTTATGTCATTTTGTGCATCCCAAGGCTTATTCTAATCCATTTTCGTTCTTATGGAATGCATTTCATCCAAAAAGCGTGTTTGTTTCATTGGATTAACATTGACCTCATTTTGTGCATCCTAAGGCTTATTCCAATCACTTTTTGTTCTTAAGGAATGTAATTTATCCAAAAAGTGCATTTGTCTCATTGGATTAACATTAAGATCATTTTGTGTATTCCAAAAATTATTCTATTCCAATTTCGTTCTTAGCCAATGTAGTTTCTCCAATAAGTGAATTTGTTTCAATGCATTGACATTTAGGTCATTTTGTGCATCTCAAGGCTATTTCTAATCCATTTTCGTTCAAAACCAATGTAGTTCATCCAATAAGTGCATTTGTGTCATTGGATTAACATTTAGGCCATTTTGTGCATCCCAAGGCTTATTCTAATCACTTTTTTTTCTATACCAATGTAGTTCATCCAA
>JBBPBO010000002.1:20817677-20888473 GCA_037974295.1 Cicer cuneatum | reverse complement strand
TCATTGGATTAACATTTAGGTCATTTTGTGTATTCCAAGACTTATTCTAATCTATTTTCGTTCTTAGTTAATATAGTTTCTCCAATAAGTGCATTTGTTTCAGTGGATTGACATTTAGGTCATTTTGTGCATCCCAAGGCTTATTCTAATCATTTTCATTCTTAAGGAATGTATTTCATCCAAAAAGTGCGTTTGTTTAATTGGATTAACATTTAGGTCATTTTGTGCATCCCAAGGCTTATTCTAATCCATTCTCCTTCTTAACCAATGTAGTTTCTCCAATATGTGCATTTGAATCATTGGATTGACATTGAGGTCATTTTGTGCATCCCAAGGCTTATCCTAATCCATTTCATTTCTATACCAATGTAGTTCATCCAATAAGTGCCTTTGTGTCATTGGATCAACATTTTGGGCATTCCAAGGCTTGTTCTAATGAATTTTCGTTCTATACAAATGTGTTACATCCAATAAGTGCATTTGTATCATTGGATTAACATTTAGGTCATTTTGTGTATTCCAAGACTTATTCTAATCTATTTTCGTTCTTAGTTAATATAGTTTCTCCAATAAGTGCATTTGTTTCAGTGGATTGACATTTAGGTCATTTTGTGCATCCCAAGGCTTATTCTAATCATTTTCATTCTTAAGGAATGTATTTCATCCAAAAAGTGCGTTTGTTTAATTGGATTAACATTTAGGTCATTTTGTGCATCCCAAGGCTTATTCTAATCCATTTCTGTTCTTAACCAATGTAGTTTCTCCATTATGTGCATTTGAATCATTGGATTGACATTTAGGTCATTGTGTGCATCCCAAGGCTTATCCTAATCCATTTCATTTCTATACCAATGTAGTTCATCCAATAAGTGCCTTTGTGTCATTGGATCAACATTTTGGGCATTCCAAGGCTTGTTGTAACGAATTTTCGTTCTATACAAATGTGTTCCATCCAATAAGTGCATTTGTGTCATTGGATTAACATTTAGGTCATTTTGGGCATCTCAATGCTTATTCGAATCCATTTTCGTTCAAAACCAATGTAGTTCATCCAATAAGTGCATTTGTGTCATTGGATTAACATTTAGGTCATTTTGTGCCTCCCAAGGCTTATTCTAATCACTTTTTTTTCTATACCAATGTAGTTCATCCAATAAGTGCATTTGTGTCATTGGATTAACATTTACGTCATTTTGTGCATCCCAAGGCTTATTCTAATCATTTTTTGTTCTTAAGGAATGTATTTCATCAAAAAAGTGCGTTTGTTTCATTGGATTAACATCTACGTCGTTTTGTACATCCCAAGGCTTATTCTAATCCATTTTCGTTCTTAACCAACGTAGTTTCTCCAATACGTGCATTTTTGTCATGGGATTGACATATAGGTTATTTTGTGCATTCCAAGGCTTATTCTAATCCAATTTCGTTCTAAACCAATGTAGTTCATCCAATAAATGAATTTGTGTCATTGGATTAACATGTTGTGCATCCCAAAGCTTATTCTAATCCATTTGCGTTCTAAACCAATGAAGTTGATCGAATAAGTGCATTTGTGTCATTGGATTAACATTTAGGTCATTTTGTGCATCCCAACGCTTATTCTAATCACTTTTCATTCTTAAGATATGTATTTAATCCAAAACGTGTGTTTGTGTCATTGGATTAACATTTATGTCATTTTGTGCATCCCAAGGCTTATTCTAATCCATTTTCGTTCTTATGGAATGCATTTCATCCAAAAAGCGTGTTTGTTTCATTGGATTAACATTGACCTCATTTTGTGCATCCTAAGGCTTATTCCAATCACTTTTTGTTCTTAAGGAATGTAATTTATCCAAAAAGTGCATTTGTCTCATTGGATTAACATTAAGATCATTTTGTGTATTCCAAAAATTATTCTATTCCAATTTCGTTCTTAGCCAATGTAGTTTCTCCAATAAGTGAATTTGTTTCAATGCATTGACATTTAGGTCATTTTGTGCATCTCAAGGCTATTTCTAATCCATTTTCGTTCTAAAACAATGTAGTTCATCGAATAAGTGCATTTGTGTCATTGGATTAACATTTAGGTCATTTTGTGCATCCCTAGGCTTATTCTAATTACTTTTCGTTCTTAAGGAACGTATTTCATCCAAAAGGTGTGTTTATGTCATTGGATTAACATTTACGTCATTTTGTGCATCCCAAGGCTTATTCTAATCACTTTTCGTTCTTAAGGAATGTAGTTTCTGCAATAAGTGCATTTGTTTCATTGGATTAACATTTAGGTCATTTTGTGCATCCCAAGGCTTAATCTAATGACTTTTCATTCTATACAAATGTAGTTTATCCCATAAGTGTATTTGTGTCATTGGATTAACATTTACGTCATTTTGATTCTAATCATTTATCGTTCTTAATGAATGTATTTCATCCAAAAAGTGTGTCTGTGTCATTGGATTAACATTAAGGTCATTTTGTGTATTCCAAGACTTATTCTAATCTATTTTCGTTCTTAGTTAATATAGTTTCTCCTATAAGTGCATTTGTTTCAGTGGATTGACATTTAGGTCATTTTGTGCATCCCAAGGCTTATTCTAATCATTTTCATTCTTAAGGAATGTATTTCATCCAAAAAGTGCGTTTGTTTAATTGGATTAACGTTTAGGCCATTTTGTGCATCCCAAGGCTTATTCTAATCCATTTTCGTTCTTAACCAATGTAGTTTCTCCAATATGTGCATTTGAATCATTGGATTGACATTTAGGTCATTTTGTGCATCCCAAGGCTTATCCTAATCCATTTCATTTCTATACCAATGTAGTTCATCCAATAAGTGCCTTTGTGTCATTGGATCAACATTTTGGGCATTCCAAGGCTTGTTCTAATGAATTTTCGTTCTATACAAATGTGTTCCATCCAATTAGTGCATTTGTGTCATTGGATTAACATTTAGGTCATTTTGGGCATCTCAATGCTTATTCTATCCATTTTCGTTCAAAACCAATGTAGTTCATCCAATAAGTGCATTTGTGTCATTGGATTAACATTTAGGTCATTTTGTGCATCCCAAGGCTTATTATAATCACTTTTTTTTCTATACCAATGTAGTTCAATCAATAAGTGCATTTGTGTCATTGGATTAACATTTACGTCATTTTGTGCATCCCAAGGCTTATTCTAATCATTTTTTGTTCTTAAGGAATGTATTTCATCCAAAAAGTGCGTTTGTTTCATTGGATTAACATCTACGTCATTTTGTACATCCCAAGGCTTATTCTAATCCATTTTCGTTCTTAACCAACGTAGTTTCTCCAATAAGTGCATTTTTGTCATGGGATTGACATATAGGTTATTTTGTGCATTCCAAGGCTTATTCTAATCCAATTTCGTTCTAAACCAATGTAGTTCATCCAATAAATGAATTTGTGTCATTGGATTAACATGTTGTGCATCCCAAAGCTTATTCAAATCCATTTGCGTTCTAAACCAATGAAGTTGATCGAATAAGTGCATTTGTGTCATTGGATTAACATTTAGGTCATTTTGTGCATCCCAACGCTTATTCTTATCACTTTTCATTCTTAAGATATGTATTTCATCCAAAACGTATGTTTGTGTCATTGGATTAACATTTATGTCATTTTGTGCATCCCAAGGCTTATTCTAATCCATTTTCATTCTTATGGAATGCATTTCATCCAAAAAGCGTGTTTGTTTCATTGGATTAACAATTGCCTCATTTTGTGCATCCTAAGGCTTATTCCAATCACTTTTTGTTCTTAAGGAATGTAATTTATCCAAAAAGTGCATTTGTCTCATTGGATTAACATTAAGATCATTTTGTGTATTCCAAAAATTATTCTATTCCAATTTCGTTCTTAGCCAATGTAGTTTCTCCAATAAGTGAATTTGTTTCAATGCATTGACATTTAGGTCATTTTGTGCATCTCAAGGCTATTTCTAATCCATTTTCGTTCTAAAACAATGTAGTTCATCGAATAAGTGCATTTGTGTCATTGGATTAACATTTAGGTCATTTTGTGCATCCCTAGGCTTATTCTAATTACTTTTCGTTCTTAAGGAACGTATTTCATCCAAAAGGTGTGTTTATGTCATTGGATTAACATTTACGTCATTTTGTGCATCCCAAGGCTTATTCTAATCACTTTTCGTTCTTAAGGAATGTAGTTTCTGCAATAAGTGCATTTGTTTCATTGGATTAACATTTAGGTCATTTTGTGCATCTTAAGGCTTATTCTAATCCATTTTCGTTCTTAACCAACGTAGTTTCTCCAATAAGTTCATATTTGTCATGGGATTGACATATACGTTATTTTGTGAATTTCCAAGGTTTATTCTAATCCAATTTGGTTCTAAACCAATGTAGTTCATCCAATAAATGAATTTGTGTCATTGGATTAACATGTTGTGCATCCCAAAGCTTATTCTAATCCATTTTCGTTCTAAACCAATGTAGTTCATCCAATAAGTGCATTTTTGTCATTGGATTAACATTTTGTGCATCCCAAGGATTATTCTAATGACTTTTCGTTCTGTACCTATGTAGTTCATCCAATAAATGCATTTGTGTCATTGGATTAACATTTACGTTATTTTGTGCATCCCAATGGTTATTCTAATCACTTTTCGTTCTTAAGGAATGTATTTCTTCAAAAAAGATCATTGTGTAATTGGATTAACATTTACGTCATTTTGTGCATCCCAATGCTTATTCTAATCGATTTTCATTATTAAGGATTGTATTTCATCCAAAAAGTGAGTTTGTTTCATTGGATGAACATTGACGTCATTTTGTGCATCCCAAGCCTTTAGGTCGTTTTGTGCATCCCAGTGCTTTTTCTAATCACTTTTCATTTTTAAGGAATGTATTTCATTCAAAAAGCGCGTTTGTTTCATTGGACATTTAGGTCATTTGGTTCAAAACTAGTGTAGTTCATCGAATAAGTACATTTGTGTCAATGGATTAACATTTAGGTCATTTTATGTATCTCAAGGCTAAGGCTAATCCGTTTTCGATCTAAACCAATGTAGTTCATCCAATAAGTGCATTTGTGTCATAGGAATAACATTTACGTCATTTTGTGCATCCCAACATTTATTCTAATCACTTTTTGTTCTTAAACAACGTAGTTCATCCAATAAGTGCATTTCGTTCTTAAGGAATGTATCTCTTCCAAAAAAGGAGTTTGTTTCATTGGATTAACATTTATGTCATTTTGTGCATCCCAAGGCTTATTCTAATCCCTTTTCGTTCTTATGGAATGTATTTCATCCAAAAAGGGAGTTTGTGCATCCCAACTCATATTTTAATCCGTTTTTATTCTTAACCAACATAGTTCATCTAACAAGTGCATTTGTGTCATTCGATTAGCAGTTGTATCATTTTGTGCATCCATAGACTTATCCTAGTCACTTTTCGTTCTAAAGGAATGTATTTCATCGAAAAAGTATGGTTGTGTCATTGGATTAACATTTACGTCATTTTGTGCCTCCCAAGGCATATTTTAATCCATTTTCGTTCTTAAAGAATGTATTTCATTCAAATAGTGTGTTTGTGTCATTGGATTAAAATTTAGGTCATTTTATGTACCTCAAGGCTTAGTCAAATCCATTTTCGTTCTAAACCAGTGTAGTTCATCTAATAAGTGCATTTGTGTCATTGGAATAACATTTACGTCATTTTGTGCATACCAAGGCTTATTCTAATGATTTTTCGTTCTTTGAAAAAGTGTGTTTGGGTCATTTGATTGACATTTAGGTCATATTGTGCATCCCAATGCTTATTCTAATCAGTTTTTGTCCATAACCAACGTAGTTCATCCAATAAGTGCATTTGTGTCAATGGATTAACATTTAGGTCATTTTGTGCATCCCAAGGCATATTTTAATCCATTTTCGTTCGTAAAGAATGTATTTCATTAAAATAGTGTGTTTGTGTCATTGGATTAACATTTAGGTCATTTTATGTATCGCAAGGCTTATTCTAATTCGTTTTCGTTCTAAACCAGTGTAGTTCATCCAATAAGTGCATTTGTGTCATTAGATTAACATTTACATCATTTTGTGCATCCCAAGGCTTATTCTAATCTACTTTCGTTATTAAGGAATGTATTTCATGTAAATTGTGGGTTTGTTTCATTGGATTAACGTTTATGTAATTTTGTGCATCCCAACACTTATTCTAATCACTTTTTGTTGTTAACCAACTTAGTTCATCCAAGAAGTGCATTTGTGACATTGGATTAACATTTAGGTCATTTTAAGTATCTCAAGGCTTATTCTAATCCATTTTCATTCTAAACCAGTGTAGTTCATCCATAATTGCATTTGTGTCCTTGGATTAACATTTACATCATTTTGTGCATCCTAAGGCTTATTCTAATCACTTTTCGTTCTCAAGGAATGTATTTCATCCAAAAACTGTGTTTGTGTCATTGAAATAACATTTCCGTCATTTTCTGCGTCCCAAGGTTTATACTTATCACTTTTCGTACTTATGGAATGTATTTCATTCAAAAAGTGTGTTTGTGTCATTGGACTAACATTTACGTCATTTTTTGCATCCAAAGGCTTATTTTAATCACTTTTCGTTCTTAAGGAAAGTATTTCTTTGAAAAAGTGTGTTTGTGTCATTTGATTGACAGTTAGGTTAGATTGTGCATCCCAATGCTTATTCTAATCAGTTTTTGTCCATAACCAACGTAGCTCATCCAATAAGTGCATTTGTGTCAATGGATTAACATTTAGGTCATTTTATGTATTTCAAGGCTAAGTCTAATCCGTTTTCGTTCTAAACCAATGTAGTTCATCCAATAAGTGCATTTGTGTCATTGGAATAGCATTTAGGTCATTTTGTGCATCCCAACATTTATTCTAATCACTTTTTGTTTTTAACCAACGTAGTTCATCCAATAAGTGCATTTCGTTCTTAAGGAATATGTTTCTTCCAAAAAGGGAGTTTGTTTCATTGGATTAACATTTATGTCATTTTGTGCATCCCAAGGCTTATTCTAATCCCTTTTCGTTCTTATGGAATGTATTTCATCCAAAAAGGGAGTTTGTGCATCCCAACTCATATTTTAATCCGTTTTTGTTCTTAACCAACGTAGTTCATCTAACAAGTGCATTTGTGTCATTCGATTAGCAGTGGTATCTTTTTATGCATCCATAGACTTATCCTAGTCACTTTTCGTTCTAAAGGAATGTATTTCATCGAAAAAGTGCGGTTGTGTCATTGGATTAACATTTACGTCATTTTGTGCCTCCCAAGGCATATTTTAATCCATTTATGTTCTTAAAGAATGTATTTCATTCAAATAGTGTGTTTGTGTCAATGGATTAACATTTAGGTCATTTTATGTATCTCAAGGCTTATTCTAATTCGTTTTTGTTCAAAACCAGTGTAGTTCATCCAATAAGTGCATTTGTGTCATTAGATTAACATTTACGTCATTTTGTGCATCCCAAGGCTTATTCTAATCTTCTTCGTTATTAAGGAATGTATTTCATGTAAATTGTGTGTTTGTTTCATTGGATTAACGTTTATGTCATTTTGTGCGTCCCAACACTTATTCTAATCACTTTTTGTTCCTACCCAACTTAGTTCATCCAAGAAGTGCATTTGTGTCATTGGATTAACATTTAGGGCATTTTATGTATCTCAAGGCTTATTCTCATCCATTTTCGTTCTAAACCAGTGTAGTTCATCCAATAATTGCATTTGTGTCCTCGGATTAACATTTACGTCATTTTGTGCATCCCAATGCTTATTCTAATTCATTTTTATTCTTAAGGATTGTATTTCATCCAAAAAGTGAGTTTGTTTCATTGGATGAACATTGACGTCATTTTCTGCGTCCCAAGGTTTATACTTATCACTTTTCGTACTTATGGAATGTATTTCATTCAAAAAGTGTGTTTGTGTCATTGGACTAACATTTACGTCATTTTTTGCATCCAAAGGCTTATTTTAATCACTTTTCGTTCTTAAGGAAAGTATTTCTTTGAAAAAGTGTGTTTGTGTCATTTGATTGACAGTTAGGTTAGATTGTGCATCCCAATGCTTATTCTAATCAGTTTTTGTCCATAACCAACGTAGCTCATCCAATAAGTGCATTTGTGTCAATGGATTAACATTTAGGTCATTTTATGTATTTCAAGGCTAAGTCTAATCCGTTTTCGTTCTAAACCAATGTAGTTCATCCAATAAGTGCATTTGTGTCATTGGAATAGCATTTAGGTCATTTTGTGCATCCCAACATTTATTCTAATCACTTTTTGTTTTTAACCAACGTAGTTCATCCAATAAGTGCATTTCGTTCTTAAGGAATATGTTTCTTCCAAAAAGGGAGTTTGTTTCATTGGATTAACATTTATGTCATTTTGTGCATCCCAAGGCTTATTCTAATCCCTTTTCGTTCTTATGGAATGTATTTCATCCGAAAAGGGAGTTTGTGCATCCCAACTCATATTTTAATCCGTTTTTGTTCTTAACCAACGTAGTTCATCTAACAAGGGCATTTGTGTCATTCGATTAGCAGTGGTATCTTTTTATGCATCCATAGACTTATCCTAGTCACTTTTAGTTCTAAAGGAATGTATTTCATCGAAAAAGTGCGGTTGTGTCATTGGATTAACATTTACGTCATTTTGTGCCTCCCAAGGCATATTTTAATCCATTTATGTTCTTAAAGAATGTATTTCATTCAAATAGTGTGTTTGTGTCAATGGATTAACATTTAGGTCATTTTATGTATCTCAAGGCTTATTCTAATTCGTTTTTGTTCAAAACCAGTGTAGTTCATCCAATAAGTGCCTTTGTGTCATTAGATTAACATTTACGTCATTTTGTGCATCCCAGGGCTTATTCTAATCTTCTTCGTTATTAAGGAATGTATTTCATGTAAATTGTGTGTTTGTTTCATTGGATTAACGTTTATGTCATTTTGTGCGTCCCAACACTTATTCTAATCACTTTTTGTTCCTACCCAACTTAGTTCATCCAAGAAGTGCATTTGTGTCATTGGATTAACATTTAGGGCATTTTATGTATCTCAAGGCTTATTCTCATCCATTTTCGTTCTAAACCAGTGTAGTTCATCCAATAATTGCATTTGTGTCCTCGGATTAACATTTACGTCATTTTGTGCATCCCAATGCTTATTCTAATTCATTTTTATTCTTAAGGATTGTATTTCATCCAAAAAGTGAATTTGTTTCATTGGATGAACATTGACGTCATTTTGTGCATCCAAAGGCTTTAGGTCGTTTTGTGCATCCCAGTGCTTTTTCTAATCACTTTTCCTTTTTAAGGAATGTATTTCATCCAAAAAGCGCGTTTGTTTCATTGGATTAACATTTATGTCATTTTGTGCATCCCAAGGCTTATTCTAATCAATTTCATTCTTAAGGAATGTATTTCATCCAAAAAGTGTGTTTGTTTCATTGGATTAACATTTAGGTCATTTTGTGCATCCCAAGGCTTATTCTAATCCATTTTCGTTCTTAACCAATGTTGTTTCTCCAATAAGTGCATTTGCGTCATTGGATTGACATTTAGGTCATTTTGTGCATCCCAAGGCTTATCCTAATCCATTTCATTTCTATACCAATGTAGTTCATCCAATAAGTGCCTTTGTGTCATTGGATTAACATTTTGTGCATCCCAAGGATTATTCTAATGACTTTTCGTTCTATACCTATGTAGTTCATCCAATAAATGCATTTATGTCGTTGGATTAACATTTAATTTATTTTGTTCATCCCAATGGTTATTCTAATCACTTTTCGTTCTTAAGGAATGTATATCTTTAAAAAAGTGCATTGTGTATTTGGATTAACATTTACATCATTTTTTACATCCCAATCCTTATTCTAATCCATTTTCATTCTTAAGGATTGTATTTCATCCAAAAAGTGATTTTGTTTCATTGGATGAACATTGACTTCATTTTGTGCATCCCAAGGCTTTAGGTCGTTTTGTGCATCCCAGTGCTTTTTCAAATCACTTTTCCTTTTTAAGGAATGTATTTCATCCAAAAAGCTCGTTTGTTTCATTGGTCATTTAGGTCATTTGGTTCAAAACTAGTGTAGTTTATCGAATAAGTGCATTTTTGTCATTGGATTAACATTTAGGTCATTTTATGTATCTCAAGGCTTAGTCTAATCCATTTTCGTTCTAAACCAGTGTAGTTCATCCAATAAGTGCATTTGTGTCATTGGAATAACATTTACGTCATTTTGTGCATACCAAGGCTTATTCTAATGACTTTTCGTTCTATACTAATGTAGTCCATCCAATAAGTGTATTTGTGTCATTAGATTAACATTTACGTCATTTTGTGCTTCATAAGGCTTATTCTAATCTACTTTAGTTCTTAAGGAATGTATTTCATCGAAAAAGTTCGTTTGCTTCATTGGATTAACGTTTACGTCATTTTGTGCATTCCAACACTTATTCTAATCATTTTTTGTTCTTAACCAACGTAGTTCATCCAAGAAGTGCATTTATATCATTGGATTAACATTTAGGTCATTTTGTGTATCTCAAGGCTTATTCTAATCCATTTTCGTTCTAAACCAGTGTAGTTCATCCAATAAGTGCATTTGTGTCATTGGATTAACATTACGTCATTTTCTGCATCCTAAGGCTTATACTTATCACTTTTCGTACTTAAGGAATGTATTTAATTCAAAAAGTCTGTTTGTGTCATTGGAATAACATTTACGTCATTTTGTGCATCCCAAGGCTTATTCTAAGCACTTTGGGTTCTAAAGGAATGTATTTCATTCAAAGAGTGTGTTTGTGTCATTGTATTAACATTAACGTCATTTTTTCGCAACCCAAGGCTTCCTCTAATCACTTTTCGTTCTTAAGGAAAGTATTTATTTGAAAAGTGTGTTTTTGTCATTTGATTGACATTTAGGTCATATTGTGCATCCCAATGCGTATTCTAATCAGTTTTTGTCCATAACCAACGTAGTTCATCCAATAAGTGCATTTGTGTCAATGGATTAACATTTAGGTCATTTTATGTATCTCAAGGCTAAGTCTAATTCGTTTTCATTCTAAACCAATGTAGTTCATCCAATAAGTGCATTTATGTCATTGGATTAACATTTACGTTATTTTGTGCATCCCAATTGTTATTCTAATCACTTTTCGTTCTTAAGGAATGTATTTCTTTAAAAAAGTGCATTGTGTACTTGGATTAACATTTACGTCATTTTGTGCATCCCAATGCTTATTCTAATCCATTTTCATTCTTAAGGGTTCTATTTCATCTAAAAAGTGAATTTGTTTCATTGGATAAACATTGACGTCATTTTGTGCATCCCAAGGCTTTAGGTCGTTAGGTGCATCCCAGTGATTTTTCTAATCACTTTTCGTTTTTAAGGAATGTATTTCATCCAAAAAGTGCATTTGTTTCGTTGGACATTTAGGTCATTTGGTTCAAAACTAGTGTAGTTCATCGAATAGGTGCATTTTTGTCATTGGATTAACATTTAGGTCATTTTATGTATCTCAAGGCTTAGTTTAATCCATTTTCGTTCTAAACCAGTGTAGTTCATCCAATAAGTGCATTTGTGTCATTAGATTAAAATTTACGTCATTTTGTGCTTCATAATGCTTATTCTAATCTACTTTCGTTCTTAAGGAATGTATTTCATCGAAAAAGTGCGTTTGTGTCATTGGATTAACATTTACATCATTTTGTGCATCCCAAGGCATATTTTAATCCATTTTCGTTCTTAAAGAATGTATTTCATTCAAAGAGTGTGTTTTTGTCATTGGATTAACATTTAGGTCAGTTTATGTATCTCAAGGCTTAGTCTAATCCGTTTTCGTTCTAAATCAGTGTAGTTCATCCATTAAGTGCATTTGTGTCATTGGAATAACATGTACGTAATTTTGTGCATCCCAAGGCTTATTCTAACGACTTTTCTTTCTATACCAATGTAGTTCATCCAATAAGTGTATTTGTGTAATTAGATTAACATTTTGTGCATCCTGAGGTTTATTCTAATCTACTTTCGTTCTTAAGGAATGTATTTCGTCGAAAAAGTGCGTTTGCTTCATTGGATTAACATTTACGTCATTTTGTGCATTCCAACACTTATTCTAATCACTTTTTGTTCGTAACCAACGTAGTTCATCCAAGAAGTACATTTATATCATTGGATTAACATTTAGGTCATTTTGTGTATCTCAAGGCTTATTCTAATCCATTTTCGTTCTAAACCAGTGTATCTCATCCAATAAGTGCATTGTTATCATTGGATAAACATTTACGTCATTTTGTGCATCCCAAGGCTTATTCTAATCACTTTTCGTTCTCAAGGAATGTATTTCATCCAAAAAGTGTGTTTGTGTCATTGGATCAACATTTACGTCATTTTTTGCATCCAAAGGCTTATACTCATCACTTTTCGTACTTAAGGAATATATTTCATTCAAAAAGTGTGTTTGTGTCATTAGATTAACATTGACGTGATTTTGTGCATCCCAGGGCTTATTCTAATCACTTTTGGTTCTTAAGGAATGTATTTCACTCAAAAAGTGTGTTTGTGTCATTGCATTAACAGTTACGTTATTTTGTGAATCCCAAGGCATATTTTAATCTATTTTTGTTCTTAAGGAATGTATTTCATCCAACAAGTGCGTTTTTGGTATTAGATTAACATTTACGTCATTTTGTGCATCCAAAGGCTTTTTCTTATCCATTTTCATTCTTAAGGATTGCATTTCATCCAAAAAGTGCCTTTGTGTCATTGGATTAACATTTAGGTCATTTTGTGAATCCCTAGGCTTATTTTAATCACTTTTCGTTCTTAAGGAATATATTTCTTTTAAAAAGTGTGTTTGTGTCATTTGATTGACATTTAGGTCCTCTTGTGCATCCCAATAAGTGCATTTGTGTCATTGGATTAATATTTAGGTCATTTTATGTATCTGAAGGCTTAGTGTAATCCGCTTTCGTTCTAAACTAGTGTAGTTCATCCAATAAGTGCATTTGTGTCATTGGATTATCATTTAGGTCATTGTGGGCATTTCAAGGCATATTTTAATCCATTTTCGTTCTAAACCAGTGTAGTTTATCCAATAAGTGCTTTTGTTTCATTGGATTAACATTTATGTCATTTTGTGCATCCCAAGGCTTATTCCAATCCATTTTCGTTCTTAAGGAATGTATCTCATCCAAAAAGTGCGTTTGTGTCGTTGGATGAACATTTATGTCGTTTTTTGCATCCCAAGGCTTATTCAAATCCACTTTCGTTCTTAACCAATGTAGTTCATCCAATAAGTGCGTTTCTTTTAATGGATTAACATTTAGGTCATTTTGTGCATCTCAAGGCTTATTCTAATCCATTTTGTTCAAAACCAATGCAGTTCATCCTATAAGTGCATTTGTGTCATTGGATTAACATTTAGGTCATATTGTGCATCCCAAGGCTTATTCTAATGAATTTTCGTTCTATACCAATGTAGTTCCTCAAATAAGTTTATTTGTGTCATTGGATTAACATTTACAACATTTTGTGCATCCCAAGGCTTATTCTAATCCATTTTCGTTCTTAAGGAATATATTTCATTCAAAAAGTGTATTTGTGTCATTGGATTAACATTTACATCATTTTGTGCATCCCAAGGCATATTGTAATCCATTTACGTCATTTTGTGCATATCAAGACTTATTCTTATCCATTTTCATTCTTAAGGAATGTATCTCATCCCTAAAGTGCCTTTGTGTCATTGGATTATTATTTGGGTCATTTTGTGCATCCTGTCGCGTTCGGTTTGTCTGCGAAAAATGAGTCGCCACCAATTTTATTTAATTTTTTTAAAAAAAGGAAAAATTAGATAAAACCGAATATAAAGTTTTTGAACCAAAAAATGGATTCGGGAGTCCATTACGAGTAGAGAAAGTAATATTACCCTAAAAGAATAATAAAAGATAATAAATTATTACATTAATAAAAGAATGAAAAATATTTTATTTTTATAATTTGGTTTGACAAGGAGAAAACCTAGCTCCTACGTATCCCCAGGTGCAATAGGGAAATCAAAACACGTAGTTCTTGGGTAGAAAATATTTATGTGTTATTCGATTTTATTAATACGCTATTTGACTATTGTTTTATTATAGTTATTATTACATACCTATCTACAAGTAAAAATGTAATAATGATAATAGTAATAATGATAATAATAACAAAAGAAAATGTGAGATGTCTGTTCACAAATTGTATATTTTTATTTTTGTATTTTTTGGTTTATTAAGTAAAGAACAATTGATTTTTTTTTAGAAATTAACGCTAATGCGGTGGTTTATGCACAAAACAGATGGACACGACGGTGAAGCAGCCTATTAAAGGATTTACTTGTGCGTTTTCCCGGCTTTAACATCGGGTTGTTTTCTCGGCTTTGGGTGCTAGCCGTTTTCTCGACTTTAACATGCGGGTCATTTTCTTGGTTTTGGGTGAGATTCGTTTTCCTGGCTTCAACATGCGGGTCCTTTTCTCGGCTTTGGGTGCGAGTCGTTTTCGCGGCTTCAACGCGCGCGTCGTTTTCTCGGCTTTCGGTGCAATTTCTTTTCCCGGCTTCAACATGCGGGTCATTTTCTCGGCTTTGGGTGCGAGTCGTTTTCCCGGCTTCAACATGCGGGTCGTTATCCCAGCTTTAACATGCAGGTCGTTTTCTCAGCTTTGGGTGCGAGTCGTTTTCCCGGCTTGAACATGCGAGTTGTTTTCTCGGCTTTGGTTGCGAGTCGTTTTCACGGCTTGAACATGCGGGTCATTTTCTCAGCTTTGGGTGCGAGTCGTTTTTCTAGTCGTTTTGCCGGCTTCAACATGCGGGTCGTTTTCTCGGCTTTGGGTGCAATTAGTTTTTTTGATTTCAATATGCGGTTCGTTTTCTCGGCTTTAGGTGCGAGTCGTTTTCCCGGCTTGAACATGCGGGTCGTTTTCCCGGCTTGAACATGCAGGTCGTTTTCTCGGCTTTGGGTGCCAGTCGTTTTCCCGGCTTCAACATGCGGGTCGTTTTCTCGGATTTGGGTGCGAGTCTTTTTCCCGGCTATAACATGCGAGTCGTTTTCTCTGCTTTGGGTGCGAGTCATTTTCCCGACTTCAACATGCGGGTCGTTTTCTTGGCTTTGGGTGCGAGTCGTTTTCCCGGCTTCAACATGCAGGTTGTTTTCTCAGCTTTAAATTTATGAAATGTCATGAATGAATGAATTAATATGTTTATTTTTATTATTTTTTAATTGGACATGATCATTCAAATCTTGGATGAGAAGGGCGCTTATACATTTTTCTTGAACATGATATCTTTGATATGTCTTTTGTCTTCTCTTTTTTCTTTTTTTTTTGAAGAAGATATTTTGTTGTGATCTTAAGCTAGATCTCATGTTGTCGTCTGCCTTGTATGCTAAACAAACTCTACTTTGGATACTTTATCGCAATTCTTTATATTGAGGTATGGTATATGTTTTACTTTCTAGTACATGATAACCATAAGATGCATCTTAGAAAGAGGGTTAAATTATATAAAAGTATATATCAATATATTGAGGTTCAATACTCGTCATAAAAAAGAAAAACAAAAGAAATAGGTGGAAGACCCGACTTGGTTACTAGTTATTGAAAGGTAGACAAAAGAAATGGGTGGAAGACTTGACTTGCTTATTAGTAATTCAAAGGTAGATTGTACTAACTTGTTGTGCCATAGTCCGATCCATATCGTTGATCCTGTCCTTTTAAGTATATATTCTTTGTTTTTGTTGTTGTTGTTTTTCTTCTTCTCCTAGGTTGTCCTTTCAGGTTTTCAACCCAACAGGTATTTATTACTATTTTTTGCCTAGGTTGCCCATTTCAGTTTTTAACCTAGCGGGTATTTTATTATTTTTTTTTGTACCCTATTATTTTTTTTACCCTAATTTTTGCCTAGGTTGCCCTTTCAGGTTTTCAACCTAACGGGTATTTTATTATTATTTTTTTGTACCCTAATATTTGCCTAGGTTGCCCTTTCAGGTTTTCAACCTAGCGAGTATTTTTTTGTTATTTGTACCCTAATTTTTGCCTAGGTTGCCATTTTAGGTTTTCAACCTAGTCGGTATTTTATTCAAGTATAATACTCTTTTTTTAACGGCGTTGAGTTTACAGGGAGGACTAAATCTTTTCCTTCCATATTCGTGAGAAAGCCTTCTTTATGACATATGGGCCCTCATAGTTGGGGGTCCGTTTCCCATGATAATCCTTCTGAATGGGTAAGATCTTTGTTAACACCAAGTCTCCTTCCCGGAATTCTCGAGGACACACTTTTTTCTCGTACGCTCTTTTCTAGTATAATTGTCCATGGCATAAGGGCGCCAACCTTTTTTCTTCAATTAAATTCAACTGACCAAAACTGATTTGCACCCATTCCGACTCCTCTAGTTTGGCTTCCATTAATGCTCTTAGCGAACGATTTCTACTTCAATGGCTAGCACAACCTCCATCCCATATATTAGGGAAAAAGGGGTTGCCCCAGTTGAAGAGTGTATCGAAGTACGATACTCGTGTAGTGCGAACAGCAACATCTCATGCCAATCTTTATATGTTACAACTATTTTTGAATAATTTTTTATTTGCTGCTTCAACTGCACCATTCACTTTCGGTCTATACTGGATGAATTGCGGTGTTGAATTTTAAAGGTGGCACACAATTCATCCATCATTTGGTTATTCAGATTTGTGGCATTGTAAATAATGATCTTGCTTGGTAGGTCGTAACGGCGTATTAACTCCCTTTTTATTAATTTGACCACCACATTTTTGGTTACGTTGGCGTACGAAGCGGCCTCTACCCATTCGGTAAAGTAATCGATTGCGACCAAGATGAAGCGATGTCCATTTGATGCTTTCGGGGAGATACTCTTTATTTATAAAATACTATTTGATGTCGTGATACTAAGGTTTCCCATCAGTTTCTTCTGCATTACGTGACAATAGGTAGGATGATCCCGACTCTCCATTTTAATGGACGAGATTTCATCGTTTCAACTTATTTGGAACATCGAGGATAAAGTAGCCAAAGCATTAGTCAGTTGATTATTTTCTCAAGGGACACGATAAAAGGTGATTTTGTCAAATTGTGAAGACAATACGTAGGTAAAATAAGGTGTTAACTTCTTATATCGGGTTTTCGATTCTTGGTTAAGTTGATTAATGACCAAGACGGAATCTCCATATACTTCTAGTACGTTTGCTTTTGATTCCAAAGCAACCAAAATTCCCAATGCACAGGCTTTTTATTCTGTCATGTTATTGGTACAATCAAAACATTGACACGTTGTGATAGATATGAACTCAATCCGATGTCCTATTACGTTTGAGGCCCCGTCGAACAATAAGGTCCATTTTCCATTATCTCATTCTTCAGACAAAACCATGATGCTTTCATCCAGAAATTCACATTGCATTGACTGATAATCATCCACCCTTTGATGTCTTTCTTAGTGACATAGGTATTATCATATTTTGATAACATCACCTGCCAACTAGAAATTTGCCTTGTGAGAGAAGATTTTTTCGAAAATGTACCTCATCGAATCCATCTTGGATATCAAGCAAGTCGTATGGAAAAGCATGCATTGCCTCAAGCGATGGGTCGCCTAGGCTAAGGCACAACAAGTTCATTCTAACATTGTATATCTGTATATTTTTTACTCAAATAGTAAATGGCATGCTCATTCTTTCCTGTTTCATCGTGATGGACCTGTTGAGGACTGGAAGATACATGATCAAGGGTCAGCCTGGAATTGGGGGGACTTGAATTGGAGGCTTCTGCAAATACTATTGAATTTTCTCAAATGCGTTTTGACATTCTTCATTCCACACAACTGTTTGATTTTTCTGTAAAAGTTTAAAGATCAGTTCACAAGACACGATTAGTTGTGATATAAATCTTGAAATATAATTTAGTTTCCGAAAAAAACCACGAACTTCTCTTTCTGTACTTGGGGGGGCATTTCTGAAATGGCCCGAACCTTATCCAGGCCAATCTCTATTCTTTTTTACCTAACTACAAGTCCCAATAATTTGTCCGACCTCACGCCGAAAGTGCACTTGTAGGGATTAAGTTTAGCTTAAAATTTTTAAGTCTTTCGAAGAGTTTCTTTAGATTCATAACATGTTTTTATTCTATTTGTGACTTAGCAATCATGTCATCTACATAAACTTCTACCACTTTATGTATTATATCATGGAACAAGGTTACCATCGCTCTTTGGTAGGTCGCCCTGGCATTCTTCACACCAAAAATGAAAGTCGTTCTTTCCATAACTTTGGCTGCCATCTTAATTTGACTATACCCAGAGAACCCATTCATAAAAGAAAAGAGCGAATGATTGACAGTATTGTTAAACATAATATCAATGTGAGATAACAGGAAATCATCTTGGCTTTTAAATCAGAGGGTGTGGGTCAGTCATCCCTCCTTTAAATTAGAGTGTATGGGTCAATCATCCCATCTTTTAAATTAGAGGGTCCAGGTTAGTAGTCCCGATTTTAAATTTATACACTATTGAAAATATGAAATGTCATGAATGCATTTGATGAATGAACATTTTCCTTCATTTTCATATTTTTTTCCATTTTTTCAATCAATTTTTTTTACAATTTTTTTTATTTATATTTATTTTTTTTCTTTCACCTCCTTACAAACATGGTCCTTGGATTCATGGATGAAATATGTGCACCACTTTGAATACATAGTGGTGATTGTCCTTTTGATCTTTAAAGAGATTTTTGTAACAACTTCGACTTGATCTCCAGTTGCCACTGCCTTATATGTAAAGACATCATACTAGTTTTGGCCTCTTGACACTCACATGTTTTTGTGCCCCAACATATGATTATCATAAAAAATGCATTTTGACAAAAGAATTTACAAACATAAGAATTTAGTGAAACAGGTTTAGAATACGATATTTAGTGAGAAAATCTATGGTACAAAAAAAGAAGGATTCATAGAAAGAAAAGAAGATAAAGTGATCTCGTATGGGTAAACGACCCATTTTGTTAGTAGTATTTCATAAAAGAAGTGTGTTAATAACTTATGCCATAATTTTAATCACGTTTTTAATCCACTTTGGAGGATATGATTTGCCCTAATTTATCTTCACAACCTTTCAGAATATATTCTTCTTCGACTTTGATTTGCTTAAACCATATTATTTACTCATTTTCTTTTATTCTCAAGCTAGTGAACTTCTTCATTTTTTTTGTGGCCTTAATTTTTGCATAGGTCGCCCTTTTGGGTTTATTACCCAACAGGTCTTCATTCATTTCCGCCTAGGTCCCCCCTTCCAGTTTTTGATGTAGAAGGTCTTTATTTGACTTTGTATCCTAACTTTTTTTCTAGGTTGTCCTTTTGGATTTTCAACCTAGTGGGTCTTTACTCATTTTTGTACCCTAATTTTTGCCTAGGTTGTCCTTTTAGGTTTTCAACCTAGCGGGTATTTATTATTATTATTATATTTTTGTATACCCTAATTTTTGCCTAGGTCATCCTTTTGGATTTTCAACCTAGCGGGTCTTCATTTAGATGTAACACTTTTTGAAGCATCAATGTGTGCAAGTAGTGATAAGTCTTCTCGATCCATATTGGTGTGCATCAGAACCACACTTGAATGTATTTTTCTTTTATGGTATTGGGGTTCATATAATTGGCAGTCCACTTGTCATGCTAGTCCTTTTAGATATGTAAAATCTTCTTGAGTGCTAATTCTTTCTTTTGAAGCTCTGAAATTCATATGTCTTTCTTTTAAGATCTTTTGAAATAATTGTCCCTGACACGAGGAAGTAAACATTTTTCTTGAATTGAATTCAGTCGGTCAACACAGATCATTACTCTTGATAAGGGGTTTTTTTGTTTGAGTGGGTCGCACTACCTTTATTCTATACAATAAGGAACAAAGGGGTGCCCCACTTATAGTATGATACTCAGGAAGGGTATTCAACATTTATGAGGTAGTATTTGGTACGAGAACTTTCCATCTAGCTGTTGTTATACATTTGATAATAAGAAACATAGTCGTGATTTTCATTCTTGTGAGTGACTATTCTTCATTGAAGATAAAGTAGCTAGAACGTTAGCTAGTTGATTATATTATTGAAGGACATGATGGAAAATGACTTCAAAATTTTTTTTTTAGACATTTGTCTAATATGTATATATAAATGATCATCTTCTTATCCCCGATTTTCCATTCTTGATTTAGCTAATTGAGGATTACATTCAACTCTCATGTACTTTCAACATCTTCAATTTCAATTTGTGGGTGACTAGGATACCCATGGTACAAACATCAAATTCCTCCACGTGATTGATATTTTCAAAACACATTTAGACAATGATAAAGATAAAGTGACTTTTCTAGGGGATTAACGTGATGTTAATTACATGCAACATATAGAGGTTCATCCAGATAATGGAGTTTATTTATATCGCTCTCACATTCAGTTGAATTAATAGCATGATTAAAATTATGTATGAGATCTTAGCAAACTTATTTATGAATGGACTACTTCCAAATATGCTTGGTATATGGTTTAAAGAAAAGAAAGACAAATAATGTTTGGTAAGAAGTTGTGAAATATATGATGGGTGAGAAGGAAAAGGAAACAATACAAAATGCATTTATTGATATTCATAATATTAAGGAAACAAGAGTGTGTCAATATAATAAAGTATCGTAAGACTTTATCCTTAGCAATATTATCAGTGCTTCATAATCAAATCAAAATTTACGAGAGAAGTTGATAATATCTTCATTGTTGACTTTGTCCCTTGGATAAATTCACGAGGTTTTTTTTAATTGTCCTTAAAGGTAATAATGAATTTTTCTTTTAGATTGATGAATTTTTTCATGGCATCAAAGTAATAAGTAGTAATGATGAAAGTTCAACATAGACGACCCAACTTCTAGAGGTTTACTTGCGGTGAAAAGCCAAGAAAGTATGGTCATGACCTAGAAGTAGGGGGTGGATGATGAAGATGAATCTCATCAATATTAGGTTCAAATCTTGTGGAAAAGTGACTTGAGGTAGAGTATAACCAAAAAGTAGACTAAAAGGTGAAAATTGTCAGACTTATGAAATCAAGGGGTAAACATGAGTTCTTCTTGATATATTTTTTTCAGGAAGGATTCCCATGATTTTAGGTATCAAGAATTTGTAAGATTTCCAAGTTTTTAGCCATAACGTCTTTCAGTTGGTTTAAATCATCTTTGTATGCTCCAATTCATCCATGATTTTAGTTCGGGAACATGTCTGGAAGGGTGTCATGATACTCTTTTTTTTTTTACTTTTTTTTTATTTTTTTCATGAAGGAAAATGTTATGAGAATGTAAAAAAAAAGAATGAAATGATTATGTAAAAAAATTATACTACCTCCAAATATCCAATGATTTTTTAAAAAAAATAATAAATAAAAAAATGTTGTAAAATGAAATAAAAAGGATGTAATATGCATGATTATGCGATGCAATATGATATAGCGGTAGGTAGTTTTTTTTTTCTCAAACATGTATGTGACCTACATGGTTATTTTCTTATTTGATTATTCTTTAGTCTTTAACGTGAATCTTCACCATGGGTGGCTCTATAGTTCTAAATCGGTTCCTAGAGCACAAACTCAATTCTAAAATATTAAACCAATTAATTGGTAAACTATTAAAATGGAAACATTCTAGAAAAGGACAACTCTAGGTGAAAATTTCATGACAACCAAACAGGACGTACATCCAGAAGATTATCATTACACAGTCTCTAACTTATCTTAGGTTGCACTCAGCCCAGGTATAGAGCCCACTCATAAGTGTGTGAATCGTGTGTTAGTGTAGTGTTTAGATAAATAAATAAAATAAAACAATTAGAAAAAATTACCATAAATGCATGTAAATGACCAAAAATAAATAAAATCACAACAATTATATTCACAATAAATATATAATAAAATAATTAAAACAAATAAAAACAAGAGCGATAATATAAATAAAAATAAATAAATAATTATATAGAATTAATTAGGTTGGGCTTTACTCTCAAAAATTCCCCAGCAGATTCGCCAGCTGTCGCGTCCGATTTGTTCGCGAAAAATGAGTCGCCACTAATTTTATTTTATTTTAAAAAAAAAGGAAAAATTAGATAAAACCTAAAATAAAGTTTTTGAACTAAAAAATGGATTCGGGAGTCCATTACGAGTAGAGAAAGTAATATTACCCTACATCGTCCGTTTAAACGGTTACCCTATAATTAATTGTATACAAATTATTTATTTTACCCCCTAAAAGAATAATAAAAAGGAAAATAAATTATTTACATTAATAAAAGAAAGAAAAATATTTTTTTTTTTAAATTTAGTTTGACAAGGAGAAAACCTTGCTCCTGCGTATCCCCAAGTGCCATAGGGAAATCAAAACACACGTAGTTCTTGGGTAGAAAATATTTATGTGTTATCCGATTTTATTATTACTCTATTTGACTATTGTTTTATTATAGTTATTATTATATACGTATCCAGAAGTAAAAATGTAATAATGATAATAGTAATAATAATAATAATAACAATAATAATAATAATAACAAAAAAAAATGTGAGATGTCTGTTCACAAATTGTATATTTTTATTTTTGTATTTTTTGGTTTATTAAGTAAAAAACAATTGATTTTGTTTTTTAGAAAACAACGGTGTAAGAACAGAGTTGCACCTAAGAGGGGGGGCGGTGAATTAGGTGTTAGACAATTTTTCTGTTTTTAGAGTTTTGGAGATTGTTTAGGTGACTGTTTTAAGTTTGTTTAATCTTGTTGTGTTAGTGAATGAAAGCTGTAAATGATAGAAAGTAAAAACACACAGAAATTTATCCTGGTTCCCCTTACAACCAAGGGTACATCCAGTCCTCTTGCACCCCACAAGAGATTTTCCACTATCTTTTAGAATAAGTACAAGTCTAACCCTAAGACTTCAATTACAACTTCCTAACACTCTTCCTAAGATTGTACACCACTATCTTAGTTTACAACACTTGAAGAAAATACACCACTTTCTTCAAACAATAACTTTAATGATTTTTTAACAATGTTCTTAATTAAGAACAACAGGATATAACAGTTTGTACAAGGATATCAATCCAATATACTTTCAAGTACAACAGAGAACCTTTCTCAATGATATGAAAATGTAGAGCTTGTACTTGAAGTATGAAAATAAAACATTGAAAAGTTCACAAAATATTTCAGAAAGTTGTTCAAAGTTCATGGTAGGATGGATTAGTTTTGAACTGAAGTTATGAGGTATTTATACTTAACACTTCATATCAATGGCAATTGTTCCCAAGAGTTTTGATGAACTCATGCAATGTGCAATGTTTCAAAACTAAACAATTGCATTGTTTCGAAGTTGTATTCGAATACAGCCTTAGTGTATTCGAATACACTTCTATAACGTTCAATTTTCATTTAAAATTTGAACTTCGTATTTGAATACAATACCTTGTAATCGAATACAAGTATGAGATTTTTGCCACCGACTTGAGTTGTATTCGAATGCACAAAGCTGTAGTCGAATACAAATGTTTAAATTTAGCTACTGACTTGAATCTGTATTTGGCTATGACACTTCGTATTCGAATACAGATCTTTAGTTTTGGCTACTGAATTGCAATCTGTATTCGGCTACAACACTTCGTATTCGAATACAGATTCACAATTTTTGTAAAAACATTATTTTCAAACATATGTTTATGTTATTAAATATTTTTATAAAATATTTTAATGCATATGCTATCAAGAAGGTTTCTCATAATATTGTACTTGAAAAGTATTTTCCTAAGTTACCTAAATATAAATTTGAAGGATGAGTTGCTTAATATCCTTTTCCTTTTTGATCAATGAACTTTTTGTCTTCATAAAAAACGTAGATCTTTAATTTTCATTCTCCCCCTTTTTGATGATGACAAAAATCTTGTTGCTTGAATTTCAATGTCTTGATTTCTCCCCCTAGATGTGTGCTTACTCCCCCTTGATACATGTTTTTCTCCTTCTTAAGTGTTGGAGGATCTGTATAAAATAACTAGCAACAACAATATATATATACAGACTTTTTCTCCCCCTTTTGACATTATCAAAAGGGAAGAGGATACGTATAAATAGAACATACACAAGTAAAAATAGAAGCATCACATGATATATAGAAGGATTTGCAATCAAATGAAATTATAACAAAACCATGTCTAGTAATACATATTCAAAGAAACTAAGAGTATTAATGGAAAAGTTAAACAGAGCACAAACAAATAACAAAAACTTCAAATAGCCAATTTAATCATCTGTGTTTGGTGGAATATGTAGATGGTCAATTTTATCAGATAGGTCACTAAGTTCTTGATGAAAGAAAGTATGGTGTTTTGTGATGGTGTCTTCAAGATCTTGGAATTTGTTGTTGAAGGAAGAAGTCATGTTTTGCATTTGATTACTGAAAGACTCATTCAAGTGTTGGAATTGATATGTGACAAAGGATTGAATGAAGTTAAGTTTGTCCATGATCATTCTGTTTGAGATGATGTCTTCAGCATGTGCTATGTTGTCTGGTTCTGGTACTACTGCTGTTGCTGCTTCTGGTGCATCTTCTGGTGCTGCTTATGGTTTTGCTTGTTGTTGGTTTTGCCTGTTGTTGGTTTTGCTTCTTCTGCATTTTCATCTTGGGCAGTTGATGAACTTTGTCCAAGATCACCCTTATGGACATAAAGTTGAAGTGATTCACTCTAAACTATTTTCATACTGGGCAAAACACTTAAGTCCAGCATATTATCTTTGGTGGTCTGGTACAGCACCTCACCTGAGAAATCAACTTTAAAATGATCCAGAATTCTTGTGACTTCTCTTGCATAGGGTAAAGTATAGACTCTTTTGAAGCATATAGCACTGAACGAATGAAGTATGCCCAATTTAAATGAGCCCCTTATATCATGAAGATCATAATTTGAAGTTCAAATTCAGAGATCTGTGAGTAGTTCCCTGCTTTTGGTATCAAAATATAGCTTAAGAAATAATGTAGTAATTTGTTGTCAACAGTCAGATTACCAACACCATATCTTTGTCTTTCAAATTCTAAACCAGCCTGTGTGCGTTTTCTTTCCATAGTGTCTTTGTCAAAATGGCACAACGAAATATAGGCATCATATTTTGTAGTGTTCACCCATTCACATAGATGTCTTGGACACATCTTCTGACCTTCATAAGGTATGTGCAGAATTTCTCCAATAAGTTTAGTGTCTAAATTAATAACCTTTCCTTTAACCTTAGACACTAATTTATTCTCATCCTTTTCAAGGTTACAGAAGAATACCCTAACTAGGTCAGGTTAAATAGGACCATTATATCCAATAAATTCTTCTAAGTTTTGAGTTTTCAGTAACTCAGGAAATTTAAACTTAGAAAAGGAATCAAGCGTACCAATTTTTGGAGTTATCAGCTTTTTGTCAGAAAAATGGGTTCTGAATCTGTCCAACTCTTATGGGGAATGAAGTAATCTAGATAGGTCAGCCATGTTGTCGTTTCTTCGTTTCTTTGAAGGACCCACAGTAGCAACCTTGGTTCTTGGTCCTCTTTTGCGTGCATCCATTTTTGAGAAGATGAAGTTTACGATTTTTCGGGAAATTAGGGTTTTGGGTTTGATTTCAAAGTAATCTTAGATGTAATGGATGATGAGGGGAATGTTTAGAAATGATTGTATGTAGGTTTGGATGAATTTTTTTGAAGGGAGAAAACCAGAGATTTTTTTATTGTAATCGGCTACCAGTTTTTGTATTCGTAACCTAAAAAACTGTTTAACAATCCTTTTATATAAAAAAATATTTGAATCTGTATTCGACTACAGACTTGGTGTATTCGAATACAGGTTTTTTTGGGAACGTGTATTCGACTACAAACTGTCTGTATTCAAATACGACAGTAAAAATTTCGTTTCCAAAGTGAAATATTTAATAATAAATAGACGAAAAACTTTTTAAACATTTAGTAAAACATACATAGATGTCAAAGAATCATATATCAAGTAAAAGAAGATGGAAAAATTTAAAATTAAAAACTGATATGACTTACAAAGCTTTCAAACCTTTTAGAGATCATTCTCATTTAGAATGCTTAGTTCCCTTTGGATATTGTAGAATGAATCTCTAGGTAATGGCTTTGTAAAAATATTCGTTATCTAAGTACCACATTTTTTAGGTTCTTGTATGTATTCCTGCAAAACAAGTTTATTTGGTACCCAGAGTGCTTTGGGTCCTTGAATGTTAGTACCTTTCTTGACCCACACATAATGCCCTTATGGAACACCAATGTTCCTAACGTAACAAGCATTAGGTGTGTGACCATTAAGACCACAATAAAAACATTTTGGACTCTTTTTAGGAAAGCATGGTTTCTTTTGAATAATACTTTTCTTAGAACAAAGATGATTCTTTTGAACAGCTATTACTTTCTCATTTTTGGATTGGTTACTTGCTTTTACAAAGATAGTTTTACAAGTACTTGGTTTATCAAATTTTGAGTAACCAAGTCCACTTTTGTCATTTGAATATCTCTGCATGTTAAGTATATTTTCCAACCCAAATTGTCCCTTTTCTTACCTTTCTATAACTCTATTCATTTGGACAATTTTAAAAGAAAGTGAATCACATTTAATGCATGTAGAAATCTGTTTTTGTTTTTCAGAATTTTGTTCCATAGTGTCAATCTTTTTATTTAGAGATAAAATCTGTTTCTTTTGATTTGACACTACTTTGTACAGATTTTTACATTCATTAAGTAGTTCTTTAATGGCTTGTTGTGCATCATTATCTTCAACACAAGAATCATTATTATCATAGCAAATAGTATTACTACTAACCTCTTCTTCATTATCGGAATGATGAGATGCCATCAAAGCAACATTAGCGCATTCGTCATTATCTGAATTTGATGAAGAACTTACTTCATTATTCTCCCACGCTATGTATGCCTTTTTGAGCTCCTTCCTTCTATTAACATTTTTCTTGATAAGGTTAGGACATTCTGCTTTCATATGTCCTTCTTTCCCACATTCAAAGCAAGTGACATTCTGATTTGTAGTGAAGACATCTTTCTTCCTGAAGGTTTTCTTCTTCTTAAATGTTTTATCGTTTTGATGAAACTAACCAAACTTTTTAACCAGGGAAGTGATGTTTTCATCTTCATCTTGATTTTCTTCATTCATTATTTCTTTTGATTCTATTTTTAATGCTATATTCTTTGTTTTCTTTTCTCAACTCTCATTCTTTTCCAGTCTTTCTAATTCTATTTCATGCTCTTGTAACTTTCCAAAAAGTGCTGAGAGTGACATTTTTGACAAACTTTACTTTTCAGAAATTGCTGTCACTTTAGGCTTCCATGTTCTAGTTCAATTCATCATTAGTAAAGCTTTTTCCAAGTCCTGTCAAGTGATTTGTTATGTGAGCAAAGCGTTTATGCATGTCCAGGATTGCTTCTCCTGGTTGCATTCAAAACATTTCATATTCTTGAGATAAAATGTTCAGTTTCGAACGTTTTACCTCAATTGTCCCTTCATGCGTTACTTCAAGAGTATCCCATATCTCTTTTGTTGTTTTGCAGTGGGATATACAAAAGAATTCGTCCATACCTAATGATGATTGTAACATATTATTTGCTTTCTTGTCAAACAGTACTTTTCTCTTTTCATCGTCTGTCCATGAGGATTTTATTTTTATTTCCTCTTTATTGTTGATGATTGTTGTTGGAATATATGGACCGTTTTCTACAGCCTCCCATATGTCATCTCCTTGAGCCTCAAGGTATGCTTGCATACGTATTTTCCAAAAATCATAATGTTCACCGACAAAGCAGGGTGGTTTGTTACTGCTACCACCATTTCTAAAAATAGGTTATGCGGAAGCCATGAATCTAGGAGCAAATTACCAAAAAAACCTGCTCTGATGCCAATTGTAAGAACAGAGTTGCACCTAAGAGGGGGGGTGAATTAGGTGTTAGACAATTTTTTCTGTTTTCAGAGTTTTGGAGATTGTTTAAGTGAGTATTTTAAGTTTGTTTAATCTTGCTGTGTTAGTGAATGAAAGCTGTAAATGACAGTAAGTAAAAACACACAGAAATTTATCCTAGTTCCCCTTAAAACCAAGGGTACATCCAGTCCTCTTGCACCCCACAAGAGATTTTCCATTATCTGTTAGAATAAGTACAAGTCTAACCCTAAGACTTCAATTACAAATTCCTAACACTCTTCCTAAGATAGTACACCACTACCTTAGTTTACAACACTTGAAGAAAATACACCACTTTCTTCAAACAATAACTTCAATGATTTTTTAACAATGTTCTTAATTAGGAACAACAGGATATAACAGTTTGTACAAGGATATCAATCCAATATACTTTCAAGTACAATAGAGAACCTTTCTCAATGATATGAAAATGTAGAGCATGAACTTGAAGTAAGAAAATATAAATTTGAAAAGTTCACAAAATATTTTAGAAAGTTGTTCAAAGTTCGTGGTAGGATGATTAGTTTTGAACTGAAGTTATGAGGTATTTATACTTAACACTTCAGATCAATGGCAATTGTTCCCAAGAGTTTTGATGAACTCATACAATGTTTCAAAACTGAACAATTGCATTGTTTCAAAACTGAACAATTGCATTGTTTCAAAACTGAACAATTGCATTGTTTCGAAGTTGTATTCGTATACAGCCTTAGTGTATTCGAATACACTTCTATAACGTTCAGTTTTCAATTAAAATTTGAACTTCATATTTGAATACAATACCTTGTAGTCGAATACAAGTATGAGATTTT
The DNA here is from genome assembly GCA_037974295.1 of Cicer cuneatum. NCBI lineage: Eukaryota > Viridiplantae > Streptophyta > Magnoliopsida > Fabales > Fabaceae > Cicer > Cicer cuneatum. Next base: position 20,859,585 of record JBBPBO010000002.1, on the reverse strand, counting down.
TGCCACTGAACTTCATATTCGAATACACAAAGCTGTAGTCGAATACAAATGTTTAAATTTAGCTACTGACTTGCAATCTGTATTCGGCTACGACACTTCATCAAAAATGAGTTGCTTAATATTCTTTTTGTCTTCATCAAAAATGTAGATCTTTAAAAAAAATGTGAGATGTCTGTTCACAAATTGTATATTTTTATTTTTGTATTTTTTGGTTTATTAAGTAAAAACAATAAATTATTTTTTAGAAAACAACGGTAATGTGGTGATTTATGCACGAAACAGATGGACACGACAGTGAAGCAGCCTATTAAAGGATTAGCTTGTGCGTTGTCAGATCTGTCGCGGCACAAAGGCCACTAAGTAATGTGGCGCGGCGAGCGAGGATGAATTTCATCCGGCGGCGACGACTATTAATTCTAAAAAAGAAAAAAAAACTATTTATTCGTTGTTATGATTGTTTTTTTTTATTTGATAAACCATTATTGAATTTTGTGTTATGTTACAATGGGTTGAAGTTTGTTTTACTTGGTGATTTGTTTATAAGCATCAATTATTTATAGTGTTTTTAGTATGTATTAAAAAAAATTTAGAACAAACCAGTTAAGGAAAATAAAAGCTTAACGTATGAGTTTATTTTTGGCAAAAATGACAACAAAAAAAACTAAACTACATTACATTTTGAAAGAATGCAATACAAATAAACGAAAAAGAAAACATTAGATAAGGATGAGAAAATCGATACCTTACTGCTGAATATGGTTTGCTGGACTGGTTTTACCAAGTTCAGATTTTCTACTCCTCTTTGTTCTATTATTCTTTCTTTGCTTTTTCTTTTTTTTTTCTCCCTCCCTTTCTTCTACTCATGGTGTAGACTATTTATAGACTTTATGGGTGTAGGTTACAAAAGACAAGGAAATAATTGTAGATTGATATTACTATTCATCAATTTGTTTTCGGTTTCATTTCATTCAAATGGTCACCATTATGCTAATTTTTATTACCATCAATCCATTTCTTTTTGGTTTCTTTTCCTTCAATTGATCACCATTATACTAATTTTTATTATCATCAATCCATTTGTTTTCAGTTTCTTTTAAATCGAATATGTACCTTTTTTTGTTTTAAAAAAACAGTGAACGCCTGAATAGGAATCAGAGACAAATAAGAACCAGAAACACTCATGATTGTAGAAAGTTTATAGTCTAATTATTTATTTTTATTTTTATATATTACATTTTTCCCATTCTTTTTATATATAATATTATATTTTTTTTATATAAAAATGTCTAAATACAGATGACAAAATTAGGTGTCAACCCATCCCAAGGCTTATTTTTATCACTTTTCGTTCTTAAGGAATGTATTTCATTTAAAAAGTGCGTTTGTGTCAATTGATTAACATTTACGTCATTTTGTGCATCCCAAGCCTTATTCTAATCCATTTTCATTCTAAACCAATGTAGTTTCTCCAATAAGTGCATTTGTGTCATTGGATGGACATTTAAGTCATTTTGTGCCTCCAAAGGCTTATTCTAATCCATTTTCGTTCTCAACCAATGTAGTTCATCGAATAAGTGCATTTGTGTCATTTGATTAACATTTACATCATTGTGCATCCCAAGGCTTATTCTAATCACTTTTCCTTCTTAAGGAATGTATTTCATCCAAAAAATGTGTTTGTGTCATTGGATTAACATTTACGTCATTTTGTGCATCCCAATGCATATTCTAATCCATTTTCGTTCTTAAGCAAGGTATATTATCGAAAAAGTGCGTTTGTGTCATTAGATTAACATTGACGTCATTTTGTGTATCCCAAGGCTTATTCTAATCACTTTTCGTTCTTAAGGAATGTTTTTCATCCAAAAAGTGCGTTCGTGTCATTGGATTAAGATTTATGTCATTTTGTGCATCCCAAGGCTTATTCTAATTACTTTTCGTTCTTAAGGAATGTATTTCATCCAAAAAGTACCTGTGTCATTGGATTATTATTTAGGTCATTTTGTGCATCCAAAGGTTATGGAATGTATTTCTTTTAAAAAGTCCATTTGTGTCATTGGATTAACATTTATGTCATTTTTTGCATCCTAAGACTTATTCTACTCACTATTCGTTCTTAAGGAATGTATTTCATCCAAAAAGTGCGTTTGTGTCATTGGATTAACACTTACGTCATTTTGTGCATCGCAACGGTTGTAGTTTATACAATAAGTGATTTGAGTCAATGGAATAACATTTAGGTGTTTTTGTGCATCTCAAGGCTTATTCTAATCCATTTTCGTTCTAAACCAATGTAGTTCATCGATTCAGTGAATTTGACTCATAGGATTCCCATTTAAGTCATTTTGTGCATTCCAAGGCTTAATCTAATCACTTTACAGTTTTAATGAATGTATTTTATCCAAAAACTGTGCTTGGGTCATTGGATTAACATTTACGTCATTTTGTGCATCCAAAGGCGTATTCTAATCACTTTTCGTTCTTAAGGAATATATTTTATCCAAAAAGTGCGTTTGTGTCATTGGATTAACATTAACGTCATTTTGTACATCCCACGGCTTATTCTAATCACTTTTCTTTCTCAAGGAATGTATTTCATCCAAAAAGTGTGTTTGTGTCATTAGATTAACATTTACGTCATTTTGGGCATCCCAAGGCATATATTCTAATCTATTTTCGTTCTTAAGGAATGTATTTCATCGAAAAAGTGTGTTTGTGACCTTAGATTATCATTGACGTCATTTTGTGTATCCCAAGGCTTATTCTTATCCATTTTCATCCTTAAGGAATGTATCTCATCCAAAAAGTGCGTTTGTATCATTGGACTATTATTTAGGTCATTTTGTGCATCCCAAGGCTTATTCTAATCACTTTTTGTTCTTAAGGAATGTATTTCATCCAAAAAGTGTGTTTGTGTCATTGGATTAACATTTATGTCATTTTGTGCATCCCAAGGCTTATTCTAATAACTTTTCTTTCTTAAGGAATGTATTTCATCCAAAACGATCGTTTGTTTCATTGGATTATTATTTAGGTCATTTTGTGCATCCCAAGGTTATGGAATGTCTTTCATTTAAAAAGTGCGTTCGTGTCATTGGATTAACATTTATGTCATTTTTTGCAACCCAAGGCTTATTCTAATCACTATTCATTCTTAAGGAATGTATTTCATCCAAAAAGTTCGTTTGTGTCATTGGATTAACACGTACGTCATTTTGTGCATCGCAACGCTTGTAGTTTATCCAATAAGTGATTTGTGTCAATGGAATAACATTTAGGTTTTTTTGTGCATCCCAACTCTTATTCTAATCCATTTTCGTTCTAAACCAATGTAGTTCATCGAATAAATGCATTTATCTCATAGGATTCACATTTAAGTCATTTTCGGCATTCCAAGGCTTAATCTAATCACTTTACAGTCTTAATGAATGTATTTTATCCAAAAAGTGTGTTAGTGTCATTGGACTAACATTTACGTCAATTTTTTGTGCATCCAAAGGCTTATTCTAATCACTTTTCTTTCTTAAGGAATATATTTCATCCAAAAAGTGTGATTGTGTCACTGGATTAACATTAACGTCATTTTGTGCATCCGAAGGCTTATTCTAATCACTTTTCGTTCTTAAGGAATATATTTCATCCAAAAAGTGTGTTCGTGTCATTGGATTAACATTTACGTCATTTTGGGCATCCCAAGACATATTCTAATCTATTTTCGTTCTTAAGGAATGTATTACAACTAATAAGTGCGTTTGTGTCGTTAGATTAACATTGACGTCATTTTGTGCATCCTATGGCTTATTCTTATCCATTTTCATTCTTAAGGAATGTATCTCATCCAAAAAGTGCCTTTGTATCATTGGATTATAATTTAGGTCATTTTGTGCATCCCAAGGCTTATTTTAATCAGTTTTCGTTCTTAAGGAATGTATTTCATCCATAGAGTCCGTTTGTATGATGGGAATAACATATATGTCATTTTGTGCATCCCAAGGCTTATTCTAATAGCTTTTCTTTCATAAGAAATGTATTTCATCCAAAAAGATCCTTTGTGTTATTGGATTATTATTTAGGTCATTTTGTGCATCCCAAGGTTATGGAATGTATTTCATTTAAAAAGTGCATTTGTGTCATTGGATTAACATTTATGCCATTTTTTGCATCCCAAGGCTTATTCTAATTACTATTCGTTCTTAAGGAATGTATTTCATCCAAAAAGTGCGATTGTGTCATTCGATTAACACTTACGTCATTTTGTGCATCGCAACGCTTGTAGTTTATCCAATAAGTGATTTGTGTCAATGGAATAACATTTAGGTCATTTTGTGCATCCCAAGGCTTATTCTAATCCATTTTCGTTCTAAACCAATGTAGTTCATCGGATAAGTGCATTTGTCTCATAGGATTCCCATTTAAGTCAATTTGTGCATTCCAAGGCTTATTCTAATCACTTTACAGTCTTAATGAACGTATTTTATCCAAAAAGTGTATTTGTGTCATTGGAATAACATTTACGTCATTTTATGCATCCAAAGGCTTATTCTAATCGCTTTTCGTTCTTAAGGAATATATTTTATCCAAAAAGTGCGTTTGTGTCATGGGATTAACATTAACGTCATTTTGCGCATCCCAAGGCTTATTCTAATCAGTTTTCGTTCTTAAGGAATGTATTTCATCCAAAAAGTGGGTTTGTGTCATTGGATTAACATTTACGTCATTTTGGGCTTCCCAAGGCATATTCTAATCTATTTTCGTTCTTAAGGAATGTATTTCATCGAAAATGTGAGTTTGAGTCGTTAGATTAACATTTACGTCATTTTGTGCATCCTAAGGCTTATTGTTATCCATCTTCATTCTTAAGGAATATATCTAATCCAAAAAGTGCCGTTCTGTCATTGGATTATAATTTAGGTTATTTTGTGCATCCCAAGGCTTATTGTAATCCCTTCTCGTTCTTAAGGAATGTAGTTCATCCAATAAGCGCGTTTGTGTCATTAATTTAACATTTACGTCATTTTTTGCATCCCATGGCTTATTGTAGTCAGTTTTCGTTCTTAAGAAATGTATTTCATCCAAAAAGTGCGTTTGTGTGATTGGATTAACCCTTACGTCATTTTGTGCATTTCAAGGCTTGTAGTTCATCCAATAAGTGATTTGTATCATTTGAACAACATTTATGTCATTTTGTTCATCCCAATGCTTATTCTAATTTCGTTCTAAACCAATGTAGTTAATCCAATAAGTGCATTTATGTCATTGGATTAATATTTATGTCATTTTGTGCATCCCAAGGCTTATTCTAATCACTTTTCGTTCTTCAGGAATGTATTTCATCCAATAAGTGTGTTTGTGTCATTGGATTAACATTTACTTCATTTTGTGCATCTCCAGGCTTACTCTAATCACTTTTCGTTCTTAAGGAATGTATTTCATCCAAAAAGTGTGTTTGTGTAATTGGATTAACATTTACGTCATTTTGTGCATCCCAAGGCTTATTCTAATCCATTTTCGTTCTTAAGGAATGTATTTCATCCAAAATGTGCATTTTTGGAAGACCCTTAAATTATGGATTTAATATCAAGTGTATTTTGGAGTATTGTAAAATATATGATATACGTATATTTATATATATATAAATATTTTTGAGATTGACTAAATTTATTCGACTAAGGATAAATTAATTTAATTATAGTAACGAGAATTAATACCGGGCAAATTACCTGTTAATTGAGTTGCAACGGGAGTATTTAGTTACTTGAGGGTCAAGTAATATTAAAATATGCATATATACATAGTAAGTGAGGAGTATGCCTTTATATATGTGTTGAGTGTGTGAGGCAAGAGAAATCAAAACAAAAGCAGTTTCCCCTTGCCCGCGCCAGTTTTCCCTTCTTTCTTCTTCTTTGCATTCTGTTTTGTGTTGGTGGTAACAAAAGAGCATCCTTAAAACTCAAATTACTTGGAAATCCAAGCGTCGAAAACAGAAAGTGTCAAGAAGGAAAGTTGTTCCTCTCATTGTTACGGTGCTAGAGAACCAACTTTGGTAGCACGATGCGAGCGGAAGTTTCGTCGGCTTTTGTCGCGGTAACGTAAACTAGCAAGTAAACGTAACTAATGTAAGGGGCACCTTCAAACTTTCTAGATTGCATTTAGGGCTGTAAATGCATGTGTGATAGATGAGTATATGCGATATTTTGTTTTGAAAATGAAAATGCCCTTGCATGTTATTATGAATGAGCAAACTGCTTGTGGTGTCTGTTTTGTTGGTGTTCTGTTTAGTTGTTGTCGTGGTTGATGTATCGATGATGTTTTGGTGTTGTGTTGATCCTGAAATCTTCCTTGCATGTAGTTTGTGAATGAGTAAACGCATGTTGTTTAGATAATGCATGTTGAGAGTTGTTGTTGCTGCTTTTGGTTTTTGTTATTGATGATGCTTTGTTGTGGTGTTGATGAGTAAAAATCATTGATGTTGTGTTGAGGATGTTTTGGGTTTGTGGTTCAAGACATGGTGATTACGTTTTGGTGTTGTGTTGGTTTTCAAAGAAAAGAAATCGGAAACTGTGTTGAAGTTTTCTGGAAAATCTCACTGTTTTCGAAGGTGTATTCGAATACGGTACTGGTGTATTCAAATACATTTCTGTAAAATTCCAGTTTTTATACAAATTTTGAACCTCGTATTCGAGTACGACACTCCATATTCGAGTACAAGATTTGCTGATTTTTGCCACTGTTTTGGCATCTGTATTCGAATATAAGGAAGTTGTATTCGAATACAAATTGATTTTTTTCAAAAACTCTATTTTTAAACATTGGTTTATGCACTTAATGAGTTGGGAAAATTTGGAAGGCATATGACAAACTATATTAAGTTTTTGAGATGGTTTGAGGTGGTGATGGAGTGTCTGAATTTCAGATTGTATTTGCATACTATTTTCAATAAAGAGGAAACATAGCATGTCCATGCATTGCATAGTCAGGTGGTGACCGCGATGGGCCACAGAGTTGATGTGGTGATCGTGATGGGCTGCGAAGTTAAGTAGTAACCGTGATGGGTTTTAGAGTAGTTACGCGTGTATTTGACGGTCTATTCTATTCGGGTTCAGAGTAGTTCCGCGTGTATTAGACGGTCTATTCTATCCGGGCTACGGAGTGGTTCCGCGTGTATTAGATGGTCCATTCTATCCGTGCAAGGATTTAACTTCTTTGTATTTGGCCTGTGAGAGGCTAATACACGTAAATGTAGTAACTGTGATGGGTTATAGAATAGTTTCGTGTGTATTAGACGGTCTATTCTATCCGGGTTTAGAGTAGTTCCGCATGTATTAGACGATATATTCTATTCAGGCTACGGAATGGCCGCGTGTTCGAGGTGGTCCATTCTATATGTAAATCATGCTAGTCCGTGAGAGACTGCACCTTGGTAATTCCAAGAGTTGTGTACATTGGCATATACATATTGCATTGGGATGTTGACCTATGAGTCATGATTGGATATGAGTTGATGAGTGGCAATCGATGTGTGCATGTATCTTATGAATTCTATGTTTTTAATGAGTTGTGGTGATTGTTGATCGTATTTGTACTTGCAACATGATTTATTTGTTAAACTGGTTGTTTCTCATAAATGTAGATAAAATACATTTTAATAAGTGAGCATACTTATTTATCATCGTTGTTATACCATTGAAATATGCCATGAACGTATTTGTTATCTTTGACATACTTGCTATGTGGTAATTGTTAATTTCGGTTGGTGACCCTTTACAACTATTGTGGAAAATTGGGCTTTGCCTTCAGATGATACCCAAACCCGTACTACCGACAGTTACACTAACGACAAAGACGTCGTTAGTTTTCCTTGATCTTCACGTACGGAGTATTAGTGGAAGACTCAGAGGGACCGACAGCTAGGGTGAAGATGAGACTTGTGGTGGATGCGGTGGAAACCACTTGCTACTGTAGAGTTAGTGCATGATCAGATCAGTTAGTCTTGTTGTATAGGGCCTAGTGCTTCGTTGTTTTGGGATAACCGTATATCTTTTTCGCAGTCTGATAATGTTTTGGTGGGTCAAGGATACAGTTTTTGATGTATTCTATTTTGGTATATTTTGAAGACCAATTTCCCGAAACTATCTTACTTACTTATAATTATGATATAAATGTTTAATTACTTTTGTATTTTGGATTACGATGCAATACAAATTTCGAATGATTTAATTTAACTTTATTTAATTATTTTTGAATTAATTGGAAAATTCTTTTATTTATTTTGGTTAAAAAAAAAATACGTTCGTGCTGTTTAAACTCGAGGTGTTACATTTGTGTCATTAGATTAACATTTACGTCATTTTGTGCATCCCAAGGCTTATTCTTATCCATTTTCATTCTTAAGGAATGTATTCAATCCAAAAAGTGCCTTTATGTCACTGGATTAACATTTAGGTCATTTTGTGCATCCCAAGGATTATTCTAATCACTTTTCGTTCTTAAGGAATGTATTTCATTTAAAAAGTGCGTTTGTGTCATTTGATTAACATTTAGGTCATGTTGTGCATCCCAAGGCTTATTATAATCCATTTTCGTTCTTAACAAGTGTAGTTTCTCCAATAAGTGCATTTGTGTCATTGGATTGATATTTAGGTCATTTTGTGCATCCCCGCTTATTCTAATCCATTTTCGTTCTAAACCAATGTAGTTCATCGAATAAGTGCATTTGTCTCATCGGATTCCCATTTAAGTCAATTTGTGCATTCCAACGCTTATTCTAATCACTTTACAGTCTTAAGGAATGTATTTTATCCAAAAAGTGTATTTGTGTCATTGGATTAACATTTACGTCATTTTGTGCATCCAAAGGCTTATTCTAATCACTTTTCGTTCTTAAGGAATATATTTTATCCAAAAAGTTCGTTTGTGTCATTGGATTAACATTAACGTCATTTTGTGCATCCCAAGGCTTATTCTAATCACTTTTCGTTCTTAAGGATTGTATTTCATCCAAAAAGTGTGTTTGTGTCATTGGATTAACATTTACGTCATTTTGGGCATCCCAAGGCATATTCTAATCTATTTTCGTTCTTAAGGAATGTATTTTATCGAAAAAGTGCGTTTGTGTCATTAGATTAACATTGACGCCATTTTGTGTATCCCAAGGCTTATTCTTATCCATTTTCATACTTAAGGAATGTATCTCATCCAAAAAGTGCCTTTGTATCATTGGATTATTATTTAGGTCATTTTGTGCATCCCAATGCTTATTCTACTCACTTTTCGTTCTTAAGGAATGTATTTTATCCAAAAAGTGCGTTTGTGTCATTGGTGTTGCATCCGGTTTGTCCGCGAAAAATGAGTCGCCACCAATTTTATTTTTTAAAAAAAGGAAAAATCAGATAAAACCTAAAATAAAGTTTTTGAACCAAAAAAAATGGATTCGGGAGTCAATTACGAGTAGAGAATGTAATATTACCCTACATCGTTCGTTAAAACGGTTACCCTATAATTAATTGTATACAAATTATTTATTTACTTAATTATTTATTTTTACCCAATTTATACACTATAGAAAATATGAAATGAATATGAAATGTCATGAATGCATTTGATGAATGAACATTTTCCTTCATTTTCATATTTTTTTTTCAATTTTTTCAATCAATTTTTTTTTACAATTTTTTTATTTTTAGTTTTTTTCTTTCACCTCCTTATAAACATGTGTAACACCCCAATTTTCCTTTATTATTTTGCTTTAATAGTATAATAGTACACTACTAATATTATATGAGTGTTAAAATGTGTATAATTTCTTCATGTGTGTCTTGTGTGTTTGTCTTAGTAATTGATTTAAATAATAAATATTAACTATATTTAACATAAAATAATAATAATAATAATAATAATAAAAATGTTGGGCCTTAGCTATCTATATATATATGTAAACATATACTGCAGCGGTAATTATATGCATATATAGTACTACCGAAACATGTTATATATATAAATGTAGATATTAGGGTAATACACACAAATAGAGCAGCCAACAGAGAGGAACATAGAGCAGCCAACCGAGAGAGAAATAGTGTAGCCGCTATTTAGGAAGAAAAAAAAAAGGGATCAATCGTTGCTCTGTCACCATCAGTTCGTACATTCTAATATCAAAGCAACATAGTTGTATCCTATGACCAGGTATACCTTTCTATTACCATCAATTTGATACAATTTCTGATTTAGCTGTTTCATAAGGTTATCTTCCATAAGCTGTTTCATTTTGCCAGTGGCAGTATTTCAGTATACTTAATGTATATCTTGTTTATACATGTTATGAATCTTTTATCGTAAATATATGTATGGAGGTTTGTGGTTTTTAATATACAAACTCTTACACATTTTGAAGAATAAGTTATAGCAGAAACATTTAGACCTTATGTAATATGGTATAATTAAAATCCAATTCTAGGAAAAGACAACTAGAAATTGAAGGGAAAACAAAATTAATTTCGAAACAAGTTCCCTGTATTATTTCTCAGATGCTGCAATCACTTGATGCGGATCGACCTCCCAAGTCCAATACACCCTTGAAAATAAGGATGGACATGTTTTATCAGGTTTACAATCTACAATACCTTCCGTCCTTCCACAAATGGTCATACCCAACATTATAATGTCCTTATTCGGTTGTAATATAACTTCAAAATTGTTGCGGCAAAATTTATCTCTTATACATTTGCTGCTTCACATATACTACTAGTCGAACTACAATAATTTAGAGTCACGAGACTAAGGATCAGACCTGTTTCTTTAAAGCTTTAAAAAAAATGGGTTTAAAATTGTGAAGAAATGATTTAGTTTTCAGAACTGTGATCTAAACTTGATGCTACCCTTTTGTTCAATTCAGTTATAAAAAATAATAATAATAATAATAAAATAAAATAAATAGAAAATTTCACGACATTAAATATATTTTTGGTTATATTACAAATAGAAAATAAATTAATTATGTATTATTAATAAATAAATCATTTATCTGTTAGGGCAAGCAGTTAATTTGTATTTGGTCGTTGCGTTAATTTATTTATTTATTTTCGCGAACTATTAGATACAAGGATCGAAGAATACGTGGCAAGTTAGCAGATCAGATTCGTTGGGCAAAATCTTCGATTGAGGTAAGGGGTGAGAAGAGGTTCGATTTTATGAGTATAAAATAATATGAGATGAACGGGAATACCGAAATTCCCATATATTCATTCGGGGCTTACTACGTATGGTCGAGCCCTATTGAGTAATAATAATTAATTAATAATATATAAATGGTAATAGTGAGGACTAAAATGTATTTTAGTAACCTATAGAAATGTTGTGAGTTTAATTATATCAAGACTGCATATTGTTTAATTTTATGAAATCTTGTGTTGATTGTTATTGTGTGAATGATATGTACTTGAGTGCTCTGATTTACTGGATTTAAAACTGTGATATTACTTGAATGCACCGCCTGTTTGATTTATTCTGTGATTGATAAAATTGGAATTTTATTGTGATTGACTAATTATATATATAATGATGTAATTCTGATGTATATTGTGAGTTGAAATTTATTGAGTTGTGACAACCGAGTAAGTATGAGATAGATGTTGTACTTTGAAGTGAGGATTATTTTGTCATCATATAGGGAGGGTCTGACAAACCTAGTGATTCGGGGAAGTACAACTGAATGAGCCTGATCGTGGAGGGCTACAGTCGAACCGTAAGGTAAGACTGATAGACCTTGGGGGTACATCTAGTTGGGAATTCCTAAGTGGATTAGTGGGTTATTCCCTAAGGCCGGGAGCTACCGTGCAAAAACAAGAGTACCCCGACCGTCGCGTATATGTGTCTCGGGTTGAGTTGAGGTGATATATGAGGACTTGGCCATTCATGAATTGTCTGTCCACTCTTGTAGTGGCATAGCATCAGGCCTCCTAACCAAATACTTCAGAGTAGAATGGTACCAAGTGATGAAGAAGTATAGATTATAGGACATGCATAACATTTCATCCTTGTAACTAATTTATTGTGATTAACTTGGATTAACCTGGATATAATGTTCTTGGGTGTTTCTCATGTTTGTAATAATTTGACTATTTGCGTGATTTCCTCATTTATATTATACTATTACATAATTTCGATACTCACCCCTCGTTGTTTGTGTTTGGCGTTTGCGATGGACGCAGACGAGTTGTAAGCTGCAGGTGACGACTAGTACCATCCAAGTGGCGGGAGCCATCTTGTCTCGAAGTTTTTTTTTTTGTGTTGTTATTGTTAACGTTTATTAAATTAGGGATTTCTGCTCTGATAGTGACATCGGGTTGGGACTACACTTACCACTATCAGTAAACTTATATACGTATGTTTTAAAAAAAGGATTTTGTTGACTACTGTCATGATTTCGAGTTCTTGAACAATAATATGAGAATTTTGGATTAATGTGATATGTTTATGATTGCGTGATACTCTTTACCTTATAAAATATTTGGAAGTTCGTATATTTTTCTTGAAGAATTACAATTTTATAAATAATAAACATAAAAATTAATTTGGGGTTTAGCGTGTCACAACATGGTCCTTGGATTCATGGATGAAATATGTGCACCACTTTGAATACATAGTGGTGATTGTCCTTTTGATCTTTAAAGAGATTTTTGTAACATCTTCGACTTGTCTCCAGTTGCCACTGCCTTATATGTAGAGACATCATACTAGTTTTGGCCTCTTCACACTCACATATTTTGTGCCCCAACATATGATTATCATAAAAAATGCATTTTGACAAAAGGATTTATAACATAAGAAATTAGTGAAGCAAAGTTTAGAATATGATAATTAGTGAGAAAATCCATGGTACAAAAAAAAAAGGATTCATAGAAAGAAAAGAAGATAAAGTGATCTCGTATGGGTAAATGACCCAATTTGTTAGTAGTATTTCATAAAAGAAGTGTGTTAATAACTCATGCCATAATTTTAATCACGTTTTTAATCCACTTTGGAGGATATGATTGCCCTAATTTATTTTCACAACCTTTCAGAATATATTCTGTTTCTACTTTGATCTGATCTGCATAAACCATATTATTTGTTCATTTTCTTTTATTCTCAAGCTAGTGAACTTCTTCATTTTGTTTTGTGGCCCTAATTTTTGCCTAGGTCGTCCTTTTGGGTTTATTACCCAACAGGTCTTCATTCATTTTCGCCTAGGTCCCCCCTTCGAGTTTTTGATCTAGAAGGTCTTTATTTGACTTTGTATCCTAACTTATTTTTGTAGTTTGTCCTTTTGGATTTTCAACCTAGTGGGTCTTTACTCATTTTTGTACCCTAATTTTTGCCTAGGTTGCCCTTTCAGGTTTTCAACCTAGCAGGTATTTATTTTTATTTTTTTATACCCTAATTTTTGCCTAGGTTGTCCTTTTAGGTTTTCAACCTAGCGGGTATTTATTATTATTATTTTATTTTTGTATACCCTAATTTTTGCCTAGGTCGTCCTTTTGGATTTTCAACCTAGCGGGTCTTCATTTAGATGTAACACTTTTTGAAGCATCAATGTGTGCAAGTAGTGATAAGTCTTCTCGATCCATATTGGTGTGCATCAGAACCACACTTGAATGTATTTTTCTTTTATGGTATTGGGGCTCATATAGTTGGGATTCCACTTGTCATGCTAGTCCTTTTAGATATGTAAAATTTTCTTGAGCGCTAATTCTTTCTTTTGAAGCTCCGGAGTTCATATGTTCTTCTTTTATGATCTTTTAAAATAATTGTCCTTGACAAGAGGCGGTCATCATTTTTGTTGAATTGAATTCGGTCGGTCAAAACAGATCATTACAGTTGATAAGGGGATTTGTGTTTGAGTGGGTCGCACTGCCTTTATTCTATACAATAAGGAACAAAGGGGTGCCCCAGTTATAGTATGATACTCAGGAAGGGTATTCCACATTTATGAGATAGTATTTGGTACGAGAACTTTCCATCTACCTTTTCTTATACATTTGATAATAAGAAAGATAGTCGCTATTTTCATTCTTGTGAGTGACTATTCTTTATTGAAGATAAAGTAGCTAGAACGTCAGCTAGTTGATTATATTATCGAGGGACATGTTGGAAAATGACTTCAAATTTTTTTTTAGACATTTGTCTAATATGTATATATAAATGATCATCTTCTTATGCCCGCTTTTCCATTCTTGATTTAGCTGATTGAGGATTACATTCAACTCTCATGTACTTTCAACATCTTCACCTTCAATTCGTGAGTGACTAGAATACCCATGGTACAAACTTCAAATTCCTCCACGTGATTGATATATTCAAAACACATTTAGATAAAGATAAAGGTAAAACAACTTTTCTAGGGGATTAACGTGGCGTTAATTTCATGCACCAACATATCGAGGCCCATCTAGATAGTGGAGTTTATTTATATCGCTCTCACATTCAGTGGAATTAGTAGCATGATTAAAATTATGTATGAGATATTAACAAACTTATTTATGAATGGACTACTTCCAAATATGCTTGGTATATGGTTTAAAGAAGAGAAAGACAAATAATGTTTGGTAAGAAATTGTGAAATATATGATGAGTGAAAAGGAAAATGAAACAGTACAAAATGCATTTATTGATATTCATAATATTAAGGAAACAAGAATGTGTCAATATAATAAAGTATCTTAGGACTTTATACTTAGCAAGATTATCAGTACTTCATAATCAAATTAAAATTTACGAGAGAAGTTGATAATATCTTCATTGTAGACTTTGCCCCTTGGATAAACTCAGAAACTATATGCGACACTGTCAATGTCTTTAATATAATGTTTAGTCGGGTTTTTTTTTTCAAATGTCCTTAAAGGTAAAGATGAATTTTTCATTTAGATTGATCAATTTTTTTTATGGCATCAAAGTAATAAGCGGTAATGATGAAAGTTCAACATAGACGACCCAACTTCTAGAGGTTTACTTGTGGTGAAAAACCAAGAAAGTATGGTCATGACCTAGAAGTAAGGGGTGCATGATGAAGATGAATCTCATCAATATCAGGTACAAATCTTGTGGACAAGTGACTTGAGGTAGAGTATAATTAAAAGGTAAAAATTGTCAGACTTACGAAATCAAGGGGTAAACATGAGTTCTTCATGATATATTTTTTTCATGAAGAATTCTCATGATTTCAAGTATCAAGAGTTTGTAAGATTTCCAATCTTTTAGCCATAAGGTCTTTCAGTTGGTTTAAATCATCTTTGTATGTTCCAATTCATCCATTATTTTAGTTCGGGAACATGTTTGGTAAGGGTGTCATGATACTCTTTTTTTGCTTTCTTTTTTTTGACTTTTTTTATTTATTTTTTTTATGAAGGAAAATGTTATGGGAATGTAAAAAACGTGAATGAAATGATTATGTAAAAAAAAATTTACTACCTCCTAATATGCAATGATTTTTTTTTTTTAAAAAATATATCTTAAAATGAAATAAAAAGATGCAATATGCATGATTATGCCATGCAATATGATACAAAGGTAGTTTAGTTTTTTTTCTTCTCAAATATGCATGTGATCTAAATGGTTATTTTCTTATTGTTCTAGTCTTTAACGTGAACCTTCACCATGGGTGGCTCTATAGTTCTAAACCAGTTCCTAGAGCACACAACTCAATTCTAAAATATTAAACCAATTAATAGGTAAACTATTAAAATGGAAATATTATAGAAAAGGTCAACTCTAGGTGAGACTTTCATGACAACCAAACAAGATGTACATCCAGAAGATTATCATTACACAGTCTCTAACTTATCTTAGGTTGCACACAGCCCGGGTATAGAGCCCACTCATAAGTGTGTGAATCGCGAGTTAGTGTAGTGTTTAGAGAAATAAATAAAATAAAACAATTACCCCAATTAGAACAAATTACCATAAATGCATGTAAATGACCAAAAATAAACAAAATCACAAAATTATTTTCAAAATAAATATATGATAACATAATTAAAACAAATAAAAAAAAAGAGGGATAATATAAATAAAATTAAATAAATAATTATATAGAATTAATTAGGTTAGGCTTCACTCTAAAAAAATCCCCAACAGAGTCGCCAGCTATCGCGTCCGGTTTGTCCGCGAAAAATGAGTTGCCACCAATTTTATTTTATTTTATTTTTTAAAAAAGGAAAAATTAGATAAAAACCTAAAATAAAGTTTTTGAACAAAAAAAAATGGATTCGGGAGTCCATTACAAGTAGAGAAAGTAATATTACCCTACATCGTCCGTTAAAACGGTTACCCTATAATTAATTGTATACAAATTATTTATTTACTTAATTATTTATTTTTACCCCCTAAAAGAATAATAAAAAGGAAAATAAATTATTTACATTAATAAAAGAAAGAAAAATATTTTTTTTTTATAATTTGGTTTGACAAGGAGAAAACCTTGCTCCTATGTATCCGCAGGTGCAATAGGGAAATCAAAACACACGTAGTTCTTGGGTAGAAAATATTTATGTGTTATCCGATTTTAATATTACTCTATTTTAAATATTGTTTTATTATAGTTATTATTATATATTTAAAAAAAAAAGGTAATAATAATAATAATAACGAAAAAGAGGTGAGATGTGAACGAAACAGATGAAGGCGACGACGAAACAAAATATGCAGCATGTTAAAGAATTTTGCTCGTGGGTTGTCAAATCTGTTACCACACAAAGGCCAATGACGGCTAGGGGTGAGTGATGTCGCGCAACGAGCGAGCATGAATTTCATCTGGCGACGGCGACTATTAATTCTAATCCTTAAAAAAACAATTTATTGATCTAGTTTGTTGTTATGGTTTTTTGGGTTATTTGATAAACCATAATATGAGTTTTCTGTTATTTTACAATTGGGTGAAGTTTGTTTTACTTGGTGATTGGTTTATAAGCATAAATTATTTATATTTTTTTTTAGTATATGTGTTGCATAACAATTTTAGGAACATGTACAATAGATTAAAAAATAAAAGCTTAGAAAAACTAAATTGCGTTTTTATTTTATTAAATTGAAGCAATAATAAAAAGAAAATAAGAGGAGGATAAGAACATTGATCCCTGCTCAATTGGTTTTTACTAGACTGACTTTATCAAAGTTTCAATTGTCTACTCCTCCCTATTTTTGCCTCTTATTCTCTCTGTTTTTTTTTACTCTCAATCGTGTTTTCCTCTCCTACTCACGATGTAGACTATTTATAGACTTTCAGGTTGAAGGTTACAAAAGACAAAGAAATAATTGTGGATTGATTACCAATTACTAATCATCAATTTGTTTTCGGTTTCTTTTCATACAAATGGTCACCATTATGCTGATTTTTATTACTATTCATCAATTTGTTTTCGGTTTCTTTTCATTCAAATGGTCACCATTATGCTGTTTTTTATTAATATTCAATTCCTTTCATATTCTTTTTATTCGATAATGTACCTCTTTTTTTTTGTTTTAGAAAAGAATGAATGCCTGAACAGGAATCAGAGACAAATAAGAATCAAAAACACTCATGATTGTATAAAGTATATAGTCTAATTATTTATATTTATTTGTATTTATTATATTTTTCTCATTTTTTTATATATAATATTATATTTTTTTATATAAAAATGTCTAAATAAACCGGACAAAATTAGGTTTCAACAATTGGATTACCATTTATGTCATTTGTGCATCCCAAGGCTCATTCGTTCTTAAGGAATGTATTTCATCCAAAAAGTGCATTTGTGTCATTGGATTATTATTTAGGTTATTTTGTGCATCCCAAGGTTATGGAATGTATTTCATTTAAAAAGTACGTTTGTGTCATTGGATTAACATTGATGTCATTTTTTGCATCCCAAGGCTTATTCTAATCACTATTCGTTCTTAAGGAATGTATTTCATCCAAAAAGTGCGTTTGTGTCATTGGATTAATACTTACGTCATTTTGTGCATCACAACGCTTGTAGTTCATCCAATAAGTGATTTGTGTCAATGGAATAATATTTACGTCATTTTATGCATCCCAAGGCTTATTCTAATCCATTTTCGTTCTAAACCAATGTAGTTCTTCGACTAAGTGCATTTTTCTCATAGGATTCACATTTAAGTCATTTTGTGCATTCCAAGCCTTTTTCTAATCACTTTACAGTCTTAAGGAATGTATTTTATCCAAAAAGTGTGTTTGTGTCATTGAATTAACATTTACGTCATTTTGTGCATCCAAAGGCTTATTCTAATCACTTTTCGTTCTTAAGGAATATATTTTATCCAAAAAGTGTGTTTGTGTCATTGGATTAACATTAACGTCATTTTGTGCATCCCAAGGCTTATTCTAATTACTTTTCGTTCTTAAGGAATATATTTCTTCCAAAAAGTGTGTTTGTGTCATTGGATGAACATTTACGTCATTTTGGGCATCCGAAGGCATATTCTAATCTATTTTCGTTCTTAAGGATTGTATTTCATCAAAAAAGTGCGTTTGTGTTGTTAGATTAACATTTACGTCATTTTGTGCATCCTAAGGCTTATTCATATCCATTTTCATTCTTATGGAATGTATCTCATCCAAAAAGTGCCTTTGTGTCATTGGATTATAATATAGGTCGATTTGTGCATCCCAAGGCTTATTGTAATCACTTTTCGTTCATAAGGAATGTATTTCATCCAAAAAGTGCATTTGTGTCATTGGATTAACATTTAGTTCATTTTGTGCATCCCAAGGCTTATTCTAATCCATTTTCGTTCTTAAGGAATATATTGCATCCAAAAAGTGTGTTTGTGTCATTGGATTAGCATTTACGTCATTTTGTGCATCAAAACGCTTATTCTAATCCATTTTCTTTCTAAAGTAGTGTAGTTCATCCAATAAATGCATTTGTGTCATTGGAATAACATTTAAGTCATTTTGTGCATCCCAAGGCTTATTCTAATCACTTTTCGTTCTTAAGGATTGAATTTCATCCAAAAAGTGTGTTTCTGTCATTGGATTATCATTTACGTCATTTTGTGCCTCCCAAGGTTTATTTTAATCACTTTACGATATTACGAAATGTATTTTATCCAAAAAGTGCGTTTGTGTCATTGGATTAACATTTACGTCATTTTGTCCATCCCAGGGCATATTCTAATTCATTTTCGTACTTAAGGAATGTATTTCATCCCAAAAGTGCGTTTGTGTCAGTAGATTAACATTTACGTCATTTTGTGCATCCCTAGGTTTATTCTTATCCATTTTCATTCTTAAGGAATGTATATAATTCCTTTAAGTGCCTTTGTGTCATCAAATTATTATTTAAGTCATTTTGTGCATCCCAAGGCTTATTCTAATCACTTTTCATTCTTAAGGAATGTATTTCATTTAAAAGGTGCGTTTGTGTAATTTGATCAACATTTAGGTCATGTTGTGCCTCCTAAGGCTTATGATATTCCTTTTTCGTTCTTAACCAATATAGTTTCTCCAATAAGTGCATTTGTGTCATTGGATTCACATTTAGGTCATTCTGTGCATCCCAAGGCTTATTCTTATCCATTTTCGTTCTAAACCACTGTAATTCATCCAATAAGTGCATTTGTGTCATTGGATTAACTTTTATGTTATTTTGTGCATCCCAAGGCTTATTTTAATCACTTTTCGATCTTAAGGAATATATTTCATCCAAAAATTGTGTTTGTTTCATTGGATTAACATTTACGTCATTTTGTGCATCCAAAGGCATATTCTAATCAGTTTTCGTTCTTAAGGAATGTATTTCATCCAACATTTACGTAATTTTTTCCATCCCAATGCTTATTCTATTAACTATTTATTCTTAAGCAATGTGTTTCATCCAAAAAGTTTGTTTGTGTCATTGGATTAGCATTTATGTTATTATGTGCATCCCAAGGCTTATTCTTTACCATTTTCGTTCTTAACCAATGTAGTTCATCCATTAAGTGCATTTGTATCATTGGATTAACATTAAGGTCATTTTGTGCATCTCAAGTCTTATTCTAAACCATTTTCGTTCTAAAATAGTGTAGTGTTAAGACAAACTCTCAAATTTAATGTTTTGATGAAAACAAAGGTTAATTAAAGATTGTTTAATTATGATTCTAAATGTATTGTTAATTTAACCTGTGCTTTTGAGTGTTTTAAATCATAGACAGGTTTCAAAAGAATAAAAAAAACAGTAGCAGAAGAACATTCTCCACATTCTGGAAAACGGAGAATGTTCGCCAGACTATGACAGCATAAAGACCCAACTTTCTCCATCACTTAATTAAAGTTGTTGGCTCTGGAAGTTACATGGATATGATCACTACATGGCAGAGAACACATAGGATCAATTCAAATCAAGAGAACTTTCGAATTGAGAAAGATAAAGACTCTCAAAGATGCCTGTCAGACTCCAGAAGATACCTCATGAAGTAAATTACCAGAAGATACATTCTGGAAATTACCAGAGGATACATTATGGAATTTAACAGAGGATACCTAAAGAACAAACGTCCAAAACGATCATCAATCTCCAGGCAGTTTTAGAAGCTTCAGTACAAGCTCCTTACATCAATCCATTCGTGATTGATCTCAATCTGTTTTTATTGATCCAAAGCTACAGATCAAGACAGCAATATTGCCACTTATCAGAAGCTTTAGAAGATCATTAACAACTCAAGAAAGATTGATCCAAAACACTACAACTCAAGACTGATCAGGAAAATAAAAGGATTATTTTTAATTAGAAATAAAGCCACTGGACCAGTTTGACACAAAGCCTTTACAATGGCTATATTGGCCTTTATTCAATGCTCTCAAGCCTATAAAAGGAAGGCCACAACTCAAGGAAAAATCAGAAGTTCAAGTGTTAACACAGCTATCACAATCATTCACATTCACACTTGAAGTTCTGAAAATCACTTACAGAATCAGTTTTTAGTTAAATTGCTTTACTCTGATATATATTCTGATTTATCTGTAAAGAATCGAATCTCAAACAAGAGTTGAGAATTCACACATTCTAAACAAAATCAATCTCATCATCATTGTAAACTCAAACTATAAGAGTAAAAGATAGTTTGGGTAGATTGTAAGAAATCCTATCAAGATTGATAGGTGATTTGGTTAAACTTTTACTGGGTAGGAATTAGTTTAAGTTCTGAAAACAAAAGATCAAGGTTGATCTAAACTAGGTGCTGTAAAACCAAGAAGGTTCTTGTTTTAAACACTTAGTGGAAAATCTCACTTCGTGAGGACTGGACGTAGCCCAAGTTTGGGTGAACCAGGATATATCTGCGTGTGGTATTTCTTATCCCTTATCTCTTTATTCTGTTTAATCGTGTGTCAAAGATTAAAATACAAAATTGTTTTATGTTTTAAACATTAATCTGAACGTTCTCCGTTTTCTATTCAAACCAAGAACGTTCACCATTTTTCTGCTTCCTTAACCAAGAACTTTCTTGTGTTTAAAACTGAAGTTTTTCTGGAAATTTTAAAAAGGGGAGATTTACAATTCAAACCCCCCTTCCTTGTAAATCAATTTTGCTACTTCAGTGTAGTTCATCCAATAAGTGCATTTGTGTCATTGGATTAACATTTACGTCATTTTGTGCATCCCAAGGCTTGATTTAATCAATTTTCGTGATAAAGGAATGTATTTCATCCAAAAAGTGTGTTTTTGTCATTGGATTAACATTTACGTCATTTTGTGTATCCCAAGGTTTATCTAATCACTTTTCGTTCTTAACAAACGTATTTTATCCAAAAAGTGCATTTATGTCATTGGATTAACATTTACGTCATTTTGTGCATCCCAAGGAATATTCTGATCCATTTTCTTACTTAAGGAATGTATTTCATCCAAAAAGTGCGTTTGTGTCATCAGATTAACATTTACGTCACTTTGTGCATTCCATGAGTTATTATAATCACTTTTCGTTCTTAAGGAAAGTATTTTATCTAAAACGAGTGTTTGTCATTAGATTAACATTTACGTCATTTTGTGCATCCCAAGGTTTATTCTAATCACTTTTCGTTCTTAAGAAATGTATTTTATCCAAAAAGTGCATTTGTGTCATTGGATTAACATTTACGTCATTTTGCGCATCCCAGAGCATATTCTGATCCATTTTCGTACTTAAGGAATGTATTTCATCCAAAAAGTGCGTTTGTGTCATTAGATTAACATTTACGTCATTTTGTGCATCCCAAGGCATATTGTAATCCATTTTCTTTCTTAAGGAATGTATTTCACCGAAAAATTGCGTTTGTGTCATTCGATAAACAATTATGTCATTTTGTGCATCCCAAGGCTTATTCTTATCCATTTTCATTCTTAAGGAATGTATCTTATTCAAAAAGTGCCTTTGTGTCATTGGATTATTATTATTTCATTTTGGGGATCCCAAGGCCTATTCTAATCATTTTTCGTTCTTAAGGAATGTATTTCATCACAAAAGGGTGTTTGTCTCATTTGATTAACATTTACGTCATTTTGTGCATCCGAAGGCTTATTCTAATCTCTTTTCGTTCTTAAGGAATGTATTTCATCCAAAAAGTGTGTTTGTGTCATTGGATTAACAGTTACATCATTTTGTGCATCCCAAGGCTTGAT
The DNA here is from genome assembly GCA_037974295.1 of Cicer cuneatum. Lineage (NCBI taxonomy): Eukaryota > Viridiplantae > Streptophyta > Magnoliopsida > Fabales > Fabaceae > Cicer > Cicer cuneatum. Next base: position 20,836,969 of record JBBPBO010000002.1, on the reverse strand, counting down.
CTAATCAATTTTCGTTCTTAAGGAATGTATTTTATCCTAAAAGTGTGTTTCTGTCATTGGATTAACATTTATGTCATTTTGTGCATCCCAAGGCTTATTCTGATCAGTTTTTGTTCTTAAGGAATGTATTTCGTTTAAAAAGTGCGTTTGTGTCATTGGGTTAACTTTTTGGTCATTTTGTGTATCCCAAAACTTATTCTAAACCATTTTCGATCTTAACCAATGTACTTTCTCCAATGAGTGCATTTGTGTCATCGGTTTCACATTTAGGTCATTTTGTGCATCCCGTGGCTTTTTCTCATCCATTTTCGTTCTAAACCAGTGTAGTTCATCCAATAAGTTCATTTGTGTCATTGGATTAACATTTACGTCATTTTGTGCATCCCAAAGCGTATTTTAATCACTTTTTCGTTCTTAAGGAATATATTTCATCCAAAAAGTGTGTTTGTGTTGTTGGATTAACATTTACGTCATTTTCTACATCCAAAGGCTTATTCTATTTAGTTTTCGTTCATAAGGAATGAATTTTATCCAAAAAGAGAGTTTGTGTCATTGGATTGACAATTATGTCATTTTGTGCATCCCAGGGCTTATTCTAATAACTCTTCGTTCTTAAGGAATGTGTTTCATCCAAAAATTGTGTTTGTGTCATTGGATTTACATTTATGTCATTTTGTGCATCCCAAGGCATATTGTAATACATTTTCGTTCTTACGGAATGTATTTCACCGAAAAATTGCGTTTGTGTCATTAGATAAATATTTATGTCATTTTGTGCATCCCAAGGCTTATTCTTATCCATTTTCATTCTTAAGGAATGTAACTTATTCAAAAAGTGCCTTTGTGTCATTGGATTATTATTATTTCATTTTGGCGATCCCAAGGCCTATTCTAATCATTTTGTGTTCTTAAGGAATGTATTTCATCACAAAAGGGTGTTTGTGTCATTGGATTAACATTTATGTCATTTTGTGCATCTCAAGGCTTATTCTAATCACTTTTCGTTCTTAAGGAATGTATTTCATCCAAAAAGTGCCTTTATATCATTGGATTAATATTTAGGTCTTTTTGTGCATCCCAAGGTTTATTCTAATCACTTTTCGTTCTTAAGGAATGTATTTCATATAAAAAGTGCATTTGTGTCATTAGATTAACATTTAGGTCATTTTGTGCATCCCAAGACTTATTCTAATCCATTTTCGTTCATAGCCAATATAGTTCCTCAATAAGTGCATTTGAGTCATTGCACTAACATTTAGGTCATTTTGTGCATCCTTAGGCTTATTCTAATCACTTTTCGTTCTTAAGGAATATATTTCATCAAAAGAGTGCGTTCGTGTCATTGGATGAACATTAAGTTTATTTTGTGCCTCCCAAGGCTTATTCTTATCCATTTTTAGTTCTTAAACAATGTAGTTTCTCCAATAAGTGCATTTGTGTCATTGGATTCACCTCAGGTCATTTTGTGCATCCCAAGGCTTATTCTAATCCATTTTCGTTCTACAGTAGTGTTGTTCATCCAATAAGTGCATTGGAGTCATTCGATTAACATTAACGTCATTTTGTGCATCCCAAGGTTTATTCAAATTACTTTTCGTTCTAAAGGAATATATTTCATCAAAAAAGTGTTTGTGTCATTGGATTAACATTTACGTCATTTTGTGCATCATAGGGCTTATTCTAATCACTTTTCGTTCTTAGGAAATGTATTTGATCCAAAAAGTGCGTTTGTGTCATTGGATTAACATGTACGTCATTTTGTGCATCCCAAGGTTTATTCTAATCACTTTTTGAACTTAACAAACGTGTTTTATCCAAAAAGTGCATTTGTGTCATTGGATTAATATTTACGTCATTTTGTGCATCCCAAGGCATATTCTGATCCATTTTCGTACTTAAGGAATCTATTTCAACCAAAAAGTGCGTTTGTGTCATCAAATTAACATTTACTTCATTTAGTGCATCCCATGAGTTATTCTAATCACTTTTCGTTCTTAAGGAGTGTATTTCATCTAAAACGTGTGTTTATCATTGGATTAACATTTACGTCATTTTCTGCATCCCAACGTTTATTCTAATCACTTTTCGTTCTTAAGAAATGTATTTTATCCAAAAAGTGCATTTGTGTCATTGGATTAACATTTACGTAATTTTGTGCATCCCAAGGCATATTCTGATCCATTTTTGTACTTAAGGAACATATTTCATCCAAAAAGTGCGTTTGTGTCATTAGATTAACATTTACGTCATTTTGTGCATCCCAACACTTATTCTAATCCATTTTTGTTCTTAACCAATGTAGTTCCTCCAATAAGTGCATTTGAGTCATTGGATTAACATTTAGGTCATTTTGTGCATCCCTAGGCTTATTCTGATCACTTTTTGTTCTTAAGGAATATATTTCATCAAAAGAGTGCGTTTCTGTCACTGGATTAACCTAAAGTTCATTTTGTGCATCCCAATAATTATTATAATCCATTTTCGTTCTTTGGGAACGTATTTCATCCAACAAGTCTGTTTGTTTCATTGAATTAACCTTTACGTAATTTTTTCCATCCCAACGCTTATTCTAATCAATATTTATTCTTAAGGAATGTGTTTCATCCAAAAAGTGTGTTTGTGTCATTGGATTAACATTTATTTTATTTTGTGCATCCCAAGGGTTATTCTTATCCATTTTCGTTCTTAACCAATGTAGTTCATCCAATAAGTGCATTTGTATCATTGGATTAACATTTGGGTCATTTTGTTCATCTCAAGGCTTATTCTAAACCATTTTCGTTCTAAAGTAGTGTAGTTCATCCAATAAGTGCATTTGTGTCATTTGATTAACATTTACGTCATTTTGTGCATCCGAAGGCTTATTCTAATCTCTTTTCGTTCTTAAGGAATGTATTTCATCCAAAAATTGTGTTTGTGTCATTGGATTAACAGTTGCGTCATTTTGTGCATCCCAAGGCTTGATCTAATCAATTTTTATTCTTAAGAAACGTATTTTATCCAAAAAGTGCATTTGTGTCATTGGATTAACATTTACGTCATTTTGTGCATCCCAAGGCTAATTCTTATCCATTTTCTTTCTTAAGGAATGTATCTTATCCAAAAAGTGCCTTTGTGTCATTGGATTATTATTATGTCATTTTGTGGATCCCAAGGCTTATTCTAATCACTATTGTTCTTAAGGAATGTATTCCATCCAAAAAGGGAGTTTGTGTCATTGGATTAACATTTATGTCATTTTGTGCATCCCAAGGCTTATTCTAATCACTTTTTGTTCTTAAGGAATGTATTTCGTTTAAAAAGTGCGTTTGTGTCATTGGGTTAAGTTTTTGGTCAATTTTTGTATCCCAAAACTTATTCTAAACCATTTTCGATCTTAACCAATGTAGTTTGTCCAATAAGTGCATTTGTGTCATCGGATTCACATTTAGGTCATTTTGTGCATCCCGTGGCTTTTTCTCATCCATTTTCGTTCTAAACCAGTGTAGTTCATCCAATAAGTGCATATGTGTCATTGGATTAACATTTACGTCATTTTGTGCATCCCAAAGCATGTTTTAATCAGTTTTCGTTCTTAAGGAATATATTTCATCCAAAAAGTGTGTTTGTGTCGTTGGATTAACATTTACGTCATTTTCTACATCCAAAGGCTTATTCTATTTAGTTTTCGTTCATAACGAAGGTATTTTATCCAAAAAGTGCGTTTCTGTCATTGGATTGACATTTATGTCATTTTGTGCATCCCAAGGCTTATTCTAATCACTTTTCGTTCTTAAGGAATGTGTTTCATCCAAAAAGTGTGTTTGTGTTATTGGATTTACATTTACGTCATTTTGTGCATCCCAAGGCATATTGTAATCCATTTTCGTTCTTAAGGAATGTATTTCACCGAAAAATTGCGTTTGTGTCATTAGATAAACATTTATGTCATTTTGTGCATCCCAAGGCTTATTCTTATCCATTTTCATTCTTAAGGAATGTATCTTATTCAAAAAGTGCCTTTGTGTCATTGGATTATTATTATTTCATTTTGGGGATCCCAAGGCTTATTCTAATCATTTTTCGTTCTTAAGGAATGTATTTCATCCCAAAAGGGTGTTTGTGTCATTGGATTAACATTTATGTCATTTTGTTCATCTCAAGTGTAGTTTATCCAGAAAGTATTTCATCCATAAAGGGACTTTGTTTTATTGGATTAACATTTATGTCATTTGTGCATCCCAAGGCTTATTAATCACTTTTTGTTCTTAAGGAATGTATTTCGTTTAAAAAGTGCGTTTGTGTCATTGGATTAACATTTACGTCATTTTGTGCATCCCAAGGCTTGATCTAATCAATTTTCATTCTAAAGGAATGTATTTCTTCCAAAAAGTGTTTTTGTGTCATTGGATTAACATTTACGTCATTTTGTGTATCCCAAGGTTAATTCTAATCACTTTTTGTTCTTAACAAACGTGTTTGATCCAAAAAGTGTATTCATGTCATTGGATTAATGTTTACGTCATTTTGTGCATCCCAAGGCATATCCTGATCCATTTTCGTACTTAAGGAATGTATTTCATCCAAAAAGTGCGTTTGTGTCATCAAATTAACAATTACGTCATTTTGTGCATCCCATGAGTAATTCAAATCATATTTCTTTCTTAAGGAATGTATTTCATCTAAAACGTGTGTTTATCATTGGATTAACATTTACGTCATTTTGTGCATCCCAACGTTTATTCTAATCACTTTTCGTTCTTAAGAAATGTATTTTATCCAAAAAGTGCATTTGTGTCATTGGATTAACATTTACGTAATTTTGTGCATCCCAAGGCATATTCTGATCCATTTTCGTACTTAAGGAATGTATTTCATCCAAAAACTGCGTTTGTGTTATCAAATTAACAATTACGTCATTTTGTGCATCCCATGAGTAATTCTAATCACATTTCTTTCTTAAGGAATGTATTTCATCTAAAACGTGTGTTTATCATTGGATTAACATTTACGTCATTTTGTGCATCCCAACGTTTATTCTAATCACTTTTCGTTCTTAAGAAATGTATTTTATCCAAAAAGTGCATTTGTGTCATTGGATTAACATTTACGTAATTTTGTGCATCCCAAGGCATATTCTGATCCATTTTCGTACTTAAGGAATGTATTTCATCCAAAAACTGCGTTTGTGTTATCAAATTAACAATTACGTCATTTTGTGCATCCCATGAGTAATTCTAATCACATTTCTTTCTTAAGGAATGTATTTCATCTAAAACGTGTGTTTATCATTGGATTAACATTTACGTCATTTTGTGCATCCCAACGTTTATTCTAATCACTTTTCGTTCTTAAGAAATGTATTTTATCCAAAAAGTGCATTTGTGTCATTGGATTAACATTTACGTAATTTTGTGCATCCCAAGGCATATTTTGATCCATTTTCGTACTTAAGGAATGTATTTCATCCAAAAAGTGCGTTTGTGTCATTAGATTAACATTTACGTCATTTTGTGCATCCCAACAGTTATTCTAAGCCATTTTTGTTCTTAACCAATGTAGTTTCTCCAATAAGTGTATTTGTGTCATTGGATTCACATTTAAGTCATTTTGTGCATCCCGTGGCTTATTCTAATCCATTTTCGTTCTAAACCAGTGTATTTCATCAAATAAGTGCATTTGTGTCATTGGATTAACATTTACGTCATTTTGTGCATCCCAAGGCTTATTTTAATCACTTTTCATAAGTAATATATTTCATCCAAAAAGTGGGTTTGTGTCATTGGATTAACTTTACGTCATTTTCTGCATCCCAAGGCTTAGTCTAATCACTTTTAGTTCTTAAGAAATATATTTTATCCAAAAAGTGCGTTTGTGTCATTGAATAAACATTAAGATCATTTTATGCATCCCAAGTCTTATTCTAATCACCTTTCGTTCTTAAGAAATGTATTTTATCCAAAAAGTGTGTTTTGTGTCATTGAATTAACATCTAGATCATTTTCTGCATCCCAAGGCTTATTCTAATTACTTTTCGTTCTTAAGGAATGTATTTCATCCAAAAACTGTGTTTGTGTCATTGAATTAACATTTATATCATTTTGTGCATCCAAATAAGTGCTTATTCTAAATACATTTACATCAATTGGTGCATCCCAAGGCTTATTCTAATCACTTTTCGATCTTAAGAAATGTATTTTATGCAAAAAGTGCGTTTGTGTCTTGGATTAACATTTATGTCATTTTGTGCATCCCAAGGCTTATTTTAATCACTTTTCGTTCTTAAGGAATGTATTTAATCTAATACGTATGTTCGTCATTGGATTAACATTTACGCCATTTTGGGCATCGACTTTTCCTTCTATACCAATGTTGTTCATCCAATAAGTGTAGTTGTTTCATTGGATAAACATTTACGTCATTTTGGGAATCCCAAGGCTTATTCTAATCGATTTTCGTTCTAAAGGAATGTATTTCATCCAAAAAGTGCGTTTGTGTCATTGGATTAGCATTTACGTCATTTTTTGAATCACAAGGCTTATTCTTATTCTAATCTTTTTTTGTTCTAAAGCAGGGTAGTTCATCCAATAAGTGCATTTGTGTCAATGGATTAACATTTACGTCGTTTTGTGCATCCCAAGGCTTATTCTAATCACTTTTTGTGCTTAAGGAATGTATTTCATCCGAAAAGTGTGTTTGTGTCATTTGATTAACATTTACGTCATTTTGTGCATGCCAAGGCTTATTCTAATCAGTTTTCGTTCTTAAGAAATGTATTTTATCCAAAAAGTGCGTTTGTGTCATTGGATTAAAATTTTCGTCATTTTGTGCATCCCAAAGCTTATTCTAATCACTTTTTGTTCTTAAGGAATGTATTTTATCCATAAAGTGCATTTGTGTCATTGGTTTAACATTTACGTCATTTTGTGCATCCCAAGGATTATTCTAATCACTTTCGTTCTTAAGGAATGTATTTCATCCAAAAAGTGTGTTTGTGTCATTGGATTAGCATTTATGCCATTTTGTGCATTCCAAGGCTTATTCTAATCCGTTTTTGTTCTTAAGGAATGTATTTCACCCGAAAAGTGTGTTTGTGTCATTGGATTAACATTTACGTCATTTTGTGCATCCCAACGCTTATTCTAATCATTTTTTGTTCTTATGGAATGTATTTCATCCAAAAAGTGCGTTTGTGTCATTGGATTTGCATTTATTTCATTTTGTGCATCCCAAAGCTTATTCTAATCCATTTTTGTTCTAAACCAATGTAGTTTCTCCAATAAGTGCATTTGTGTCATTGGATTGACGTTTGGGTCATTTTGTGGATACCAAGTGTAACACCTCGAGTTTTAAAAAGTGCTAGTGTATTTTTTTTTAAAACCAAAATAAATAAAAGAATTTTCCAATTTAATTCAGAAATGATTAAAATCAATTCAATTTAAAAATCGTTCGACATCGTAATCCAAAATAGAAAAGTAATTAAATAATTACATCACGATTAATGAAGTAAGATATTTTTGGGAATTTAATCTTCAAAATATATCAAAATAAAAATAAATCCAAAATCTGTATCTTGGACCCACTAAAATATTATCAGAGTGCGGAAAAGGTATACAATAATTCCCTAAATACATCATTACATCCCCAGAGCTCAAGACCCTATACAACAAGTCTAATTTATCATGCACTAAAGCTACAGTAGCACGGTTTCCACCGTATCCACTACAAGTCTCGTCTTCATCCTGCCATCGGTCCCTCTGTGTTGTCCACAAATACTGCGTACGTGAAGATCAAGGAAAGCTAACAACGTTTCTGTCGTTAGTGTAACCATAGGTGGTACGGGTTCGGGTATCATCTAAGGGCAAAGCCCAATTTTCCACAATAATAGTAAAGGGTCACCGACCGAAATTAACAATTACCACAAAGCAATTATTTCTGATATAACAGATACACTCATGGCATATTATATAACAATGATGATAAATAAGGATGCTCATTTTTAAAATGACATGAGATTTGTACCTTTGCAAAACAGCAACCAAATTAATATAAAAATCATGTTGCAAGTACAAATACATTCAACAAACACAACAACTCATTCAACACTTAGAGTTCATAAGTTACTTGCACACAACGATTTTTACCCGTCAACATCATATCCAATCATGACTCACCAGTCGACCATCCCAATGCAATATGTATATCCCAATGTACACAACTTCTTGGAATTACCAAGGTGCAGTTGCCCGCAGACCAACACGCGCGCAGTCTCTCACGGACCAGCACGATTTTACAAATGAAATGGACCGTCTAATACACGCGGAACCATTTCGTAGCCTGGATAGAATAGACCGTCTAATACACGCAGAACTATTCTGAACCCGAATAGAATAGATCGTCTAATACACGCAGAACTATTCTATAACCCATGTTCACGGTTACTAGAGTGTATTAGCCTCTCACAGGCCAAATACACAGAAGTTGAATCCTCGCACGGATAGAATAGACCGTCTACTACACGCAACACTACTCTGACCTCGAATAGAACAGACCGTCTAATACACGCAGAACTATTCTATAACGCATGGTTACTACTTAACTTCGCGGCCCATCACGGTCATTGCATCAACTCTGTGGCCCATCGCGGTCACCACCTGACTATGCATTGCATGGACATGCAATGTTTTCTCTTCACTGAAAACAGTATGCAAATACCAGCTAAAAATCCAGCCACTCCATCACTATATCAGACCATCTCAAACCATCTCAAACTATCTCAACAATTTCATTTTCAACACATCAACAAAGAATTCAAGAACTGCATCATCACCACCTCAAACCTTCTCAAAAACTCCATTTTAATTCATCACAAGCCTTCCCAATGTTTCCCCAACTCTTTAAGTTCATAAACCAATGTTTAAAACTGAAATTTTGAAAAAAAAAACAATCTGTATTCGAATACAGCTCCCTTGTATTCGAATACGAGGTTATTGTAGCCGAATATGGATGCGAAGTCAATGGCAAAAACAGCAAATCTGTATTCGAATACAATAGGGTCGTATTCGAATACAGATGCGAATACAGTGGCAAAAATTGCAATCCTGTATTCGAATACGACAGGGTCGTAGCCGAATACAGATGCTAAGTCAGAAGCAAAAATCACTTATCTGTATTCGATACAGAGGCTCGTATTCGAATACAAGTTCAAAATTTGAATAAAACAGTATTCGAATCACCAATGCCGTATTCGAATACACCAATGCCGTATTCGAATACACCTTCGAATACAGTGATATTTTCTAGAAACTTCAACACGTTTTCAAACTCCTTTCTTTGAAAAACCAACACACACCAAATCATAATCACCATTCTTTTGAAACCACAAAACCCAAAACATTTCTCGTCAACAACAGATTTTCCAAAAACACCTCCACCCATTTTAAAATCCTTTTTCTTTTAAAAACCACTATCAACACCAGATTGTTAGCAACACAACATAAACTAGATTGTTAACAACACAACAGAAAACAGAATCACCATTCTTTTGAAACCACAAACTCAGAACATTTTTCATGAACACAACATCAATAGATTGTTAACAACACAACAGTACAGCCACATTCCAACTCATGCATTTTGATCATCCCCAAAACGACATGCAAAGTACATTTCAGTATTCCCACAATACGAAAACTTCATTGAAGTATCAACCAAAACAGCAAGCATCACATATCATCAAAACATCAACAACATGCATTTTCATCAATTTATAACAACATGCATAACAGTTCATTGTCAGACAAGACAAATCAGATATAATCACACAACAACATGCATTTACAGCCCTAAATGCAATCTAGAAAGTGGAAGGTGCCCCTTACCTCTGTTACGTTCTCTTTGCTCGTTTACGCTACCGCGACAAATGTCGGCGAAACTCACGTTCGGGTTCGCCGCTACAAAAGTTAGTTCTCTAGCTCCGTAACGAGGAGAGGAATAACTTTTGTTCTTAACACCTTCTGGTTCGACGCTTGGATTTCCAAGTAATTTGACTTTTGAGGATGCTCTTTTTGTTACCACCACAAAAAACAGAATGGGGAAAGAAAAAATGAAACTGGCGCATGCAGTGAGGAATGAGGGAAAATGTGTTTTCTGCCTTTGTTCTTGCTGCTCACTTACATATATATGGGCACATATGTGCCACCTCACCCCACACATTAACATTATAATATTGCTTGATCATCAGGTACTTAACCACTCTCGTCGTAATTAACAAATAACATCTTAATTAACTGCCCGATAATTTAATTACTCGTAATTAAATTAATTTATCCTTCATCCAATAATTTTAATTCAACCTCCAAAAATAAATATTTATATATATATATATATATATATATGTATATATATATTTACATAAAATATACATATATTAAATATTTTACAAATATTCCCAAATACACTTAATATTAAATCCATAATTTAATTTTAATTTACGGGTCTTACACCAAGGCTTATTCTAATCACTTTACATTCTTAAGGAATGTATTTTATCCAAAAAGTGTGTTTGTTTTATTGGATAAACATTTACGTCATTTTGTGCATCCCAAGGCTTATTCTAATAACTTTTCATTCTTAAGGAATGTATTTCATCTAAAACGTATGTTTGTCATTGGATTAACATTTACGTCATTTTGTGCATCCAAAGGCATATTCTAATCACTTTTCGTTCTTAAAAAATGTATTTTATCTAAAACGTATGTTTGTCATTGGATTCACATTTACGTCATTTTGTGCATCCCAAGGCTTATTCTATTCACTTTTCGTTGTTAAGGAATGTATTTCATCCAAAAAGTGCGTTTGTGTCATTGGATTAACATTTATTTCACTTTGTGCATCCAAAGACTTATTCATATGACTTTTCGTTCTATACCAATGTAGTTCATCCAATAAGTGTAGTTATGTCATTGGATAAACATTTACGTCATTTTGTGCATCCCAAGGCTTATTCTAATTGATTTTCGTTCTTAATGAATGTATTTCATCCAACAAGTGTGTTTGTTTCATTGAATTAACATTTACGTAATTTTCTCCATCCCAACGCTTATTCTAATCACTTTTTATTCTTAAGGAATGTATTTCATCCAAAAAGTGCATTTGTGTCCTTGGATTAGCATTTACGTCATTTTGTGAATCCCAAGGCTTATTCTAATCCATTTTCGTACATAACCAATGTAGTTCATCCAAAAAGTGCTTTTGTGTCATTGGATTAAGATTTAGATCATTTTGTGCATCTCAAGGCTTATTCTAATCCATTTTCGTTCTAAAGCAGGGTAGTTCATCCAATAAGTGCATTTTTGTCAATGGATTAACATTTACGTCATTTTGTGCATCCCAAGGCTTATTCTAATCACTTTTCGTTCTTAAGGAATGTATTTCATCCAAGAAGTGTGTTTGTGTCATTTGATTAACATTTACGTCATTTTGTGCATCCCAAGGCTTATTCTAATCACTTTTTTTTTCTTAAGGAATGTATTTCATCCAAAAAGTGTGTTTGTGTCATTGGATTAGCATTTATGTCATTTTGTGCATCCCAAGGATTATTCTAATCGATTTTCGTTCTTAACGAATGTAGTTTCTCCAATAATTGCATTTGTGTCATTGGATTGACGTTTAGGTCATTCTGTGGATCCCAAGGCTTATTCTATTTACTTTACGTAATTAAGGAATGTATTTTATCCAAAAAGTGTGTTTGTGTTATTGGATAAACATTGACGTCATTTTGTGCATCCCAAGGCTTATTTTAATTAATTTTCAGTCTTAACGAATGTATTTCATCTAAAACGTGTGTTTGTCAATGGATTAACATTTACGTCATTCTGTGCATCCCAAGGATTATTCTAATCGATTTTCATTGTTAAGGAATGTATTTCATCCAACAAGTGCGTTTGTTTCATTGAATTAACATTTACGTAATTTCATACAAAAACTGCGTTTGTGTCATTGGATTAGCGTTTATGTCATTTTGTGAATCCCATGGCTTATTGATATCCATTTTCGTACTTAACCAATGTAGTTAATCCAATAAGTGCTTTTGTGTCATTTGATTAAGATTTAGGTCATTTTGTGCATTTCAAGGCTTATTCTAATCCATTTTCGTTCTAAACCAGGGTAGTTCATCCAATAAGTGCAGTTGTGTCAATGGATTAACATTTACGTCATTTTGTGCATCCCAAGGCTTATTCTAATCACTTTTCGTTCTTAAGGAATGTATTTCATCCAAGAAGTGTGTTTGTGTCATTGGATTAACAGTTACGTCATTTTGTGCATCCCAAGGTATATTCTAATCCATTTTCGTTCTTAAGGAATGTATTGCTTCCACAAAGTGTGTTTGTGTCATTAGATTAACAGTTACGTTATTTTGTACATCTCAAGGCTTATTCTTATCCATTTTCATTCTTAAGGAATGTATCTCATCCAAAAAGTTCCTTTGTGTCATTGGATTATTATTTAGGTCATTTTGTGCATCCCAAGGCTTATTCTAATCACTTTTCGTTCTAAAGAAATGTATTTCATTTAAAAAATGCGTTTGTGTGATTTGATTAACAATTAGGTCACTTTGTGCATCCCAACGCTTATTCTAATCAACTTACGTATTAAACCAATGTAGTTAATCGAATAAGTGCATTTGTCTCATGGGATTAACCTTTAGGCCATTTTGTGCATCCCAAGGCTTATATCCTAATCACTTGACGTTCTTAAGGAATGTATTTTATCCAAAAAGTGTGTTTGTGTCATTCGATAAAAATTTACGTCATTTTGTGCATCCCAAGGCTTATTCTATTCCATTTTCGTTCTTAACCAATGTAGTTTCTCCAATAAGTGCATTTGTGTCTTTGGATTGACATTTAGATGAGTTTGTGCATCCCAAGGCTTATTCTAATCCATTTTTGTTCTAAACCAATGTAGTTCATTGAATAAGTACATTTGTGTCATTTGATTAACATTTAGGTCATTTTGTGCATCCCAAGGCTTATTCTAATCACTTTACGTTCATTGGATTAACATTTACGACTTTTTTTGCATCCCAACGCTGATTCTAATTACTTTTTGGTCTTAAAGAATGTATTTCATCCAACAAGTGCGTTTCTGTCATTGGATTAACTTTTACGTCATTTTGTGCATCCCATGGCTTATTCTAATCACTTTTTGTTCTTCAGGAATATATTTCATTCAAGAAGTGCATTTGTGTCATTGGATTAACATTTTCGTCATTTTGTGCATCCCAAGGCTTATTGTAATCACTTTTCGTTCTTAAGAAATGTATTTGCTCCAAAACGTGCCTTTGTGTCATTGGATTAACATTTACGTCATTTTGTGCATCCCAAGGCGTATTCTAATCACTTTTTATTCTTAAGGAATGTATTTCATCCCAAGGCTTATTGTAATCACTTTTCGTTCTAAAGGAATGTATTTCATTTAAAAAGTGCGTTTGTGTCATTTGATTAACAATTAGGTCTTTTTGTGCATCCTAAGGCATATTCTAATCCACTTTTGTTCATAAGGAATGTATCTAATGTAAAAAGTGTGTTTGTGTCATCGGAGTGACATTTACGTCATTTTGTGAATCCCAAGGCTTATTCTAATTACTTTTCTTTCTTAAGCAATGTATTTCAGCCAAAATTAGCATTTGTGTCATTGGATTAATATTTAGGTCATTTTGTGCATCCCAAGACTTATTGTAATTACTTTTTGTTCTAATGGAATGTACTTCATTTAAAAAGTGTGTTTGTGTCGTTTGATTAACATTTAGGTTATTTTGTGCATCCCAACGCTTATTCTAATCACTTTTTTTTCATAACCAACATAGTTCATCCAATAAGTGCATTTGTGTCATTGGATTAACATTTCGGTCATTTTGTGCATCCCTAGGCTTATTCTAACCACTTTTCGTTCTTAAGGAATGTATTTTATCAAAAAATGTGTTTGTGTCATTGGAATAACATTTACGTCATTTTGTGCATCCCAAGGATTATTCTAACCACTTTACGTTCTTAAGGAATGTATTTCATCCAAAAAGTGAGTTTTTGTCATTGGATTAAAATTTACGTCATTTTGTGCATCCCAAGGCATATTATAATCCATTTTCGTTCTTAAGGAATGTATTTCATCCAAAAAGTGTGTTTGTGTTATTGGATTAAAATTAACGTCATTTTGTGCATCCCAAGGCTGATTCTAATCACTTTTTATTCTAAAGGAATGTATTTCATCTAAAACGTCTTTTGTCAATGGATTAACATTTACGACTTTTTTTGCATCCCAACGCTGATTCTAATTACTTTTTGGTCTTAAAGAATGTATTTCATCCAACAAGTGCGTTTGTGTCATTGGATTAACTTTTACGTCATTTTGTGCATCCCAAGGCTTATTCTAATCACTTTTTGTTCTTCAGGAATATATTTCATTCAAGAAGTGCATTTGTGTCATTGGATTAACATTTTCGTCATTTTGTGCATCCCAAGGCTTATTGTAATCACTTTTCGTTCTTAAGAAATGTATTTGCTCCAAAACGTGCCTTTGTGTCATTGGATTAACATTTACGGCATTTTGTGCATCCCATGGTGTATTCTAATCACTTTTTATTCTTAAGGAATGTATTTCATCCCAAGGGTTATTGTAATCACTTTTCGTTCTAAGGGAATGTATTTCATTTAAAAAGTGCGTTTGTGTCATTTGATTAACAATTAGGTCTTTTTGTGCTTCCTAAGGCATATTCTAATCCATTTTTGTTCTTAAGGAATGTATTTCATGTAAAAAGTGTGTTTGTGTCATCGGAGTGACATTTACGTCATTTTGTGAATCCCAAGGCTTATTCTAATTACTTTTCGTTCTTAAGCAATGTATTTCAGCCAAAAATAGCATTTGTGTCATTGGATTAATATTTAGGTCATTTTGTGCATCCCAAGACTTATTATAATTACTTTTTGTTCTAATGGAATGTACTTCATTTAAAAAGTGCGCTTGTGTCGTTTGATTAACATTTAGGTCATTTTGTGCATCCCAACGCTTATTCTAATCACTTTTTTTTCTTAACCAACATAGTTCATCCAATAAGTGCATTTGTGTCATTGGATTAACATTTCGGTCATTTTGTGCATCCCTAGGCTTATTCTAACCACTTTTCGTTCTTAAGGAATGTATTTTATCAAAAAAGTGTGTTTGTGTCATTGGAATAACATTTACGTCATTTTGTGCATCCCAAGGCTTATTCTAATCACTTTACGTTCTTAAGAAATGTATTTCATCCAAAAAGTGAGTTTTCGTCATTGGATTAACAGTTACGTCATTTTGTGCATCCCAAGGTATATTCTAATCCATTTTCGTTCTTAAGGAATGTATTGCTTCCACAAAGTGTGTTTGTGTCATTAGATTAACAGTTACGTCATTTTGTACATCTCAAGGCTTATTCTTATCCATTTTCATTCTTAAGGAATGTATCTCATCCAAAAAGTTCCTTTGTGTCATTGGATTATTATTTAGGTCATTTTGTGCATCCCAAGGCTTATTCTAATCACTTTTCGTTCTAAAGAAATGTATTTCATTTAAAAAATGCGTTTGTGTGATTTGATTAACATTTAGGTCATTTTGTGCATCGCAACGCTTATTCTAATCAACTTACGTATTAAACCAATGTAGTTAATCGAATAAGTGCATTTGTCTCATGGGATTAACCTTTAGGCCATTTTGTGCATCCCAAGGCTTATATCCTAATCACTTGACGTTCTTAAGGAATGTATTTTATCCAAAAAGTGTGTTTGTGTCATTCGATAAAAAT
This sequence comes from Cicer cuneatum, assembly GCA_037974295.1. NCBI lineage: Eukaryota > Viridiplantae > Streptophyta > Magnoliopsida > Fabales > Fabaceae > Cicer > Cicer cuneatum. The sequence goes on along the minus strand of JBBPBO010000002.1, from coordinate 20,821,158 downwards.
TTACGTCATTTTGTGCATCCCAAGGCTTATTCTAATCCATTTTCGTTCTTAACCAATGTAGTTTCTCCAATAAGCGCATTTGTGTCTTTGGATTGACATTTAGATGAGTTTGTGCATCCCAAGGCTTATTCTAATCCATTTTTGTTCTAAACCAATGTAGTTCATTGAATAAGTGCATTTGTGTCATTTGATTAACATTTAGGTCATTTTGTGCATCCCAAGGCTTATTCTAATCACTTTACGTTCATTGGATTAACATTTACGACTTTTTTTGCAACCCAACGCTGATTCTAATTACTTTTTGGTCTTAAAGAATGTATTTCATCCAACAAGTGCGTTTGTGTCATTGGATTAACTTTTACGTCATTTTGTGCATCCCAAGGCTTATTCTAATCACTTTTTGTTCTTCAGGAATATATTTCATTCAAGAAGTGCATTTGTGTCATTGGATTAACATTTTCGTCATTTTGTGCATCCCAAGGCTTATTGTAATCACTTTTCGTTCTTAAGAAATGTATTTGCTCCAAAACGTGCCTTTGTGTCATTGGATTAACATTTACGTCATTTTGTGCATCCCAAGGCGTATTCTAATCACTTTTTATTCTTAAGGAATGTATTTCATCCCAAGGCTTATTGTAATCACTTTTTGTTCTAAAGGAATGTATTTCATTTAAAAAGTGCGTTTGTGTCATTTGATTAACAATTAGGTCTTTTTGTGCATCCTAAGGCATATTCTAATCCAAGGCTTATTCTAACCACTTTACGTGCTTAAGGAATGTATTTCATCCAAAAAGTGAGTTTTTGTCATTGGATTAAAATTTACGTCATTTTGTGCATCCCAAGGCATATTATAATCCATTTTCGTTCTTAAGGAATGTATTTCATCCAAAAAGTGTGTTTGTGTTATTGGATTAAAATTAACGTCATTTTGTGCATCCCAAGGCTGATTCTAATCACTTTTTATTCTAAAGGAATGTATTTCATCTAAAACGTCTTTTGTCAATGGATTAACATTTACGACTTTTTTTGCATCCCAACGCTGATTCTAATTACTTTTTGGTCTTAAAGAATGTATTTCATCCAACAAGTGCGTTTGTGTCATTGGATTAACTTTTACGTCATTTTGTGCATCCCAAGGCTTATTCTAATCACTTTTTGTTCTTCAGGAATATATTTCATTCAAGAAGTGCATTTGTGTCATTGGATTAACATTTTCGTCATTTTGTGCATCCCAAGGCTTATTGTAATCACTTTTCGTTCTTAAGAAATGTATTTGCTCCAAAACGTGCCTTTGTGTCATTGGATTAACATTTACGGCATTTTGTGCATCCCATGGCGTATTCTAATCACTTTTTATTCTTAAGGAATGTATTTCATCCCAAGGCTTATTGTAATCACTTTTCGTTCTAAGGGAATGTATTTCATTTAAAAAGTGCGTTTGTGTCATTTGATTAACAATTAGGTCTTTTTGTGCTTCCTAAGGCATATTCTAATCCATTTTTGTTCTTAAGGAATGTATTTCATGTAAAAAGTGTGTTTGTGTCATCGGAGTGACATTTACGTCATTTTGTGAATCCCAAGGCTTATTCTAATTACTTTTCGTTCTTAAGCAATGTATTTCAGCCAAAAATAGCATTTGTGTCATTGGATTAATATTTAGGTCATTTTGTGCATCCCAAGACTTATTATAATTACTTTTTGTTCTAATGGAATGTACTTCATTTAAAAAGTGCGCTTGTGTCGTTTGATTAACATTTAGGTCATTTTGTGCATCCCAACGCTTATTCTAATCACTTTTTTTTCTTAACCAACATAGTTCATCCAATAAGTGCATTTGTGTCATTGGATTAACATTTCGGTCATTTTGTGCATCCCTAGGCTTATTCTAACCACTTTTCGTTCTTAAGGAATGTATTTTATCAAAAAAGTGTGTTTGTGTCATTGGAATAACATTTACGTCATTTTGTGCATCCCAAGGCTTATTCTAATCACTTTACGTTCTTAAGAAATGTATTTCATCCAAAAAGTGAGTTTTCGTCATTGGATTAACAGTTACGTCATTTTGTGCATCCCAAGGTATATTCTAATCCATTTTCGTTCTTAAGGAATGTATTGCTTCCACAAAGTGTGTTTGTGTCATTAGATTAACAGTTACGTCGTTTTGTACATCTCAAGGCTTATTCTTATCCATTTTCATTCTTAAGGAATGTATCTCATCCAAAAAGTTCCTTTGTGTCATTGGATTATTATTTAGGTCATTTTGTGCATCCCAAGGCTTATTCTAATCACTTTTCGTTCTAAAGAAATGTACTTCATTTAAAAAATGCGTTTGTGTGATTTGATTAACATTTAGGTCATTTTGTGCATCCCAACGCTTATTCTAATCAACTTACGTATTAAACCAATGTAGTTAATCGAATAAGTGCATTTGTCTCATGGGATTAACCTTTAGGCCATTTTGTGCATCCCAAGGCTTATATCCTAATCACTTGACGTTCTTAAGGAATGTATTTTATCCAAAAAGTGTGTTTGTGTCATTCGATAAAAATTTACGTCATTTTGTGCATCCCAAGGCTTATTCTAATCCATTTTCGTTCTTAACCAATGTAGTTTCTCCAATAAGCGCATTTGTGTCTTTGGATTGACATTTAGATGAGTTTGTGCATCCCAAGGCTTATTCTAATCCATTTTTGTTCTAAACCAATGTAGTTCATTGAATAAGTGCATTTGTGTCATTTGATTAACATTTAGGTCATTTTGTGCATCCCAAAGCTTATTCTAATCACTTTACGTTCATTGGATTAACATTTACGACATTTTTTGCATCCCAACGCTGATTCTAATTACTTTTTGGTCTTAAAGAATGTATTTCATCCAACAAGTGCGTTTGTGTCATTGGATTAACTTTTACGTCATTTTGTGCATCCCAAGGCTTATTCTAATCACTTTTTGTTCTTCAGGAATATATTTCATTCAAGAAGTGCATTTGTGTCATTGGATTAACATTTTCGTCATTTTGTGCATCCCAAGGCTTATTGTAATCACTTTTCGTTCTTAAGAAATGTATTTGCTCCAAAACGTGCCTTTGTGTCATTGGATTAACATTTACGGCATTTTGTGCATCCCATGGCGTATTCTAATCACTTTTTATTCTTAAGGAATGTATTTCATCCCAAGGCTTATTGTAATCACTTTTCGTTCTAAGGGAATGTATTTCATTTAAAAAGTGCGTTTGTGTCATTTGATTAACAATTAGGTCTTTTTGTGCTTCCTAAGGCATATTCTAATCCATTTTTGTTCTTAAGGAATGTATTTCATGTAAAAAGTGTGTTTGTGTCATCGGAGTGACATTTACGTCATTTTGTGAATCCCAAGGCTTATTCTAATTACTTTTCGTTCTTAAGCAATGTATTTCAGCCAAAAATAGCATTTGTGTCATTGGATTAATATTTAGGTCATTTTGTGCATCCCAAGACTTATT
>JBBPBO010000002.1:20794902-20817177 GCA_037974295.1 Cicer cuneatum | reverse complement strand
TAATTACTTTTTGTTCTAATGGAATGTACTTCATTTAAAAAGTGCGCTTGTGTCGTTTGATTAACATTTAGGTCATTTTGTGCATCCCAACGCTTATTCTAATCACTTTTTTTTCTTAACCAACATAGTTCATCCAATAAGTGCATTTGTGTCATTGGATTAACATTTCGGTCATTTTGTGCATCCCTAGGCTTATTCTAACCACTTTTCGTTCTTAAGGAATGTATTTTATCAAAAAAGTGTGTTTGTGTCATTGGAATAACATTTACGTCATTTTGTGCATCCCAAGGCTTATTCTAATCACTTTACGTTCTTAAGAAATGTATTTCATCCAAAAAGTGAGTTTTCGTCATTGGATTAACAGTTACGTCATTTTGTGCATCCCAAGGTATATTCTAATCCATTTTCGTTCTTAAGGAATGTATTGCTTCCACAAAGTGTGTTTGTGTCATTAGATTAACAGTTACGTCGTTTTGTACATCTCAAGGCTTATTCTTATCCATTTTCATTCTTAAGGAATGTATCTCATCCAAAAAGTTCCTTTGTGTCATTGGATTATTATTTAGGTCATTTTGTGCATCCCAAGGCTTATTCTAATCACTTTTCGTTCTAAAGAAATGTACTTCATTTAAAAAATGCGTTTGTGTGATTTGATTAACATTTAGATCATTTTGTGCATCCCAACGCTTATTCTAATCAACTTACGTATTAAACCAATGTAGTTAATCGAATAAGTGCATTTGTCTCATGGGATTAACCTTTAGGCCATTTTGTGCATCCCAAGGCTTATATCCTAATCACTTGACGTTCTTAAGGAATGTATTTTATCCAAAAAGTGTGTTTGTGTCATTCGATAAAAATTTACGTCATTTTGTGCATCCCAAGGCTTATTCTAATCCATTTTCGTTCTTAACCAATGTAGTTTCTCCAATAAGCGCATTTGTGTCTTTGGATTGACATTTAGATGAGTTTGTGCATCCCAAGGCTTATTCTAATCCATTTTTGTTCTAAACCAATGTAGTTCATTGAATAAGTGCATTTGTGTCATTTGATTAACATTTAGGTCATTTTGTGCATCCCAAGGCTTATTCTAATCACTTTACGTTCATTGGATTAACATTTACGACTTTTTTTGCAACCCAACGCTGATTCTAATTACTTTTTGGTCTTAAAGAATGTATTTCATCCAACAAGTGCGTTTGTGTCATTGGATTAACTTTTACGTCATTTTGTGCATCCCAAGGCTTATTCTAATCACTTTTTGTTCTTCAGGAATATATTTCATTCAAGAAGTGCATTTGTGTCATTGGATTAACATTTTCGTCATTTTGTGCATCCCAAGGCTTATTGTAATCACTTTTCGTTCTTAAGAAATGTATTTGCTCCAAAACGTGCCTTTGTGTCATTGGATTAACATTTACGTCATTTTGTGCATCCCAAGGCGTATTCTAATCACTTTTTATTCTTAAGGAATGTATTTCATCCCAAGGCTTATTGTAATCACTTTTTGTTCTAAAGGAATGTATTTCATTTAAAAAGTGCGTTTGTGTCATTTGATTAACAATTAGGTCTTTTTGTGCATCCTAAGGCATATTCTAATCCAAGGCTTATTCTAACCACTTTACGTGCTTAAGGAATGTATTTCATCCAAAAAGTGAGTTTTTGTCATTGGATTAAAATTTACGTCATTTTGTGCATCCCAAGGCATATTATAATCCATTTTCGTTCTTAAGGAATGTATTTCATCCAAAAAGTGTGTTTGTGTTATTGGATTAAAATTAACGTCATTTTGTGCATCCCAAGGCTGATTCTAATCACTTTTTATTCTAAAGGAATGTATTTCATCTAAAACGTCTTTTGTCAATGGATTAACATTTACGACTTTTTTTGCATCCCAACGCTGATTCTAATTACTTTTTGGTCTTAAAGAATGTATTTCATCCAACAAGTGCGTTTGTGTCATTGGATTAACTTTTACGTCATTTTGTGCATCCCAAGGCTTATTCTAATCACTTTTTGTTCTTCAGGAATATATTTCATTCAAGAAGTGCATTTGTGTCATTGGATTAACATTTTCGTCATTTTGTGCATCCCAAGGCGTATTGTAATCACTTTTCGTTCTTAAGAAATGTATTTGCTCCAAAACGTGCCTTTGTGTCATTGGATTAACATTTACGTCATTTTGTGCATCCCAAGGCGTATTCTAATCACTTTTTATTCTTAAGGAATGTATTTCATCCCAAGGCTTATTGTAATCACTTTTTGTTCTAAAGGAATGTATTTCATTTAAAAAGTGCGTTTGTGTCATTTGATTAACAATTAGGTCTTTTTGTGCATCCTAAGGCATATTCTAATCCATTTTTGTTCTTAAGGAATGTATTTCATGTAAAAAGTGTGTTTGTGTCATCGGAGTGACATTTACGTCATTTTGTGAACCCAAGGCTTATTCTAATTACTTTTCGTTCTTACGCAATATATTTCAGCCAAAAATAGCATTTGTGTCATTGGATTAATATTTAGGTCATTTTGTGCATCCCAAGACTTATTGTAATTACTTTTTGTTCTAATGGAATGTACTTCATTTAAAAAGTGCGTTTGTGTCGTTTGATTAACATTTAGGTCATTTTGTGCATCCCAACGCTTATTCTAATCACTTTTTTTTCTTAACCAACATAGTTCATCCAATAAGTGCATTTGTGTCATTGGATTAACATTTCGGTCATTTTGTGCATCCCTAGGCTTATTCTAACCACTTTTCGTTCTTAAGGAATGTATTTTATCAAAAAAGTGTGTTTGTGTCATTGGAATAACATTTACGTCATTTTGTGCATCCTAAGGCTTATTCTAATCACTTTACGTTCTTAAGGAATGTATTTCATCCAAAAAGTGAGTTTTCGTCATTGGATTAACAGTTACGTCATTTTGTGCATCCCAAGGTATATTCTAATCCATTTTCGTTCTTAAGGAATGTATTGCTTCCACAAAGTGTGTTTGTGTCATTAGATTAACAGTTACGTCGTTTTGTACATCTCAAGGCTTATTCTTATCCATTTTCATTCTTAAGGAATGTATCTCATCCAAAAAGTTCCTTTGTGTCATTGGATTATTATTTAGGTCATTTTGTGCATCCCAAGGCTTATTCTAATCACTTTTCGTTCTAAAGAAATGTACTTCATTTAAAAAATGCGTTTGTGTGATTTGATTAACATTTAGGTCATTTTGTGCATCCCAACGCTTATTCTAATCAACTTACGTATTAAACCAATGTAGTTAATCGAATAAGTGCATTTGTCTCATGGGATTAACCTTTAGGCCATTTTGTGCATCCCAACGCTTATATCCTAATCACTTGACGTTCTTAAGGAATGTATTTTATCCAAAAAGTGTGTTTGTGTCATTCGATAAAAATTTACGTCATTTTGTGCATCCCAAAGCTTATTCTAATCCATTTTCGTTCTTAACCAATGTAGTTTCTCCAATAAGCGCATTTGTGTCTTTGGATTGACATTTAGATGAGTTTGTGCATCCCAAGGCTTATTCTAATCCATTTTTGTTCTAAACCAATGTAGTTCATTGAATAAGTGCATTTGTGTCATTTGATTAACATTTAGGTCATTTTGTGCATCCCAAGGCTTATTCTAATCACTTTACGTTCCTAAGGAATGTATGTTATCCAAAAAGTGTGTTTGTGTTATTGGATTAACATTTACGTCATTTTGTGCATCCCAAGGCTGATTCTAATCACTTTTCATTCTTAAGGAATGTATTTCATCTAAAACGTATTTTGTCATTGGATTAACATTTACGACTTTTTTTGCAACCCAACGCTGATTCTAATTACTTTTTGGTCTTAAGGAATGTATTTCATCCAACAAGTGCGTTTGTGTCATTGGATTAACTTTTACGTCATTTTGTGCAACCCAAGGCTTATTCTAATCACTTTTTGTTCTTCAGGAATATATTTCATTCAAGAAGTGCATTTGTGTCATTGGATTAACATTTTCGTCATTTTGTGCATCCCAAGGCTTATTGTAATCACTTTTCGTTCTTAAGAAATGTATTTGCTCCAAAACGTGCCTTTGTGTCATTGGATTAACATTTACGTCATTTTGTGCATCCCAAGGCGTATTCTAATCACTTTTTATTCTTAAGGAATGTATTTCATTTAAAAAGTGCGTTTGTGTCATTTGATTAACAATTAGGTCTTTTTGTGCATCCTAAGGCATATTCTAATCCATTTTTGTTCTTAAGGAATGTATTTCATGTAAAAAGTGTGTTTGTGTCATCGGAGTGACATTTACGTTATTTTGTGAATCCCAAGGCTTATTCTAATTACTTTTCGTTCTTACGCAATGTATTTCAGCCAAAAATAGCATTTGTGTCATTGGATTAATATTTAGGTCATTTTGTGCATCCCAAGACTTATTGTAATTACTTTTTGTTCTAATGGAATGTACTTCATTTAAAAAGTGCGTTTGTGTCGTTTGATTAACATTTAGGTCATTTTGTGCATCCCAACGCTTATTCTAATCACTTTTTTTTCTTAACCAACATAGTTCATCCAATAAGTGCATTCGTGTCATTGGATTAACATTTCGGTCATTTTGTGCATCCCTAGGCTTATTCTAACCACTTTTCGTTCTTAAGGAATGTATTTTATCAAAAAAGTGTGTTTGTGTCATTGGAATAACATTTACGTCATTTTGTGCATCCCAAGGCTTATTCTAATCACTTTACGTTCTTAAGGAATGTATTTCATCCAAAAAGTGAGTTTTCGTCATTGGATTAACAGTTACGTCATTTTGTGCATCCCAAGGTATATTCTAATCCATTTTCGTTCTTAAGGAATGTATTGCTTCCACAAAGTGTGTTTGTGTCATTAGATTAACAGTTACGTCGTTTTGTACATCTCAAGGCTTATTCTTATCCATTTTCATTCTTAAGGAATGTATCTCATCCAAAAAGTTCCTTTGTGTCATTGGATTATTATTTAGGTCATTTTGTGCATCCCAAGGCTTATTCTAATCACTTTTCGTTCTAAAGAAATGTACTTCATTTAAAAAATGCGTTTGTGTGATTTGATTAACATTTAGGTCATTTTGTGCATCCCAACGCTTATTCTAATCAACTTACGTATTAAACCAATGTAGTTAATCGAATAAGTGCATTTGTCTCATGGGATTAACCTTTAGGCCATTTTGTGCATCCCAACGCTTATATCCTAATCACTTGACGTTCTTAAGGAATGTATTTTATCCAAAAAGTGTGTTTGTGTCATTCGATAAAAATTTACGTCATTTTGTGCATCCCAAGGCTTATTCTAATCCATTTTCGTTCTTAACCAATGTAGTTTCTCCAATAAGCGCATTTGTGTCTTTGGATTGACATTTAGATGAGTTTGTGCATCCCAAGGCTTATTCTAATCCATTTTTGTTCTAAACCAATGTAGTTCATTGAATAAGTGCATTTGTGTCATTTGATTAACATTTAGGTCATTTTGTGCATCCCAAGGCTTATTCTAATCACTTTACGTTCATTGGATTAACATTTACGACATTTTTTGCATCCCAACGCTGATTCTAATTACTTTTTGGTCTTAAAGAATGTATTTCATCCAACAAGTGCGTTTGTGTCATTGGATTAACTTTTACGTCATTTTGTGCATCCCAAGGCTTATTCTAATCACTTTTTGTTCTTCAGGAATATATTTCATTCAAGAAGTGCATTTGTGTCATTGGATTAACATTTTCGTCATTTTGTGCATCCCAAGGCTTATTGTAATCACTTTTCGTTCTTAAGAAATGTATTTGCTCCAAAACGTGCCTTTGTGTCATTGGATTAACATTTACGTCATTTTGTGCATCCCAAGGCGTATTCTAATCACTTTTTATTCTTAAGGAATGTATTTCATCCCAAGGCTTATTGTAATCACTTTTTGTTCTAAAGGAATGTATTTCATTTAAAAAGTGCGTTTGTGTCATTTGATTAACAATTAGGTCTTTTTGTGCATCCTAAGGCATATTCTAATCCATTTTTGTTCTTAAGGAATGTATTTCATGTAAAAAGTGTGTTTGTGTCATCGGAGTGACATTTACGTCATTTTGTGAACCCAAGGCTTATTCTAATTACTTTTCGTTCTTACGCAATATATTTCAGCCAAAAATAGCATTTGTGTCATTGGATTAATATTTAGGTCATTTTGTGCATCCCAAGACTTATTGTAATTACTTTTTGTTCTAATGGAATGTACTTCATTTAAAAAGTGCGTTTGTGTCGTTTGATTAACATTTAGGTCATTTTGTGCATCCCAACGCTTATTCTAATCACTTTTTTTTCTTAACCAACATAGTTCATCCAATAAGTGCATTTGTGTCATTGGATTAACATTTCGGTCATTTTGTGCATCCCTAGGCTTATTCTAACCACTTTTCGTTCTTAAGGAATGTATTTTATCAAAAAAGTGTGTTTGTGTCATTGGAATAACATTTACGTCATTTTGTGCATCCTAAGGCTTATTCTAATCACTTTACGTTCTTAAGGAATGTATTTCATCCAAAAAGTGAGTTTTCGTCATTGGATTAACAGTTACGTCATTTTGTGCATCCCAAGGTATATTCTAATCCATTTTCGTTCTTAAGGAATGTATTGCTTCCACAAAGTGTGTTTGTGTCATTAGATTAACAGTTACGTCGTTTTGTACATCTCAAGGCTTATTCTTATCCATTTTCATTCTTAAGGAATGTATCTCATCCAAAAAGTTCCTTTGTGTCATTGGATTATTATTTAGGTCATTTTGTGCATCCCAAGGCTTATTCTAATCACTTTTCGTTCTAAAGAAATGTACTTCATTTAAAAAATGCGTTTGTGTGATTTGATTAACATTTAGGTCATTTTGTGCATCCCAACGCTTATTCTAATCAACTTACGTATTAAACCAATGTAGTTAATCGAATAAGTGCATTTGTCTCATGGGATTAACCTTTAGGCCATTTTGTGCATCCCAAGGCTTATATCCTAATCACTTGACGTTCTTAAGGAATGTATTTTATCCAAAAAGTGTGTTTGTGTCATTCGATAAAAATTTACGTCATTTTGTGCATCCCAAGGCTTATTCTAATCCATTTTCGTTCTTAACCAATGTAGTTTCTCCAATAAGTGCATTTGTGTCTTTGGATTGACATTTAGATGAGTTTGTGCATCCCAAGGCTTATTCTAATCCATTTTTGTTCTAAACCAATGTAGTTCATTGAATAAGTGCATTTGTGTCATTTGATTAACATTTAGGTCATTTTGTGCATCCCAAGGCTTATTCTAATCACTTTACGTTCCTAAGGAATGTATGTTATCCAAAAAGTGTGTTTGTGTTATTGGATTAACATTTACGTCATTTTGTGCATCCCAAGGCTGATTCTAATCACTTTTCATTCTTAAGGAATGTATTTCATCTAAAACGTATTTTGTCATTGGATCAACATTTACGACTTTTTTTGCTTCCCAACGCTGATTCTAATTACTTTTTGGTCTTAAAGAATGTATTTCATCCAACAAGTGCGTTTGTGTCATTGGATTAACTTTTACGTCATTTTGTGCATCCCAAGGCTTATTCTAATCACTTTTTGTTCTTCAGGAATATATTTCATTCAAGAAGTGCATTTGTGTCATTGGATTAACATTTTCGTCATTTTGTGCATCCCAAGGCTTATTGTAATCACTTTTCGTTCTTAAGAAATGTATTTGCTCCAAAACGTGCCTTTGTGTCATTGGATTAACATTTACGTCATTTTGTGCATCCCAAGGCGTATTCTAATCACTTTTTATTCTTAAGGAATGTATTTCATCCCAAGGCTTATTGTAATCACTTTTCGTTCTAAAGGAATATATTTTATTTAAAAAGTGCGTTTGTGTCATTTGATTAACAATTAGGTCTTTTTGTGCATCCTAAGGCATATTCTAATCCATTTTTGTTCTTAAGGAATGTATTTCATGTAAAAAGTGTGTTTGTGTCATCGGAGTGACATTTACGTCATTTTGTGAATCCCAAGGCTTATTCTAATTACTTTTCGTTCTTAAGCAATGTATTTCAGCCAAAAATAGCATTTGTGTCATTGGATTAATATTTAGGTCATTTTGTGCATCCCAAGACTTATTATAATTACTTTTCGTTCTAAAGAAATGTACTTCATTTAAAAAATGCGTTTGTGTCGTTTGATTAACATTTAGGTCATTTTGTGCATCCCAACGCTTATTCTAATCACTTTTTTTTTTTAACCAACATAGTTCATCCAATAAGTGCATTCGTGTCATTGGATTAACATTTCGGTCATTTTGTGCATCCCTAGGCTTATTCTAACCACTTTTCGTTCTTAAGGAATGTATTTTATCAAAAAAGTGTGTTTGTGTCATTGGAATAACATTTACGTCATTTTGTGCATCCCAAGGCTTATTCTAATCACTTTACGTTCTTAAGGAATGTATTTCATCCAAAAAGTGAGTTTTTGTCATTGGATTAACAGTTACGTCATTTTGTGCATCCCAAGGTATATTCTAATCCATTTTCGTTCTTAAGGAATGTATTGCTTCCACAAAGTGTGTTTGTGTCATTAGATTAACAGTTACGTCATTTTGTACATCTCAAGGCTTATTCTTATCCATTTTCATTCTTAAGGAATGTATCTCATCCAAAAAGTTCCTTTGTGTCATTGGATTATTATTTAGGTCATTTTGTGCATCCCAAGGCTTATTCTAATCACTTTTCGTTCTAAAGAAATGTACTTCATTTAAAAAATGCGTTTGTGTGATTTGATTAACATTTAGGTCATTTTGTGCATCCCAACGCTTATTCTAATCAACTTACGTATTAAACCAATGTAGTTAATCGAATAAGTGCATTTGTCTCATGGGATTAACCTTTAGGCCATTTTGTGCATCCCAAGGCTTATATGCTAATCACTTGACGTTCTTAAGGAATGTATTTTATCCAAAAAGTGTGTTTGTGTCATTCGATAAAAATTTACGTCATTTTGTGCATCCCAAGGCTTATTCTAATCCATTTTCGTTCTTAACCAATGTAGTTTCTCCAATAAGTGCATTTGTGTCTTTGGATTGACATTTAGATGAGTTTGTGCATCCCAAGGCTTATTCTAATCCATTTTTGTTCTAAACCAATGTAGTTCATTGAATAAGTGCATTTGTGTCGTTTGTTTAACATTTAGGTCATTTTGTGCATCCCAAGGCTTATTCTAATCACTTTACGTTCCTAAGGAATGTATGTTATCCAAAAAGTGTGTTTGTGTTATTGGATTAACATTTACGTCATTTTGTGCATCCCAAGGCTGATTCTAATCACTTTTCATTCTTAAGGAATGTATTTCATCTAAAACGTATTTTGTCATTGGATTAACATTTACGACTTTTTTTGCATCCCAACGCTGATTCTAATTACTTTTTGGTCTTAAAGAATGTATTTCATCCAACAAGTGCGTTTGTGTCATTGGATTAACTTTTACGTCATTTTGTGCATCCCAAGGCTTATTCTAATCACTTTTTGTTCTTCAGGAATATATTTCATTCAAGAAGTGCATTTGTGTCATTGGATTAACATTTTCGTCATTTTGTGCATCCCAAGGCTTATTGTAATCACTTTTCGTTCTTAAGAAATGTATTTGCTCCAAAACGTGCCTTTGTGTCATTGGATTAACATTTACGGCATTTTGTGCATCCCATGGCGTATTCTAATCACTTTTTATTCTTAAGGAATGTATTTCATCCCAAGGCTTATTGTAATCACTTTTCGTTCTAAGGGAATGTATTTCATTTAAAAAGTGCGTTTGTGTCATTTGATTAACAATTAGGTCTTTTTGTGCTTCCTAAGGCATATTCTAATCCATTTTTGTTCTTAAGGAATGTATTTCATGTAAAAAGTGTGTTTGTGTCATCGGAGTGACATTTACGTCATTTTGTGAATCCCAAGGCTTATTCTAATTACTTTTCGTTCTTAAGCAATGTATTTCAGCCAAAAATAGCATTTGTGTCATTGGATTAATATTTAGGTCATTTTGTGCATCCCAAGACTTATTGTAATTACTTTTTGTTCTAATGGAATGTACTTCATTTAAAAAGTGCGCTTGTGTCGTTTGATTAACATTTAGGTCATTTTGTGCATCCCAACGCTTATTCTAATCACTTTTTTTTCTTAACCAACATAGTTCATCCAATAAGTGCATTTGTGTCATTGGATTAACATTTCGGTCATTTTGTGCATCCCTAGGCTTATTCTAACCACTTTTCGTTCTTAAGGAATGTATTTTATCAAAAAAGTGTGTTTGTGTCATTGGAATAACATTTACGTCATTTTGTGCATCCCAAGGCTTATTCTAATCACTTTACGTTCTTAAGAAATGTATTTCATCCAAAAAGTGAGTTTTCGTCATTGGATTAACAGTTACGTCATTTTGTGCATCCCAAGGTATATTCTAATCCATTTTCGTTCTTAAGGAATGTATTGCTTCCACAAAGTGTGTTTGTGTCATTAGATTAACAGTTACGTCGTTTTGTACATCTCAAGGCTTATTCTTATCCATTTTCATTCTTAAGGAATGTATCTCATCCAAAAAGTTCCTTTGTGTCATTGGATTATTATTTAGGTCATTTTGTGCATCCCAAGGCTTATTCTAATCACTTTTCGTTCTAAAGAAATGTATTTCATTTAAAAAATGCGTTTGTGTGATTTGATTAACATTTAGGTCATTTTGTGCATCCCAACGCTTATTCTAATCAACTTACGTATTAAACCAATGTAGTTAATCGAATAAGTGCATTTTTCTCATGGGATTAACCTTTAGGCCATTTTGTGCATCCCAAGGCTTATATCCTAATCACTTGACGTTCCTAAGGAATGTATTTTATCCAAAAAGTGTGTTTGTGTCATTCGATAAAAATTTACGTCATTTTGTGCATCCCAAGGCTTATTCTAATCCATTTTCGTTCTTAACCAATGTAGTTTCTCCAATAAGCGCATTTGTGTCTTTGGATTGACATTTAGATGAGTTTGTGCATCCCAAGGCTTATTCTAATCCATTTTTGTTCTAAACCAATGTAGTTCATTGAATAAGTGCATTTGTGTCATTTGATTAACATTTAGGTCATTTTGTGCATCCCAAGGCTTATTCTAATCACTTTACGTTCCTAAGGAATGTATGTTATCCAAAAAGTGTGTTTGTGTTATTGGATTAACATTTACGTCATTTTGTGCATCCCAAGGCTGATTCTAATCACTTTTCATTCTTAAGGAATGTATTTCATCTAAAACGTATTTTGTCATTGGATTAACATTTACGACTTTTTTTGCATCCCAACGCTGATTCTAATTACTTTTTGGTCTTAAAGAATGTATTTCATCCAACAAGTGCGTTTGTGTCATTGGATTAACTTTTAAGTCATTTTGTGCATCCCAAGGCTTATTCTAATCACTTTTTGTTCTTCAGGAATATATTTCATTCAAGAAGTGCATTTGTGTCATTGGATTAACATTTTCGTCATTTTGTGCATCCCAAGGCTTATTGTAATCACTTTTCGTTCTTAAGAAATGTATTTGCTCCAAAACGTGCCTTTGTGTCATTGGATTAACATTTACGTCATTTTGTGCAACCCAAGGCGTATTCTAATCACTTTTTATTCTTAACGAATGTATTTCATCCCAAGGCTTATTGTAATCACTTTTCGTTCTAAAGGAATGTATTTCATTTAAAAAGTGCGTTTGTGTCATTTGATTAACAATTAGGTCTTTTTGTGCATCCTAAGCCATATTCTAATCCATTTTTGTTCTTAAGGAATGTATTTCATGTAAAAAGTGTGTTTGTGTCATCGGAGTGACATTTACGTCATTTTGTGAATCCCAAGGCTTATTCTAATTACTTTTCGTTCTTAAGCAATGTATTTCAGCCAAAAATAGCATTTGTGTCATTGGATTAATATTTAGGTCATTTTGTGCATCCCAAGACTTATTGTAATTACTTTTTGTTCTAATGGAATGTACTTCATTTAAAAAGTGCGTTTGTGTCGTTTGATTAACATTTAGGTCATTTTGTGCATCCCAACGCTTATTCTAATCACTTTTTTTTCTTAACCAACATAGTTCATCCAATAAGTGCATTCGTGTCATTGGATTAACATTTCGGTCATTTTGTGCATCCCTAGGCTTATTCTAACCACTTTTCGTTCTTAAGGAATGTATTTTATCAAAAAAGTGTGTTTGTGTCACTGGAATAACATTTACGTCATTTTGTGCATCCCAAGGCTTATTCTAATCACTTTACGTTCTTAAGGAATGTATTTCATCCAAAAAGTGAGTTTTTGTCATTGGATTAACAGTTACGTCATTTTGTGCATCCCAAGGTATATTCTAATCCATTTTCGTTCTTAAGGAATGTATTGCTTCCACAAAGTGTGTTTGTGTCATTAGATTAACAGTTACGTCATTTTGTACATCTCAAGGCTTATTCTTATCCATTTTCATTCTTAAGGAATGTATCTCATCCAAAAAGTTCCTTTGTGTTATTGGATTATTATTTAGGTCATTTTGTGCATCCCAAGGCTTATTCTAATCACTTTTCGTTCTAAAGAAATGTATTTCATTTAAAAAATGCGTTTGTGTGATTTGATTAACATTTAGGTCATTTTGTGCATCCCAACGCTTATTCTAATCAACTTACGTATTAAACCAATGTAGTTAATCGAATAAGTGCATTTGTCTCATGGGATTAACCTTTAGGCCATTTTGTGCATCCCAAGGCTTATATCCTAATCACTTGACGTTCTTAAGGAATGTATTTTATCCAAAAAGTGTGTTTGTGTCATTCTATAAAAATTTACGTCATTTTGTGCATCCCAAGGCTTATTCTAATCCATTTTCGTTCTTAACCAATGTAGTTTCTCCAATAAGTGCATTTGTGTCTTTGGATTGACATTTAGATGAGTTTGTGCATCCCAAGGCTTATTCTAATCCATTTTTGTTCTAAACCAATGTAGTTCATTGAATAAGTGCATTTGTGTCATTTGATTAACATTTAGGTCATTTTGTGCATCCCAAGGCTTATTCTAATCACTTTACGTTCCTAAGGAATGTATGTTATCCAAAAAGTGTGTTTGTGTTATTGGATTAACATTTACGTCATTTTGTGCATCCCAAGGCTGATTCTAATCACTTTTCATTCTTAAGGAATGTATTTCATCTAAAACGTATTTTGTCATTGGATTAACATTTACGACTTTTTTTGCATCCCAACGCTGATTCTAATTACTTTTTGGTCTTAAAGAATGTATTTCATCCAACAAGTGCGTTTGTGTCATTGGATTAACTTTTACGTCATTTTGTGCATCCCAAGGCTTATTCTAATCACTTTTTGTTCTTCAGGAATATATTTCATTCAAAAAGTGCATTTGTGTCATTGGATTAACATTTTCGTCATTTTGTGCATCCCAAGGCTTATTGTAATCACTTTTCGTTCTCAAGAAATGTATTTGCTCCAAAACGTGCCTTTGTGTCATTGGATTAACATTTACGTCATTTTGTGCATCCCAAGGCGTATTCTAATCACTTTTTATTCTTAACGAATGTATTTCATCCCAAGGCTTATTGTAATCACTTTTCGTTCTAAAGGAATGAATTTCATTTAAAAAGTGCGTTTGTGTCATTTGATTAACAATTAGGTCTTTTTGTGCATCCTAAGGCATATTCTAATCCATTTTTGTTCTTAAGGAATGTATTTCATGTAAAAAGTGTGTTTGTGTCATCAGAGTGACATTTACGTCATTTTGTGAATCCCAAGGCTTATTCTAATTACTTTTCGTTCTTAAGCAATGTATTTCAGCCAAAATTAGCATTTGTGTCATTGGATTAATATTTAGGTCATTTTGTGCATCCCAAGACTTATTGTAATTACTTTTTGTTCTAATGGAATGTACTTCATTTAAAAAGTGCGTTTGTGTCGTTTGATTAACATTTAGGTCATTTTGTGCATCCCAACGCTTATTCTAATCACTTTTTTTTCTTAACCAACATAGTTCATCCAATAAGTGCATTCGTGTCATTGGATTAACATTTCGGTCATTTTGTGCATCCCTAGGCTTATTCTAACCACTTTTCGTTCTTAAGGAATGTATTTTATCAAAAAAGTGTGTTTGTGTCATTGGAATAACATTTACGTCATTTTGTGCATCCCAAGGCTTATTCTAATCTCTTTACGTTCTTAAGGAATGTATTTCATCCAAAAAGTGAGTTTTTGTCATTGGATTAACAGTTACGTCATTTTGTGCATCCCAAGGTATATTCTAATCCATTTTCGTTCTTAAGGAATGTATTGCTTCCACAAAGTGTGTTTGTGTCATTAGATTAACAGTTACGTCATTTTGTACATCTCAAGGCTTATTCTTATCCATTTTCATTCTAAAGGAATGTATCTCATCCAAAAAGTTCCTTTGTGTCATTGGATAATTATTTAGGTCATTTTGTGAATCCCAAGGCTTATTCTAATTACTTTTCGTTCTTAAGCAATGTATTTCAGCCAAAATTAGCATTTGTGTCATTGGATTAATATTTAGGTCATTTTGTGCATCCCAAGACTTATTATAATTACTTTTCGTTCTAAAGAAATGTACTTCATTTAAAAAATGCGTTTGTGTCGTTTGATTAACATTTAGGTCATTTTGTGCATCCCAACGCTTATTCTAATCACTTTTTTTTCTTAACCAACATAGTTCATCCAATAAGTGCATTCGTGTCATTGGATTAACATTTCGGTCATTTTGTGCATCCCTAGGCTTATTCTAACCACTTTTCGTTCTTAAGGAATGTATTTTATCAAAAAAGTGTGTTTGTGTCATTGGAATAACATTTACGTCATTTTGTGCATCCCAAGGCTTATTCTAATCACTTTACGTTCTTAAGGAATGTATTTCATCCAAAAAGTGAGTTTTCGTCATTGGATTAACAGTTACGTCATTTTGTGCATCCCAAGGTATATTCTAATCCATTTTCGTTCTTAAGGAATGTATTGCTTCCACAAAGTGTGTTTGTGTCATTAGATTAACAGTTACGTCGTTTTGTACATCTCAAGGCTTATTCTTATCCATTTTCATTCTTAAGGAATGTATCTCATCCAAAAAGTTCCTTTGTGTCATTGGATTATTATTTAGGTCATTTTGTGCATCCCAAGGCCTATTCTAATCACTTTTCGTTCTAAAGAAATGTATTTCATTTAAAAAATGCGTTTGTGTGATTTGATTAACATTTAGGTCATTTTGTGCATCCCAACGCTTATTCTAATCAACTTACGTATTAAACCAATGTAGTTAATCGAATAAGTGCATTTGTCTCATGGGATTAACCTTTAGGCCATTTTGTGCATCCCAAGGCTTATATCCTAATCACTTGACGTTCTTAAGGAATGTATTTTATCCAAAAAGTGTGTTTGTGTCATTCGATAAAAATTTACGTCATTTTGTGCATCCCAAGGCTTATTCTAATCCATTTTCGTTCTTAACCAATGTAGTTTCTCCAATAAGTGCATTTGTGTCTTTGGATTGACATTTAGATGAGTTTGTGCATCCCAAGGCTTATTCTAATCCATTTTTGTTCTAAACCAATGTAGTTCATTGAATAAGTGCATTTGTGTCATTTGATTAACATTTAGGTCATTTTGTGCATCCCAAGGCTTATTCTAATCACTTTACGTTCCTAAGGAATGTATGTTATCCAAAAAGTGTGTTTGTGTTATTGGATTAACATTTACGTCATTTTGTGCATCCCAAGGCTGATTCTAATCACTTTTCATTCTTAAGGAATGTATTTCATCTAAAACGTATTTTGTCATTGGATTAACATTTACGACTTTTTTTGCTTCCCAACGCTGATTCTAATTACTTTTTGGTCTTAAAGAATGTATTTCATCCAACAAGTGCGTTTGTGTCATTGGATTAACTTTTACGTCATTTTGTGCATCCCAAGGCTTATTCTAATCACTTTTTGTTCTTCAGGAATATATTTCATTCAAGAAGTGCATTTGTGTCATTGGATTAACATTTTCGTCATTTTGTGCATCCCAAGGCTTATTGTAATCACTTTTCGTTCTTAAGAAATGTATTTGCTCCAAAACGTGCCTTTGTGTCATTGGATTAACATTTACGTCATTTTGTGCATCCCAAGGCGTATTCTAATCACTTTTTATTCTTAAGGAATGTATTTCATCCCAAGGCTTATTGTAATCACTTTTCGTTCTAAAGGAATATATTTTATTTAAAAAGTGCGTTTGTGTCATTTGATTAACAATTAGGTCTTTTTGTGCATCCTAAGGCATATTCTAATCCATTTTTGTTCTTAAGGAATGTATTTCATGTAAAAAGTGTGTTTGTGTCATCGGAGTGACATTTACGTCATTTTGTGAATCCCAAGGCTTATTCTAATTACTTTTCGTTCTTAAGCAATGTATTTCAGCCAAAAATAGCATTTGTGTCATTGGATTAATATTTAGGTCATTTTGTGCATCCCAAGACTTATTATAATTACTTTTCGTTCTAAAGAAATGTACTTCATTTAAAAAATGCGTTTGTGTGATTTGATTAACATTTAGGTCATTTTGTGCATCCCAACGCTTATTCTAATCAACTTACGTATTAAACCAATGTAGTTAATCGAATAAGTGCATTTGTCTCATGGGATTAACCTTTAGGCCATTTTGTGCATCCCAAGGCTTATATCCTAATCACTTGACGTTCTTAAGGAATGTATTTTATCCAAAAAGTGTGTTTGTGTCATTCGATAAAAATTTACGTCATTTTGTGCATCCCAAGGCTTATTCTAATCCATTTTCGTTCTTAACCAATGTAGTTTCTCCAATAAGTGCATTTGTGTCTTTGGATTGACATTTAGATGAGTTTGTGCATCCCAAGGCTTATTCTAATCCATTTTTGTTCTAAACCAATGTAGTTCATTGAATAAGTGCATTTGTGTCATTTGATTAACATTTAGGTCATTTTGTGCATCCCAAGGCTTATTCTAATCACTTTACGTTCCTAAGGAATGTATGTTATCCAAAAAGTGTGTTTGTGTTATTGGATTAACATTTACGTCATTTTGTGCATCCCAAGGCTGATTCTAATCACTTTTCATTCTTAAGGAATGTATTTCATCTAAAACGTATTTTGTCATTGGATTAACATTTACGACTTTTTTTGCATCCCAACGCTGATTCTAATTACTTTTTGGTCTTAAAGAATGTATTTCATCCAACAAGTGCGTTTGTGTCATTGGATTAACTTTTACGTCATTTTGTGCATCCCAAGGCTTATTCTAATCACTTTTTGTTCTTCAGGAATATATTTCATTCAAGAAGTGCATTTGTGTCATTGGATTAACATTTTCGTCATTTTGTGCATCCCAAGGCGTATTGTAATCACTTTTCGTTCTTAAGAAATGTATTTGCTCCAAAACGTGCCTTTGTGTCATTGGATTAACATTTACGTCATTTTGTGCATCCCAAGGCGTATTCTAATCACTTTTTATTCTTAAGGAATGTATTTCATCCCAAGGCTTATTGTAATCACTTTTCGTTCTAAAGGAATATATTTTATTTAAAAAGTGCGTTTGTGTCATTTGATTAACAATTAGGTCTTTTTGTGCATCCTAAGGCATATTCTAATCCATTTTTGTTCTTAAGGAATGTATTTCATGTAAAAAGTGTGTTTGTGTCATCGGAGTGACATTTACGTCATTTTGTGAATCCCAAGGCTTATTCTAATTACTTTTCGTTCTTAAGCAATGTATTTCAGCCAAAAATAGCATTTGTGTCATTGGATTAATATTTAGGTCATTTTGTGCATCCCAAGACTTATTATAATTACTTTTCGTTCTAAAGAAATGTACTTCATTTAAAAAATGCGTTTGTGTGATTTGATTAACATTTAGGTCATTTTGTGCATCCCAACGCTTATTCTAATCACTTTTTTTTTTAACCAACATAGTTCATCCAATAAGTGCATTCGTGTCATTCGATAAAAATTTACGTCATTTTGTGCATCCAAGGCTTATTCTAATCCATTTTCGTTCTTAACCAATGTAGTTTCTCCAATAAGTGCATTTGTGTCTTTGGATTGACATTTAGATGAGTTTGTGCATCCCAAGGCTTATTCTAATCCATTTTTGTTCTAAACCAATGTAGTTCATTGAATAAGTGCATTTGTGTCATTTGATTAACATTTAGGTCATTTTGTGCATCCCAAGGCTTATTCTAATCACTTTACGTTCCTAAGGAATGTATGTTATCCAAAAAGTGTGTTTGTGTTATTGGATTAACATTTACGTCATTTTGTGCATCCCAAGGCTGATTCTAATCACTTTTCATTCTTAAGGAATGTATTTCATCTAAAACGTATTTTGTCATTGGATTAACATTTACGACTTTTTTTGCTTCCCAACGCTGATTCTAATTACTTTTTGGTCTTAAAGAATGTATTTCATCCAACAAGTGCGTTTGTGTCATTGGATTAACTTTTACGTCATTTTGTGCATCCCAAGGCTTATTCTAATCACTTTTTGTTCTTCAGGAATATATTTCATTCAAGAAGTGCATTTGTGTCATTGGATTAACATTTTCGTCATTTTGTGCATCCCAAGGCTTATTGTAATCACTTTTCGTTCTTAAGAAATGTATTTGCTCCAAAACGTGCCTTTGTGTCATTGGATTAACATTTACGTCATTTTGTGCATCCCAAGGCGTATTCTAATCACTTTTTATTCTTAAGGAATGTATTTCATCCCAAGGCTTATTGTAATCACTTTTCGTTCTAAAGGAATATATTTTATTTAAAAAGTGCGTTTGTGTCATTTGATTAACAATTAGGTCTTTTTGTGCATCCTAAGGCATATTCTAATCCATTTTTGTTCTTAAGGAATGTATTTCATGTAAAAAGTGTGTTTGTGTCATCGGAGTGACATTTACGTCATTTTGTGAATCCCAAGGCTTATTCTAATTACTTTTCGTTCTTAAGCAATGTATTTAAGCCAAAAATAGCATGTGTCATTGGATTAATATTTAGGTCATTTTGTGCATCCCAAGACTTATTATAATTACTTTTCGTTCTAAAGAAATGTACTTCATTTAAAAAATGCGTTTGTGTCGTTTGATTAACATTTAGGTCATTTTGTGCATCCCAACGCTTATTCTAATCACTTTTTTTTTTTAACCAACATAGTTCATCCAATAAGTGCATTCGTGTCATTGGATTAACATTTCGGTCATTTTGTGCATCCCTAGGCTTATTCTAACCACTTTTCGTTCTTAAGGAATGTATTTTATCAAAAAAGTGTGTTTGTGTCATTGGAATAACATTTACGTCATTTTGTGCATCCCAAGGCTTATTCTAATCACTTTACGTTCTTAAGGAATGTATTTCATCCAAAAAGTGAGTTTTTGTCATTGGATTAACAGTTACGTCATTTTGTGCATCCCAAGGTATATTCTAATCCGTTTTCGTTCTTAAGGAATGTATTGCTTCCACAAAGTGTGTTTGTGTCATTAGATTAACAGTTACGTCATTTTGTACATCTCAAGGCTTATTCTTATCCATTTTGATTCTTAAGGAATGTATCTCATCCAAAAAGTTCCTTTGTGTCATTGGATTATTATTTAGGTCATTTTGTGCATCCCAAGGCTTATTCTAATCACTTTTCGTTCTAAAGAAATGTATTTCATTTAAAAAATGCGTTTGTGTGATTTGATTAACATTTAGGTCATTTTGTGCATCCCAACGCTTATTCTAATCAACTTACGTATTAAACCAATGTAGTTAATCGAATAAGTGCATTTGTCTCATGGGATTAACCTTTAGGCCATTTTGTGCATCCCAAGGCTTATATCCTAATCACTTGACGTTCTTAATGAATGTATTTTATCCAAAAAGTGTGTTTGTGTCATTCGATAAAAATTTACGTCATTTTGTGCATCCCAAGGCTTATTCTAATCCATTTTCGTTCTTAACCAATGTAGTTTCTCCAATAAGTGCATTTGTGTCTTTGGATTGACATTTAGATGAGTTTGTGCATCCCAAGGCTTATTCTAATCCATTTTTGTTCTAAACCAATGTAGTTCATTGAATAAGTGCATTTGTGTCATTTGATTAACATTTAGGTCATTTTGTGCATCCCAAGGCTTATTCTAATCACTTTACGTTCCTAAGGAATGTATGTTATCCAAAAAGTGTGTTTGTGTTATTGGATTAACATTTACGTCATTTTGTGCATCCCAAGGCTGATTCTAATCACTTTTCATTCTTAAGGAATGTATTTCATCTAAAACGTATTTTGTCATTGGATTAACATTTACGACTTTTTTTGCATCCCAACGCTGATTCTAATTACTTTTTGGTCTTAAAGAATGTATTTCATCCAACAAGTGCGTTTGTGTCATTGGATTAACTTTTACGTCATTTTGTGCATCCCAAGGCTTATTCTAATCACTTTTTGTTCTTCAGGAATATATTTCATTCAAGAAGTGCATTTGTGTCATTGGATTAACATTTTCGTCATTTTGTGCATCCCAAGGCTTATTGTAATCACTTTTCGTTCTTAAGAAATGTATTTGCTCCAAAACGTGCCTTTGTGTCATTGGATTAACATTTACGTCATTTTGTGCATCCCAAGGCGTATTCTAATCACTTTTTATTCTTAAGGAATGTATTTCATCCCAAGGCTTATTGTAATCACTTTTCGTTCTAAAGGAATATATTTTATTTAAAAAGTGCGTTTGTGTCATTTGATTAACAATTAGGTCTTTTTGTGCATCCTAAGGCATATTCTAATCCATTTTTGTTCTTAAGGAATGTATTTCATGTAAAAAGTGTGTTTGTGTCATCGGAGTGACATTTACGTCATTTTGTGAATCCCAAGGCTTATTCTAATTACTTTTCGTTCTTAAGCAATGTATTTCAGCCAAAAATAGCATTTGTGTCATTGGATTAATATTTAGGTCATTTTGTGCATCCCAAGACTTATTATAATTACTTTTCGTTCTAAAGAAATGTACTTCATTTAAAAAATGCGTTTGTGTGATTTGATTAACATTTAGGTCATTTTGTGCATCCCAACGCTTATTCTAATCACTTTTTTTTTTAACCAACATAGTTCATCCAATAAGTGCATTCGTGTCATTCGATAAAAATTTACGTCATTTTGTGCATCCAAGGCTTATTCTAATCCATTTTCGTTCTTAACCAATGTAGTTTCTCCAATAAGTGCATTTGTGTCTTTGGATTGACATTTAGATGAGTTTGTGCATCCCAAGGCTTATTCTAATCCATTTTTGTTCTAAACCAATGTAGTTCATTGAATAAGTGCATTTGTGTCATTTGATTAACATTTAGGTCATTTTGTGCATCCCAAGGCTTATTCTAATCACTTTACGTTCCTAAGGAATGTATGTTATCCAAAAAGTGTGTTTGTGTTATTGGATTAACATTTACGTCATTTTGTGCATCCCAAGGCTGATTCTAATCACTTTTCATTCTTAAGGAATGTATTTCATCTAAAACGTATTTTGTCATTGGATTAACATTTACGACTTTTTTTGCTTCCCAACGCTGATTCTAATTACTTTTTGGTCTTAAAGAATGTATTTCATCCAACAAGTGCGTTTGTGTCATTGGATTAACTTTTACGTCATTTTGTGCATCCCAAGGCTTATTCTAATCACTTTTTGTTCTTCAGGAATATATTTCATTCAAGAAGTGCATTTGTGTCATTGGATTAACATTTTCGTCATTTTGTGCATCCCAAGGCTTATTGTAATCACTTTTCGTTCTTAAGAAATGTATTTGCTCCAAAACGTGCCTTTGTGTCATTGGATTAACATTTACGTCATTTTGTGCATCCCAAGGCGTATTCTAATCACTTTTTATTCTTAAGGAATGTATTTCATCCCAAGGCTTATTGTAATCACTTTTCGTTCTAAAGGAATATATTTTATTTAAAAAGTGCGTTTGTGTCATTTGATTAACAATTAGGTCTTTTTGTGCATCCTAAGGCATATTCTAATCCATTTTTGTTCTTAAGGAATGTATTTCATGTAAAAAGTGTGTTTGTGTCATCGGAGTGACATTTACGTCATTTTGTGAATCCCAAGGCTTATTCTAATTACTTTTCGTTCTTAAGCAATGTATTTCAGCCAAAAATAGCATTTGTGTCATTGGATTAATATTTAGGTCATTTTGTGCATCCCAAGACTTATT
>JBBPBO010000002.1:20763091-20794892 GCA_037974295.1 Cicer cuneatum | reverse complement strand
TTAACCAACATAGTTCATCCAATAAGTGCATTCGTGTCATTGGATTAACATTTCGGTCATTTTGTGCATCCCTAGGCTTATTCTAACCACTTTTCGTTCTTAAGGAATGTATTTTATCAAAAAAGTGTGTTTGTGTCATTGGAATAACATTTACGTCATTTTGTGCATCCCAAGGCTTATTCTAATCACTTTACGTTCTTAAGGAATGTATTTCATCCAAAAAGTGAGTTTTTGTCATTGGATTAACAGTTACGTCATTTTGTGCATCCCAAGGTATATTCTAATCCATTTTCGTTCTTAAGGAATGTATTGCTTCCACAAAGTGTGTTTGTGTCATTAGATTAACAGTTACGTCATTTTGTACATCTCAAGGCTTATTCTTATCCATTTTCATTCTTAAGGAATGTATCTCATCCAAAAAGTTCCTTTGTGTCATTGGATTATTATTTAGGTCATTTTGTGCTTCCCAAGGCTTATTCTAATCACTTTTCGTTCTAAAGAAATGTATTTCATTTAAAAAATGCGTTTGTGTGATTTGATTAACATTTAGGTCATTTTGTGCATCCCAACGCTTATTCTAATCAACTTACGTATTAAACCAATGTAGTTAATCGAATAAGTGCATTTGTCTCATGGGATTAACCTTTAGGCCATTTTGTGCATCCCAAGGCTTATATCCTAATCACTTGACGTTCTTAATGAATGTATTTTATCCAAAAAGTGTGTTTGTGTCATTCGATAAAAATTTACGTCATTTTGTGCATCCCAAGGCTTATTCTAATCCATTTTCGTTCTTAACCAATGTAGTTTTTCCAATAAGTGCATTTGTGTCTTTGGATTGACATTTAGATGAGTTTGTGCATCCCAAGGCTTATTCTAATCCATTTTTGTTCTAAACCAATGTAGTTCATTGAATAAGTGCATTTGTGTCATTTGATTAACATTTAGGTCATTTTGTGCATCCCAAGGCTTATTCTAATCACTTTACGTTCCTAAGGAATGTATGTTATCCAAAAAGTGTGTTTGTGTTATTGGATTAACATTTACGTCATTTTGTGCATCCCAAGGCTGATTCTAATCACTTTTCATTCTTAAGGAATGTATTTCATCTAAAACGTATTTTGTCATTGGATTAACATTTACGACTTTTTTTGCATCCCAACGCTGATTCTAATTACTTTTTGGTCTTAAAGAATGTATTTCATCCAACAAGTGCGTTTGTGTCATTGGATTAACTTTTACGTCATTTTGTGCATCCCAAGGCTTATTCTAATCACTTTTTGTTCTTCAGGAATATATTTCATTCAAGAAGTGCATTTGTGTCATTGGATTAACATTTTCGTCATTTTGTGCATCCCAAGGCTTATTGTAATCACTTTTCGTTCTTAAGAAATGTATTTGCTCCAAAACGTGCCTTTGTGTCATTGGATTAACATTTACGTCATTTTGTGCATCCCAAGGCGTATTCTAATCACTTTTTATTCTTAAGGAATGTATTTCATCCCAAGGCTTATTGTAATCACTTTTCGTTCTAAAGGAATGTATTTCATTTAAAAAGTGCGTTTGTGTCATTTGATTAACAATTAGGTCTTTTTGTGCATCCTAAGCCATATTCTAATCCATTTTTGTTCTTAAGGAATGTATTTCATGTAAAAAGTGTGTTTGTGTCATCGGAGTGACATTTACGTCATTTTGTGAATCCCAAGGCTTATTCTAATTACTTTTCGTTCTTAAGCAATGTATTTCAGCCAAAAATAGCATGTGTCATTGGATTAATATTTAGGTCATTTTGTGCATCCCAAGACTTATTATAATTACTTTTCGTTCTAAAGAAATGTACTTCATTTAAAAAATGCGTTTGTGTCGTTTGATTAACATTTAGGTCATTTTGTGCATCCCAACGCTTATTCTAATCACTTTTTTTTTTTAACCAACATAGTTCATCCAATAAGTGCATTCGTGTCATTGGATTAACATTTCGGTCATTTTGTGCATCCCTAGGCTTATTCTAACCACTTTTCGTTCTTAAGGAATGTATTTTATCAAAAAAGTGTGTTTGTGTCATTGGAATAACATTTACGTCATTTTGTGCATCCCAAGGCTTATTCTAATCACTTTACGTTCTTAAGGAATGTATTTCATCCAAAAAGTGAGTTTTCGTCATTGGATTAACAGTTACGTCATTTTGTGCATCCCAAGGTATATTCTAATCCATTTTCGTTCTTAAGGAATGTATTGCTTCCACAAAGTGTGTTTGTGTCATTAGATTAACAGTTACGTCGTTTTGTACATCTCAAGGCTTATTCTTATCCATTTTCATTCTTAAGGAATGTATCTCATCCAAAAAGTTCCTTTGTGTCATTGGATTATTATTTAGGTCATTTTGTGCATCCCAAGGCTTATTCTAATCACTTTTCGTTCTAAAGAAATGTACTTCATTTAAAAAATGCGTTTGTGTGATTTGATTAACATTTAGGTCATTTTGTGCATCCCAACGCTTATTCTAATCAACTTACGTATTAAACCAATGTAGTTAATCGAATAAGTGCATTTGTCTCATGGGATTAACCTTTAGGCCATTTTGTGCATCCCAACGCTTATATCCTAATCACTTGACGTTCTTAAGGAATGTATTTTATCCAAAAAGTGTGTTTGTGTCATTCGATAAAAATTTACGTCATTTTGTGCATCCCAAGGCTTATTCTAATCCATTTTCGTTCTTAACCAATGTAGTTTCTCCAATAAGCGCATTTGTGTCTTTGGATTGACATTTAGATGAGTTTGTGCATCCCAAGGCTTATTCTAATCCATTTTTGTTCTAAACCAATGTAGTTCATTGAATAAGTGCATTTGTGTCATTTGATTAACATTTAGGTCATTTTGTGCATCCCAAGGCTTATTCTAATCACTTTACGTTCATTGGATTAACATTTACGACATTTTTTGCATCCCAACGCTGATTCTAATTACTTTTTGGTCTTAAAGAATGTATTTCATCCAACAAGTGCGTTTGTGTCATTGGATTAACTTTTACGTCATTTTGTGCATCCCAAGGCTTATTCTAATCACTTTTTGTTCTTCAGGAATATATTTCATTCAAGAAGTGCATTTGTGTCATTGGATTAACATTTTCGTCATTTTGTGCATCCCAAGGCTTATTGTAATCACTTTTCGTTCTTAAGAAATGTATTTGCTCCAAAACGTGCCTTTGTGTCATTGGATTAACATTTACGTCATTTTGTGCATCCCAAGGCGTATTCTAATCACTTTTTATTCTTAAGGAATGTATTTCATCCCAAGGCTTATTGTAATCACTTTTCGTTCTAAAGGAATATATTTTATTTAAAAAGTGCGTTTGTGTCATTTGATTAACAATTAGGTCTTTTTGTGCATCCTAAGGCATATTCTAATCCATTTTTGTTCTTAAGGAATGTATTTCATGTAAAAAGTGTGTTTGTGTCATCGGAGTGACATTTACGTCATTTTGTGAATCCCAAGGCTTATTCTAATTACTTTTCGTTCTTAAGCAATGTATTTCAGCCAAAAATAGCATGTGTCATTGGATTAATATTTAGGTCATTTTGTGCATCCCAAGACTTATTATAATTACTTTTCGTTCTAAAGAAATGTACTTCATTTAAAAAATGCGTTTGTGTCGTTTGATTAACATTTAGGTCATTTTGTGCATCCCAACGCTTATTCTAATCACTTTTTTTTTTTAACCAACATAGTTCATCCAATAAGTGCATTCGTGTCATTGGATTAACATTTCGGTCATTTTGTGCATCCCTAGGCTTATTCTAACCACTTTTCGTTCTTAAGGAATGTATTTTATCAAAAAAGTGTGTTTGTGTCATTGGAATAACATTTACGTCATTTTGTGCATCCCAAGGCTTATTCTAATCACTTTACGTTCTTAAGGAATGTATTTCATCCAAAAAGTGAGTTTTTGTCATTGGATTAACAGTTACGTCATTTTGTGCATCCCAAGGTATATTCTAATCCATTTTCGTTCTTAAGGAATGTATTGCTTCCACAAAGTGTGTTTGTGTCATTAGATTAACAGTTACGTCATTTTGTACATCTCAAGGCTTATTCTTATCCATTTTCATTCTTAAGGAATGTATCTCATCCAAAAAGTTCCTTTGTGTCATTGGATTATTATTTAGGTCATTTTGTGCATCCCAAGGCTTATTCTAATCACTTTTCGTTCTAAAGAAATGTATTTCATTTAAAAAATGCGTTTGTGTGATTTGATTAACATTTAGGTCATTTTGTGCATCCCAACGCTTATTCTAATCAACTTACGTATTAAACCAATGTAGTTAATCGAATAAGTGCATTTGTCTCATGGGATTAACCTTTAGGCCATTTTGTGCATCCCAAGGCTTATATCCTAATCACTTGACGTTCTTAATGAATGTATTTTATCCAAAAAGTGTGTTTGTGTCATTCGATAAAAATTTACGTCATTTTGTGCATCCCAAGGCTTATTCTAATCCATTTTCGTTCTTAACCAATGTAGTTTCTCCAATAAGTGCATTTGTGTCTTTGGATTGACATTTAGATGAGTTTGTGCATCCCAAGGCTTATTCTAATCCATTTTTGTTCTAAACCAATGTAGTTCATTGAATAAGTGCATTTGTGTCATTTGATTAACATTTAGGTCATTTTGTGCATCCCAAGGCTTATTCTAATCACTTTACGTTCCTAAGGAATGTATGTTATCCAAAAAGTGTGTTTGTGTTATTGGATTAACATTTACGTCATTTTGTGCATCCCAAGGCTGATTCTAATCACTTTTCATTCTTAAGGAATGTATTTCATCTAAAACGTATTTTGTCATTGGATTAACATTTACGACTTTTTTTGCTTCCCAACGCTGATTCTAATTACTTTTTGGTCTTAAAGAATGTATTTCATCCAACAAGTGCGTTTGTGTCATTGGATTAACTTTTACGTCATTTTGTGCATCCCAAGGCTTATTCTAATCACTTTTTGTTCTTCAGGAATATATTTCATTCAAGAAGTGCATTTGTGTCATTGGATTAACATTTTCGTCATTTTGTGCATCCCAAGGCTTATTGTAATCACTTTTCGTTCTTAAGAAATGTATTTGCTCCAAAACGTGCCTTTGTGTCATTGGATTAACATTTACGTCATTTTGTGCATCCCAAGGCGTATTCTAATCACTTTTTATTCTTAAGGAATGTATTTCATCCCAAGGCTTATTGTAATCACTTTTCGTTCTAAAGGAATATATTTTATTTAAAAAGTGCGTTTGTGTCATTTGATTAACAATTAGGTCTTTTTGTGCATCCTAAGGCATATTCTAATCCATTTTTGTTCTTAAGGAATGTATTTCATGTAAAAAGTGTGTTTGTGTCATCGGAGTGACATTTACGTCATTTTGTGAATCCCAAGGCTTATTCTAATTACTTTTCGTTCTTAAGCAATGTATTTCAGCCAAAAATAGCATTTGTGTCATTGGATTAATATTTAGGTCATTTTGTGCATCCCAAGACTTATTATAATTACTTTTCGTTCTAAAGAAATGTACTTCATTTAAAAAATGCGTTTGTGTGATTTGATTAACATTTAGGTCATTTTGTGCATCCCAACGCTTATTCTAATCAACTTACGTATTAAACCAATGTAGTTAATCGAATAAGTGCATTTGTCTCATGGGATTAACCTTTAGGCCATTTTGTGCATCCCAAGGCTTATATCCTAATCACTTGACGTTCTTAAGGAATGTATTTTATCCAAAAAGTGTGTTTGTGTCATTCGATAAAAATTTACGTCATTTTGTGCATCCCAAGGCTTATTCTAATCCATTTTCGTTCTTAACCAATGTAGTTTCTCCAATAAGTGCATTTGTGTCTTTGGATTGACATTTAGATGAGTTTGTGCATCCCAAGGCTTATTCTAATCCATTTTTGTTCTAAACCAATGTAGTTCATTGAATAAGTGCATTTGTGTCATTTGATTAACATTTAGGTCATTTTGTGCATCCCAAGGCTTATTCTAATCACTTTACGTTCCTAAGGAATGTATGTTATCCAAAAAGTGTGTTTGTGTTATTGGATTAACATTTACGTCATTTTGTGCATCCCAAGGTTGATTCTAATCACTTTTCATTCTTAAGGAATGTATTTCATCTAAAACGTATTTTGTCATTGGATTAACATTTACGACTTTTTTTGCATCCTAACGCTGATTCTAATTACTTTTTGGTCTTAAAGAATGTATTTCATCCAACAAGTGCGTTTGTGTCATTGGATTAACTTTTACGTCATTTTGTGCATCCCAAGGCTTATTCTAATCACTTTTTGTTCTTCAGGAATATATTTCATTCAAGAAGTGCATTTGTGTCATTGGATTAACATTTTCGTCATTTTGTGCATCCCAAGGCTTATTGTAATCACTTTTCGTTCTTAAGAAATGTATTTGCTCCAAAACGTGCCTTTGTGTCATTGGATTAACATTTACGTCATTTTGTGCATCCCAAGGCGTATTCTAATCACTTTTTATTCTTAAGGAATGTATTTCATCCCAAGGCTTATTGTAATCACTTTTCGTTCTAAAGGAATATATTTTATTTAAAAAGTGCGTTTGTGTCATTTGATTAACAATTAGGTCTTTTTGTGCATCCTAAGGCATATTCTAATCCATTTTTGTTCTTAAGGAATGTATTTCATGTAAAAAGTGTGTTTGTGTCATCGGAGTGACATTTACGTCATTTTGTGAATCCCAAGGCTTATTCTAATTACTTTTCGTTCTTAAGCAATGTATTTCAGCCAAAAATAGCATTTGTGTCATTGGATTAATATTTAGGTCATTTTGTGCATCCCAAGACTTATTATAATTACTTTTCGTTCTAAAGAAATGTACTTCATTTAAAAAATGCGTTTGTGTCGTTTGATTAACATTTAGGTCATTTTGTGCATCCCAACGCTTATTCTAATCACTTTTTTTTTTAACCAACATAGTTCATCCAATAAGTGCATTCGTGTCATTGGATTAACATTTCGGTCATTTTGTGCATCCCTAGGCTTATTCTAACCACTTTTCGTTCTTAAGGAATGTATTTTATCAAAAAAGTGTGTCTGTGTCATTGGAATAACATTTACGTCATTTTGTGCATCCCAAGGCTTATTCTAATCACTTTACGTTCTAAAGAAATGTATTTCATTTAAAAAATGCGTTTGTGTGATTTGATTAACATTTAGGTCATTTTGTGCATCCCAACGCTTATTCTAATCAACTTACGTATTAAACCAATGTAGTTAATCGAATAAGTGCATTTGTCTCATGGGATTAACCTTTAGGCCATTTTGTGCATCCCTAGGCTTATTCTAACCACTTTTCGTTCTTAAGGAATGTATTTTATCAAAAAAGTGTGTTTGTGTCATTGGAATAACATTTACGTCATTTTGTGCATCCCAAGGCTTATTCTAATCACTTTACGTTCTTAAGGAATGTATTTCATCCAAAAAGTGAGTTTTTGTCATTGGATTAACAGTTACGTCATTTTGTGCATCCCAAGGTATATTCTAATCCATTTTCGTTCTTAAGGAATGTATTGCTTCCACAAAGTGTGTTTGTGTCATTAGATTAACAGTTACGTCATTTTGTACATCTCAAGGCTTATTCTTATCCATTTTCATTCTTAAGGAATGTATCTCATCCAAAAAGTTCCTTTGTGTCATTGGATTATTATTTAGGTCATTTTGTGCATCCCAAGGCTTATTCTAATCAATTTTCGTTCTAAAGAAATGTATTTCATTTAAAAAATGCGTTTGTGTGATTTGGTTAACATTTAGGTCATTTTGTGCATCCCAACGCTTATTCTAATCAACTTACGTATTAAACCAATGTAGTTAATCGAATAAGTGCATTTGTCTCATGGGATTAACCTTTAGGCCATTTTGTGCATCCCAAGGCTTATATGCTAATCACTTGACGTTCTTAAGGAATGTATTTTATCCAAAAAGTGTGTTTGTGTCATTCGATAAAAATTTACGTCATTTTGTGCATCCCAAGGCTTATTCTAATCCATTTTCGTTCTTAACCAATGTAGTTTCTCCAATAAGTGCATTTGTGTCTTTGGATTGACATTTAGATGAGTTTGTGCATCCCAAGGCTTATTCTAATCCATTTTTGTTCTAAACCAATGTAGTTCATTGAATAAGTGCATTTGTGTCGTTTGTTTAACATTTAGGTCATTTTGTGCATCCCAAGGCTTATTCTAATCACTTTACGTTCCTAAGGAATGTATGTTATCCAAAAAGTGTGTTTGTGTTATTGGATTAACATTTACGTCATTTTGTGCATCCCAAGGCTGATTCTAATCACTTTTCATTCTTAAGGAATGTATTTCATCTAAAACGTATTTTGTCATTGGATTAACATTTACGACTTTTTTTGCATCCCAACGCTGATTCTAATTACTTTTTGGTCTTAAAGAATGTATTTCATCCAACAAGTGCGTTTGTGTCATTGGATTAACTTTTACGTCATTTTGTGCATCCCAAGGCTTATTCTAATCACTTTTTGTTCTTCAGGAATATATTTCATTCAAGAAGTGCATTTGTGTCATTGGATTAACATTTTCGTCATTTTGTGCATCCCAAGGCTTATTGTAATCACTTTTCGTTCTTAAGAAATGTATTTGCTCCAAAACGTGCCTTTGTGTCATTGGATTAACATTTACGTCATTTTGTGCATCCCAAGGCGTATTCTAATCACTTTTTATTCTTAAGGAATGTATTTCATCCCAAGGCTTATTGTAATCACTTTTCGTTCTAAAGGAATGTATTTCATTTAAAAAGTGCGTTTGTGTCATTTGATTAACAATTAGGTCTTTTTGTGCATCCTAAGGCATATTCTAATCCATTTTTGTTCTTAAGGAATGTATTTCATGTAAAAAGTGTGTTTGTGTCATCGGAGTGACATTTACGTCATTTTGTGAATCCCAAGGCTTATTCTAATTACTTTTCGTTCTTAAGCAATGTATTTCAGCCAAAATTAGCATTTGTGTCATTGGATTATTATTTAGGTCATTTTGTGCATCCCAAGGCTTATTCTAATCACTTTTCGTTCTAAAGAAATGTATTTCATTTAAAAAATGCGTTTGTGTGATTTGATTAACATTTAGGTCATTTTGTGCATCCCAACGCTTATTCTAATCACTTTTTTTTCTTAACCAACATAGTTCACCCAATAAGTGCGTTCGTGTCATTGGATTAACATTTCGGTCATTTTGTGCATCCCTAGGCTTATTCTAACCACTTTTCGTTCTTAAGGAATGTATTTTATCAAAAAAGTGTGTTTGTGTCATTGGAATAACATTTACGTCATTTTGTGCATCCCAAGGCTTATTCTAATCACTTTACGTTCTTAAGGAATGTATTTCATCCAAAAAGTGAGTTTTTGTCATTGGATTAACAGTTACGTCATTTTGTGCATCCCAAGGTATATTCTAATCCATTTTCGTTCTTAAGGAATGTATTGCTTCCACAAAGTGTGTTTGTGTCATTAGATTAACAGTTACGTCATTTTGTACATCTCAAGGCTTATTCTTATCCATTTTCATTCTTAAGGAATGTATCTCATCCAAAAAGTTCCTTTGTGTCATTGGATTATTATTTAGGTCATTTTGTGCATCCCAAGGCTTATTCTAATCACTTTTCGTTCTAAAGAAATGTATTTCATTTAAAAAATGCGTTTGTGTGATTTGATTAACATTTAGGTCATTTTGTGCATCCTAACGCTTATTCTAATCAACTTACGTATTAAACCAATGTAGTTAATCGAATAAGTGCATTTGTCTCATGGGATTAACCTTTAGGCCATTTTGTGCATCCCAAGGCTTATATGCTAATCACTTGACGTTCTTAAGGAATGTATTTTATCCAAAAAGTGTGTTTGTGTCATTCGATAAAAATTTACGTCATTTTGTGCATCCCAAGGCTTATTCTAATCCAGTTTCGTTCTTAACCAATGTAGTTTCTCCAATAAGTGCATTTGTGTCTTTGGATTGACATTTAGATGAGTTTGTGCATCCCAAGGCTTATTCTAATCCATTTTTGTTCTAAACCAATGTAGTTCATTGAATAAGTGCATTTGTGTCATTTGATTAACATTTAGGTCATTTTGTGCATCCCAAGGCTTATTCTAATCACTTTACGTTCCTAACGAATGTATGTTATCCACAAAATGTGTGTTTGTGTTATTGGATTAACATTTACGTCATTTTGTGCATCCCAAGGCTGATTCTAATCACTTTTCATTCTTAAGGAATGTATTTCATCTAAAACGTATTTTGTCATTGGATTAACATTTACGACTTTTTTTGCATCCCAACGCTGATTCTAATTACTTTTTGGTCTTAAAGAATGTATTTCATCCAACAAGTGCGTTTGTGTCATTGGATTAACTTTTACGTCATTTTGTGCATCCCAAGGCTTATTCTAATCACTTTTTGTTCTTCAGGAATATATTTCATTCAAGAAGTGCATTTGTGTCATTGGATTAACATTTTCGTCATTTTGTGCATCCCAAGGCTTATTGTAATCACTTTTCGTTCTTAAGAAATGTATTTGCTCCAAAACGTGCCTTTGTGTCATTGGATTAACATTTACGTCATTTTGTGCATCCCAAGGCGTATTCTAATCACTTTTTATTCTTAAGGAATGTATTTCATCCCAAGGCTTATTGTAATCACTTTTCGTTCTAAAGGAATGTATTTCATTTAAAAAGTGCGTTTGTGTCATTTGATTAACAATTAGGTCTTTTTGTGCATCCTAAGGCATATTCTAATCCATTTTTGTTCTTAAGGAATGTATTTCATGTAAAAAGTGTGTTTGTGTCATCGGAGTGACATTTACGTCATTTTGTGAATCCCAAGGCTTATTCTAATTACTTTTCGTTCTTAAGCAATGTATTTCAGCCAAAATTAGCATTTGTGTCATTGGATTATTATTTAGGTCATTTTGTGCATCCCAAGGCTTATTCTAATCACTTTTCGTTCTAAAGAAATGTATTTCATTTAAAAAATGCGTTTGTGTGATTTGATTAACATTTAGGTCATTTTGTGCATCCCAACGCTTATTCTAATCACTTTTTTTTCTTAACCAACATAGTTCACCCAATAAGTGCGTTCGTGTCATTGGATTAACATTTCGGTCATTTTGTGCATCCCTAGGCTTATTCTAACCACTTTTCGTTCTTAAGGAATGTATTTTAT
Source organism: Cicer cuneatum (assembly GCA_037974295.1). Lineage (NCBI taxonomy): Eukaryota > Viridiplantae > Streptophyta > Magnoliopsida > Fabales > Fabaceae > Cicer > Cicer cuneatum. The sequence continues at coordinate 20,783,641 of JBBPBO010000002.1, read as the reverse complement.
CAAAAAAGTGTGTTTGTGTCATTGGAATAACATTTACGTCATTTTGTGCATCCCAAGGCTTATTCTAATCACTTTACGTTCTTAAGGAATGTATTTCATCCAAAAAGTGAGTTTTTGTCATTGGATTAACAGTTACGTCATTTTGTGCATCCCAAGGTATATTCTAATCCATTTTCGTTCTTAAGGAATGTATTGCTTCCACAAAGTGTGTTTGTGTCATTAGATTAACAGTTACGTCATTTTGTACATCTCAAGGCTTATTCTTATCCATTTTCATTCTTAAGGAATGTATCTCATCCAAAAAGTTCCTTTGTGTCATTGGATTATTATTTAGGTCATTTTGTGCATCCCAAGGCTTATTCTAATCACTTTTCGTTCTAAAGAAATGTATTTCATTTAAAAAATGCGTTTGTGTGATTTGATTAACATTTAGGTCATTTTGTGCATCCTAACGCTTATTCTAATCAACTTACGTATTAAACCAATGTAGTTAATCGAATAAGTGCATTTGTCTCATGGGATTAACCTTTAGGCCATTTTGTGCATCCCAAGGCTTATATGCTAATCACTTGACGTTCTTAAGGAATGTATTTTATCCAAAAAGTGTGTTTGTGTCATTCGATAAAAATTTACGTCATTTTGTGCATCCCAAGGCTTATTCTAATCCAGTTTCGTTCTTAACCAATGTAGTTTCTCCAATAAGTGCATTTGTGTCTTTGGATTGACATTTAGATGAGTTTGTGCATCCCAAGGCTTATTCTAATCCATTTTTGTTCTAAACCAATGTAGTTCATTGAATAAGTGCATTTGTGTCATTTGATTAACATTTAGGTCATTTTGTGCATCCCAAGGCTTATTCTAATCACTTTACGTTCCTAAGGAATGTATGTTATCCAAAAAGTGTGTTTGTGTTATTGGATTAACATTTACGTCATTTTGTGCATCCCAAGGCTGATTCTAATCACTTTTCATTCTTAAGGAATGTATTTCATCTAAAACGTATTTTGTCATTGGATTAACATTTACGACTTTTTTTGCATCCCAACGCTGATTCTAATTACTTTTTGGTCTTAAAGAATGTATTTCATCCAACAAGTGCGTTTGTGTCATTGGATTAACTTTTACGTCATTTTGTGCATCCCAAGGCTTATTCTAATCACTTTTTGTTCTTCAGGAATATATTTCATTCAAGAAGTGCATTTGTGTCATTGGATTAACATTTTCGTCATTTTGTGCATCCCAAGGCTTATTGTAATCACTTTTCGTTCTTAAGAAATGTATTTGCTCCAAAACGTGCCTTTGTGTCATTGGATTAACATTTACGTCATTTTGTGCATCCCAAGGCGTATTCTAATCACTTTTTATTCTTAAGGAATGTATTTCATCCCAAGGCTTATTGTAATCACTTTTCGTTCTAAAGGAATGTATTTCATTTAAAAAGTGCGTTTGTGTCATTTGATTAACAATTAGGTCTTTTTGTGCATCCTAAGCCATATTCTAATCCATTTTTGTTCTTAAGGAATGTATTTCATGTAAAAAGTGTGTTTGTGTCATCGGAGTGACATTTACGTCATTTTGTGAATCCCAAGGCTTATTCTAATTACTTTTCGTTCTTAAGCAATGTATTTCAGCCAAAAATAGCATGTGTCATTGGATTAATATTTAGGTCATTTTGTGCATCCCAAGACTTATTATAATTACTTTTCGTTCTAAAGAAATGTACTTCATTTAAAAAATGCGTTTGTGTCGTTTGATTAACATTTAGGTCATTTTGTGCATCCCAACGCTTATTCTAATCACTTTTTTTTTTTAACCAACATAGTTCATCCAATAAGTGCATTCGTGTCATTGGATTAACATTTCGGTCATTTTGTGCATCCCTAGGCTTATTCTAACCACTTTTCGTTCTTAAGGAATGTATTTTATCAAAAAAGTGTGTTTGTGTCATTGGAATAACATTTACGTCATTTTGTGCATCCCAAGGCTTATTCTAATCACTTTACGTTCTTAAGGAATGTATTTCATCCAAAAAGTGAGTTTTCGTCATTGGATTAACAGTTACGTCATTTTGTGCATCCCAAGGTATATTCTAATCCATTTTCGTTCTTAAGGAATGTATTGCTTCCACAAAGTGTGTTTGTGTCATTAGATTAACAGTTACGTCGTTTTGTACATCTCAAGGCTTATTCTTATCCATTTTCATTCTTAAGGAATGTATCTCATCCAAAAAGTTCCTTTGTGTCATTGGATTATTATTTAGGTCATTTTGTGCATCCCAAGGCTTATTCTAATCACTTTTCGTTCTAAAGAAATGTACTTCATTTAAAAAATGCGTTTGTGTGATTTGATTAACATTTAGGTCATTTTGTGCATCCCAACGCTTATTCTAATCAACTTACGTATTAAACCAATGTAGTTAATCGAATAAGTGCATTTGTCTCATGGGATTAACCTTTAGGCCATTTTGTGCATCCCAACGCTTATATCCTAATCACTTGACGTTCTTAAGGAATGTATTTTATCCAAAAAGTGTGTTTGTGTCATTCGATAAAAATTTACGTCATTTTGTGCATCCCAAGGCTTATTCTAATCCATTTTCGTTCTTAACCAATGTAGTTTCTCCAATAAGCGCATTTGTGTCTTTGGATTGACATTTAGATGAGTTTGTGCATCCCAAGGCTTATTCTAATCCATTTTTGTTCTAAACCAATGTAGTTCATTGAATAAGTGCATTTGTGTCATTTGATTAACATTTAGGTCATTTTGTGCATCCCAAGGCTTATTCTAATCACTTTACGTTCATTGGATTAACATTTACGACATTTTTTGCATCCCAACGCTGATTCTAATTACTTTTTGGTCTTAAAGAATGTATTTCATCCAACAAGTGCGTTTGTGTCATTGGATTAACTTTTACGTCATTTTGTGCATCCCAAGGCTTATTCTAATCACTTTTTGTTCTTCAGGAATATATTTCATTCAAGAAGTGCATTTGTGTCATTGGATTAACATTTTCGTCATTTTGTGCATCCCAAGGCTTATTGTAATCACTTTTCGTTCTTAAGAAATGTATTTGCTCCAAAACGTGCCTTTGTGTCATTGGATTAACATTTACGTCATTTTGTGCATCCCAAGGCGTATTCTAATCACTTTTTATTCTTAAGGAATGTATTTCATCCCAAGGCTTATTGTAATCACTTTTCGTTCTAAAGGAATGTATTTCATTTAAAAAGTGCGTTTGTGTCATTTGATTAACAATTAGGTCTTTTTGTGCATCCTAAGGCATATTCTAATCCATTTTTGTTCTTAAGGAATGTATTTCATGTAAAAAGTGTGTTTGTGTCATCGGAGTGACATTTACGTCATTTTGTGAATCCCAAGGCTTATTCTAATTACTTTTCGTTCTTAAGCAATGTATTTCAGCCAAAATTAGGATTTGTGTCATTGGATTAATATTTAGGTCATTTTGTGCATCCCAAGACTTATTGTAATTACTTTTTGTTCTAATGGAATGTACTTCGTTTAAAAAGTGCGTTTGTGTCGTTTGATTAACATTTAGGTCATTTTGTGCATCCCAACGCTTATTCTAATCACTTTTTTTTCTTAACCAACATAGTTCATCCAATAAGTGCATTCGTGTCATTGGATTAACATTTCGGTCATTTTGTGCATCCCTAGGCTTATTCTAACCACTTTTCGTTCTTAAGGAATGTATTTTATCAAAAAAGTGTGTTTGTGTCATTGGAATAACATTTACGTCATTTTGTGCATCCCAAGGCTTATTCTAATCACTTTACGTTCTTAAGGAATGTATTTCATCCAAAAAGTGAGTTTTCGTCATTGGATTAACAGTTACGTCATTTTGTGCATCCCAAGGTATATTCTAATCCATTTTCGTTCTTAAGGAATGTATTGCTTCCACAAAGTGTGTTTGTGTCATTAGATTAACAGTTACGTCGTTTTGTACATCTCAAGGCTTATTCTTATCCATTTTCATTCTTAAGGAATGTATCTCATCCAAAAAGTTCCTTTGTGTCATTGGATTATTATTTAGGTCATTTTGTGCATCCCAAGGCCTATTCTAATCACTTTTCGTTCTAAAGAAATGTATTTCATTTAAAAAATGCGTTTGTGTGATTTGATTAACATTTAGGTCATTTTGTGCATCCCAACGCTTATTCTAATCAACTTACGTATTAAACCAATGTAGTTAATCGAATAAGTGCATTTGTCTCATGGGATTAACCTTTAGGCCATTTTGTGCATCCCAAGGCTTATATCCTAATCACTTGACGTTCTTAAGGAATGTATTTTATCCAAAAAGTGTGTTTGTGTCATTCGATAAAAATTTACGTCATTTTGTGCATCCCAAGGCTTATTCTAATCCATTTTCGTTCTTAACCAATGTAGTTTCTCCAATAAGTGCATTTGTGTCTTTGGATTGACATTTAGATGAGTTTGTGCATCCCAAGGCTTATTCTAATCCATTTTTGTTCTAAACCAATGTAGTTCATTGAATAAGTGCATTTGTGTCATTTGATTAACATTTAGGTCATTTTGTGCATCCCAAGGCTTATTCTAATCACTTTACGTTCCTAACGAATGTATGTTATCCACAAAATGTGTGTTTGTGTTATTGGATTAACATTTACGTCATTTTGTGCATCCCAAGGCTGATTCTAATCACTTTTCATTCTTAAGGAATGTATTTCATCTAAAACGTATTTTGTCATTGGATTAACATTTACGACTTTTTTTGCATCCCAACGCTGATTCTAATTACTTTTTGGTCTTAAAGAATGTATTTCATCCAACAAGTGCGTTTGTGTCATTGGATTAACTTTTACGTCATTTTGTGCATCCCAAGGCTTATTCTAATCACTTTTTGTTCTTCAGGAATATATTTCATTCAAGAAGTGCATTTGTGTCATTGGATTAACATTTTCGTCATTTTGTGCATCCCAAGGCTTATTGTAATCACTTTTCGTTCTTAAGAAATGTATTTGCTCCAAAACGTGCCTTTGTGTCATTGGATTAACATTTACGTCATTTTGTGCATCCCAAGGCGTATTCTAATCACTTTTTATTCTTAAGGAATGTATTTCATCCCAAGGCTTATTGTAATCACTTTTCGTTCTAAAGGAATGTATTTCATTTAAAAAGTGCGTTTGTGTCATTTGATTAACAATTAGGTCTTTTTGTGCATCCTAAGGCATATTCTAATCCATTTTTGTTCTTAAGGAATGTATTTCATGTAAAAAGTGTGTTTGTGTCATCGGAGTGACATTTACGTCATTTTGTGAATCCCAAGGCTTATTCTAATTACTTTTCGTTCTTAAGCAATGTATTTCAGCCAAAATTAGGATTTGTGTCATTGGATTAATATTTAGGTCATTTTGTGCATCCCAAGACTTATTGTAATTACTTTTTGTTCTAATGGAATGTACTTCGTTTAAAAAGTGCGTTTGTGTCGTTTGATTAACATTTAGGTCATTTTGTGCATCCCAACGCTTATTCTAATCACTTTTTTTTCTTAACCAACATAGTTCATCCAATAAGTGCATTCGTGTCATTGGATTAACATTTCGGTCATTTTGTGCATCCATAGGCTTATTCTAACCACTTTTCGTTCTTAAGGAATGTATTTTATCAAAAAAGTGTGTTTGTGTCATTGGAATAACATTTACGTCATTTTGTGCATCCCAAGGCTTATTCTAATCACTTTACGTTCTTAAGGAATGTATTTCATCCAAAAAGTGAGTTTTTGTCATTGGATTAACAGTTACGTCATTTTGTGCATCCCAAGGTATATTCTAATCCATTTTCGTTCTTAAGGAATGTATTGCTTCCACAAAGTGTGTTTGTGTCATTAGATTAACAGTTACGTCATTTTGTACATCTCAAGGCTTATTCTTATCCATTTTCATTCTTAAGGAATGTATCTCATCCAAAAAGTTCCTTTGTGTCATTGGATTATTATTTAGGTCATTTTGTGCATCCCAAGGCTTATTCTAATCACTTTTCGTTCTAAAGAAATGTATTTCATTTAAAAAATGCGTTTGTGTGATTTGATTAACATTTAGGTCATTTTGTGCATCCCAACGCTTATTCTAATCAACTTACGTATTAAACCAATGTAGTTAATCGAATAAGTGCATTTGTCTCATGGGATTAACCTTTAGGCCATTTTGTGCATCCCAAGGCTTATATCCTAATCACTTGACGTTCTTAATGAATGTATTTTATCCAAAAAGTGTGTTTGTGTCATTCGATAAAAATTTACGTCATTTTGTGCATCCCAAGGCTTATTCTAATCCATTTTCGTTCTTAACCAATGTAGTTTCTCCAATAAGTGCATTTGTGTCTTTGGATTGACATTTAGATGAGTTTGTGCATCCCAAGGCTTATTCTAATCCATTTTTGTTCTAAACCAATGTAGTTCATTGAATAAGTGCATTTGTGTCATTTGATTAACATTTAGGTCATTTTGTGCATCCCAAGGCTTATTCTAATCACTTTACGTTCCTAAGGAATGTATGTTATCCAAAAAGTGTGTTTGTGTTATTGGATTAACATTTACGTCATTTTGTGCATCCCAAGGCTGATTCTAATCACTTTTCATTCTTAAGGAATGTATTTCATCTAAAACGTATTTTGTCATTGGATTAACATTTACGACTTTTTTTGCAACCCAACGCTGATTCTAATTACTTTTTGGTCTTAAGGAATGTATTTCATCCAACAAGTGCGTTTGTGTCATTGGATTAACTTTTACGTCATTTTGTGCATCCCAAGGCTTATTCTAATCACTTTTTGTTCTTCAGGAATATATTTCATTCAAGAAGTGCATTTGTGTCATTGGATTAACATTTTCGTCATTTTGTGCATCCCAAGGCTTATTGTAATCACTTTTCGTTCTTAAGAAATGTATTTGCTCCAAAACGTGCCTTTGTGTCATTGGATTAACATTTACGTCATTTTGTGCATCCCAAGGCGTATTCTAATCACTTTTTATTCTTAAGGAATGTATTTCATCCCAAGGCTTATTGTAATCACTTTTCGTTCTAAAGGAATGTATTTCATTTAAAAAGTGCGTTTGTGTCATTTGATTAACAATTAGGTCTTTTTGTGCATCCTAAGGCATATTCTAATCCATTTTTGTTCTTAAGGAATGTATTTCATGTAAAAAGTGTGTTTGTGTCATCGGAGTGACATTTACGTCATTTTGTGAATCCCAAGGCTTATTCTAATTACTTTTCGTTCTTAAGCAATGTATTTCAGCCAAAAATAGCATGTGTCATTGGATTAATATTTAGGTCATTTTGTGCATCCCAAGACTTATTATAATTACTTTTCGTTCTAAAGAAATGTACTTCATTTAAAAAATGCGTTTGTGTCGTTTGATTAACATTTAGGTCATTTTGTGCATCCCAACGCTTATTCTAATCACTTTTTTTTTTTAACCAACATAGTTCATCCAATAAGTGCATTCGTGTCATTGGATTAACATTTCGGTCATTTTGTGCATCCCTAGGCTTATTCTAACCACTTTTCGTTCTTAAGGAATGTATTTTATCAAAAAAGTGTGTTTGTGTCATTGGAATAACATTTACGTCATTTTGTGCATCCCAAGGCTTATTCTAATCACTTTACGTTCTTAAGGAATGTATTTCATCCAAAAAGTGAGTTTTTGTCATTGGATTAACAGTTACGTCATTTTGTGCATCCCAAGGTATATTCTAATCCATTTTCGTTCTTAAGGAATGTATTGCTTCCACAAAGTGTGTTTGTGTCATTAGATTACCAGTTACGTCATTTTGTACATCTCAAGGCTTATTCTTATCCATTTTCATTCTTAAGGAATGTATCTCATCCAAAAAGTTCCTTTGTGTCATTGGATTATTATTTAGGTCATTTTGTGCAACCTAAGGCTTATTCTAATCACTTTTTGTTCTTCAGGAATATATTTCATTCAAGAAGTGCATTTGTGTCATTGGATTAACATTTTCGTCATTTTTTGCATCCCAAGGCTTATTGTAATCACTTTTCGTTCTTAAGAAATGTATTTGCTCCAAAACGTGCCTTTGTGTCATTGGATTAACATTTACGTCATTTTGTGCATCCCAAGGCGTATTCTAATCACTTTTTATTCTTAAGGAATGTATTTCATCCCAAGGCTTATTGTAATCACTTTTCGTTCTAAAGGAATGTATTTCATTTAAAAAGTGCGTTTGTGTCATTTGATTAACAATTAGGTCTTTTTGTGCATCCTAAGGCATATTCTAATCCATTTTTGTTCTTAAGGAATGTATTTCATGTAAAAAGTGTGGTTGTGTCATCGGAATGACATTTACGTCATTTTGTGAATCCCAAGGCTTATTCTAATCACTTTACGTTCTTAAGGAATGTATTTCATCCAAAAAGTGAGTTTTTGTCATTGGATTAACATTTACGTCATTTTGTGCATCCCAAGGCATGTTATAATCCATTTTCGTTCTTAAGGAATGTATTTCATCCAAAAAGTGTGTTTGTGTTATTGGATTAAAATTAACGTCATTTTGTGCATCCCAAGGCTTATTCTAATCACTTTTCGTTCTTTAGGAATGTATTTCTGTTGGAACCAAGTTGGTTCTATATTTAGAATGTTGATGTTAACAAAAGTATTTTATGGAAATAGTATTTTGACTTAGAAGAACAAATCAGAAGTTGTGTAAAATCAGAGGATGACACCACCAGAGGAAGCAACCAGAGGATAGAAATGTCACAAGAAGGTTAGGCCAGATAATGCATCCAAAGGGTACTAGAGGATACACCTCTAGAGGATATCAGTGGATGTCATCAAAGGCAAAATATCAAAAGAGAAGTAACATCATCAGAGAATATCTTTCTTGGCCCAGATCAGAAGGAAGTAGAGTCTAAAAGGAGAGTTGGACCAGACCAGAAGGAACCTTGTCAAAGGGAGACTTGGTCTAGACCAGAAGGAATCATAAGTTAGACTTGGTCCAAACTTAATCCTGACCAGAAGATAGCTTGGTCGTGAATATAAGAACGAGTCCAGACTTAATCCATACTTTGTCCAGAGCAGAAGATAACTGGTCTAGAACAAACAACTTGGTAAAGACTTGGTCCAAACCAGAATATAGCATGGTCTAGAACATGAAACTCAATCCAGATCAGAAGAAATGTTGTCCAGATTTAATCCAGACTTGATCCAAATCAGAGGATAAATGTCCAGATTAAAATATCATAAGTCGATATTTAATTCAGATTCAATCCAGACTCAGTCCAGCCTTGGTCTAGATTATAGGGTAAATGTAAGACCCTTAAATTTAAATTAAATTTTGGATATAATATCAAGTGTAATTTTGGAATATTTATAAAATATTTGATATACGTATATTTTTATTTATATATATATATATTTGAGATTGATTAAAATTATTGGACAAAGGATAAATTAATTTAATTACGAGTAATTAAATTATCGGGCAGTTAAACAAGATTTTATCTGTCCACTTAATTGCGACGGGAATACTTAGTTGCTTGAGCGGCAAGTTTAAATATAATATTATATATGTATATACATTGTTGGTGAAGCATGTGTATATATATATGTTGTGTGTGAGGTGGTATATATATATATATATGCAAGTGAGGAAAGAAAGGAAAAGAACATAAGCAAAATCAGTCTTCCACCTGCCCGCGTGCTTTCTTTCTTTTCTTCCTTCTTCTTCTGGTTCTGCTTATGTTGGAGGAAAAGGAGGATGCTCAAAAGTCAAATTACATGGAAATCCAAGCGTAGAAACAGAAAGTGCTAAGAAGGAAAGTCGTTCCTCTCATCTTCACGGTGCTAACGAACTAACTTTAGTAGCGACAATGCGAGCGGGAGTGTATCTGTTATAGCATTGAAATATGCCATGAGTGTATCTGTTATATTTGATATAATTGCTATGTGGTAATTGTTAATTTCGGTCGGTGACCCTTTACTATTATTGTGGAAAATTGGGCTTTCCCCTCAGATGAACCCCAAACACGTACCACCGATGGGTACCCAGACGACGGAAACGTCCCTAGATTTCATTGACCGTCGCTTGCCTACTGCTTGGGTATATGACCCCATCTCAAGCAGGGCTACTTACGAGGGGAGATTGGCAAGGACGTGCAGGATCGACGAGGCAGTGGCTTACGTAGAGCACACTCACGCGTGGATTGACTTTCTGGTACCTTCCAAACTGATATTGGAGGAGTACGGAGTTTTTGCAGACGTAGAGGATCTGACTGTAGGGGTTGAGACAGATGACATGGTAGGTGTGGTAACTCCTAGTCCAGTAGCTGGAAGTGCTGTGCGTGAATTTGAGGCGGGAAAGAATAATAAAGGACCGACACTAGCAGCAGTTGATATTTCGGGACCGTCTAGGATTGTAGATGATTGCTTTGAGATTCCGGCACCGGCGAAGCGACCCAGATCATGGGTAGATCTGACTTCAGAGGAGAATGATCCTTCTCTGTATGATGAGGAGCAGGACGTCACATTGAGGCGAGCAGCGGAGTCAGACGCGACTTGTATAGGATGCGGAGGGAACCCTTGCTACTGTAGCTTTAGTGCATGATCAGTTTAGACTTGTTGTATAGGGTCTGTGCTCAGTGGATGTAATAATTTATTTTGGGATAATTGTATATTTTTCCGCACTCTGATAATATTTTGGTGGGTCTAGGATACAGTTTTCGATGTATTATTATTTTGGTATATTTTGAAGATCAAATTCCCAAAATTATCTTACTTGGTTATAATCATGGTATAATTAATTAATTACTTTTTTCGTTTGAATTTACGACATTTATTTTAAGAAAATGACTTAATGAAGATTTTATTTTAATTATCTTGAATTATTTCAAGAATTCTTTTATTTATTTGATTTTGGTTGGAAAAAAAATACACTCGCGCTGTTTAAAAACTCGGGGTGTTACAGAAAATGTTCAGATCAATGGTCCAGATTTAAGCATCATGGCCTAGTGTTGGCCGAGATCAGAAGATCAGATCATATGGCCCAGTGTTGGCCGAGATCAAAAGATCAGATCATATGGTCCAGTGATTGGTCGAGATCAGAAGATCAGATCATTTGGTCCAGTGTTGGCCGAGATTAGAGGATCGTAGAATTGGGGCAGATCAAATCATAAAGTCCAGAGTTGGTCGAGATCAGAAGATCATACGTTTCAGATTTTAATCATGATGAAAATCAGTGAAAACTTGATTAAAATTCGAAGAAGACTTGATTAAATTTTGATAGAAATTTGATCAAAGTATTAAGGGGATTTGATTCAAAAATTACTGAAGACTTGAAGAAATTTGAATGCAATCTGAAGCTTAAAAAGATATGGTTTGAAATTAAAAGAAACGAGATTGGTCAACAGAATTTTCAAATGCAATCTGAAGCTAAAAAGATATGTTTTTTATTTAAGTGAAACAAGATTGGCCAAGTTATTTTTGCAAGAGAATCTGGCCAGATACAGCTCGAATTTGATCATGGAAGCAACCGTAATTTTCATCTATAAAAGGAGGTTCAAGGTAGAAGGCTTAGCATCGAAAATTAGTAAAAAAGTCATAAACTTCCAAAAGCAAACACTCGAGTTTTCAGTGAGGTTAATTGTGAGTATCAGTTTTCCATAAGCAAGTACTCTTGTTTTTCGTTCCCTTGTGTCAGATCTATATTGTCGAAGTAGAGTCTACAATCTGAAGAGTTAGAAGAAGTAACAGGTGACTTAGCAATTAGATTCAAGGTGTTGTAATCCCTTTTCAAATATGGGGTTGTCATATTGGTAGGAGAAGACTTGACTTGTGAAGTCAAGGTGTTGTGTTCCTCAAAAGTCTAGGATTGTTAGACTGTGGTAAGACTAACTTGGAGGGTCAGTAGTGTTGTTGTAATTCAATGGTTTTAAATAAATGGAAAAAACCTTCGAGGCGAAGGGACTGGATGTAGCCTAGTTAATGGTGAACCAGGATAAATCATTTTGTTGATTATTTTACTTTATCCGCTGCTAATTCTGTTTGTTTATTTATCTGATTCTGAATAATCATCAAAAACAAAAAAAGAATTCAACTATTACAAACACAAATCAACCCCCCTTCTCGTGTTTGCAGCTTCAATTTCATCTAAAAAGTGTGTTTGTGTCATTGGATTAACATTTATGTCATTTTGTGCATCCCAAAGCTTAGTCTAATCCATTTTCATTTTTAAGGAATGTATTTCATCCAAAAATTGCTTTTGTGTCATTGGATTAACATTTAGGTCATTTTGTGCATCCCAAGGCTTATTCTAATCACTTTTCGTTCTTAAGGAATGTATTTCTCCAAAACGTGTGTTTGTCAATGGATTAACATTTACGTCATTTTGTACATCCCAAAGCTTATTCTAATCACTTTTTGTTTTTAACCAACGTAGTTCATCCAATAAGTGCATTTGTGTCGTTGGATTATCATTTATGTCATTTTGTGCATCCCAAGGCTTATTCTAATCACTTTTCGTTCTTAAGAAATGTATTTGATCCAAAAAGTGTGTTTGTGTAATTGGAATAACGCTTACGTCATTTTGTGCATCCCAAAGCTTATTCTAATCACATTTGGGTCTTAAGGAATGTATTTCATCTAAAAAGTGAGTTTGTGTCATTTGATTAACATTTAGGTCATTTCGTGCATCCCAACGCTTACTCTAAGCACTTTTTGTTCTTAACCAACATAGTTCATCCAATAAGTGCATTTGTGTCATTGGATTAACATTTAGGTCATTTTCTGCATCTCAAGGCTTATTCTAATCCATCTTCGTTCTAAAGCATCGTAGTTCATCCAATAAGTGCATTTGTGTCATTGGATTAACATTTACGTCATTTTGTGGATCCCAAGGTTTATTCTAATCACTTTTTGTTCTTAAGCAATGTAATTCATCCAAAAAGTGTGTTGCTGTTATTGGATTAACATTTAGGTCATTTTGTGCATCCCAAGGCATATTATAATCCATTTTCGTTCTTAAGTAATGTATTTCATCCAAAAAGTGTGTTTGTGCAATTAGATTAACATTTACGTCATTTTGTGCATTCCCAGGCTTATTCTTATCCATTTTCAATCTTAAGGAATGTATCTCATCCAAAAAGTGCCTTTGTGTCATTGGATTATTATTTAGGTCATTTTGTGCATCCCAAGGCTTATTCTAATCACTTTTCGTTCTAAAGGAATGTATTTCATTTAAAAAGTACGTTTGTGTCATTTAATTAAGATTTAGGTTATTTTGTGCATCCAAAGCTTATCCTTATCCATTTTTGTTGGTTAAACAACGTAGTTAATCCAATAAGTGCATTTGTGTCATTGGAATAACATTTACGTCATTTTGTGCATCCCAAGGCTTTTTCTAGTCACTTTCGGTTCATAAGGAATGTATTTCATCGAAAAAGTGCGTTTGTATCATTGGATTAAGATTTAGGTCATTTTGTGTATCCCAAGGCTTATTCTAATCAATTGTCGTTCTTAACCAACGTAATTCATCCAATAAGTGCATTTGTGTCGTTGGTTTCACATTTACGTCATTTTGTGCATCCCAAGGCTTATTCTAATCACTTTTCGTTATTAAGAAATGTATTTGATCCAAAAAGTGTGTTTTTGTCATTGGAATAACGTTTATGTCATTTTGTGCATCCAAAAGCTTATTCTAATCACATTTGGTTCTTAAGGAATGTATTTCATTTAAAAAGTGCGTTTGTGTCATTTGATTAACATTTAGGTCATTTCGTGCATCCCAACGCTTATTCTAAGCATTTTTTGTTGTTAACGAACATTGTTCATTCAATAAGTTCATTTGTGTCATTGGATTAACATTTAGGTCATATACTACATCTCAAGGCTTATTCTAATCTATCTTCGGTCTAAAGCAGCGTAGTTCATCCAATAAGTGCATTTGTATCATTGGATTACCATTTACGTCATTTTGTACATCCCTTTGTATAATTGGATTATTATTTAGGTCATTTTGTGCATCCCAAGGCTTATTCTAATCACTTTTCGTTCTAATGGAATGTATTTCATTAAAAAAGTGCGATTGTGTCATTTAATTTACATTTAGGTCATTTTGTGCATCCCAACGCTTATTCTAATCATTTTTTGTTCTTAAACAACATAGTTAATCCAATAAGTGCATTTGTGTCATTGGATTAACATTTACGTCATTTTGTGCATCCCAAGGCTTATTCTAGTGACTTTTGCTTCTTAAGGAATGTATTTCATCTAAAAAGTGTGTTTGTATCATTGGATTAACATTTAGGTCATTTTGTGCATCGCAAGGATTATTCCAATCACTTTTCGTTCTTAAGGAATGTATTTCATCTAAAACGTGTGTTTGTCAATGCATTAACATTTACGTCATTTTGTGCATCCCAATGCTTATTCTAATCACTTTTTGTTCTTAACCAACGTAGTTCATCCAATAAGTGCATTTGTGTCATTGGATTAACATTTACGTCATTTTGTGCATCCCAAGGCTTATTATAGTCACTTTTGGTTCTTAAGGAATGTATTTCATCCAAAAATTGCCTTTGTGTCATTGGATTAACATTTAGGTCATTTTGTGCATCCCAATGCTTATTCTAATCACTTTTTGTTCTTAAGAAATGTATTGCATCCGAAACGTGCGTTTGTGTCATTGGAATATCATTTACGTCATTTTGTGCATCCGAAGGCTTATTCTAATCACTTTTGGTTCTTAAGGTATGTATATCATTTAAAAAGTGCGTTTGTGTCATTTGATTAACATGTAGCTCATTTTGTGCATCCCAACGCTTATTCTAAGCACTTTTTGTTCTTAACCAACATAGTTCATCCAATAAGTGTGTGAGACCCTTAATTTTAAATATTGGAATTATTGTCAAGTGCATTTTGGGAATTTTGTAAAATATTTAATATATGTATGTTTTGAGTGAATATATATATATATATAAATATTTATTTTGAAGTATGAATTAAAATTATTGGATGAAGAATTAAATTAATTTAATTCCAAGTAATTAAATTAATGAAACCATTAAGTAAGGATTAGTGGCTAATTACAAGACAATTAAAAGTTGGAAATCAGACAAGTGGCAAGTGAGGTGGCACCATGAGAGCCTATATATAGGAGTGAGAAGGATGGTGAAGTCAGAACACCATTCCTTCCTCCTCACTGCCCATATTGAATGTACCAACTCCATCTCCCCTCCCATTCTGTCTCTGTTCTGCCATTCCCGAATTCAAATTGAAGAGAGGGAAATTCCTCCAAAACACCATTAACTGAAATTCCAACCATCAAACCAGAAAACCCACAGTAGTAAAGTTAATCCCCATCTCAATACGAAGAGAAAGCACCCAGTTTTGCAGCAGCAAACTCAGGGAACAGCTTCGCCGTTTTTCGACGCAGAAAAGGGAACGCAGCAGGAACAAGAGAAATAGCAGAGCACGCTTCAAGGGTAAGGGCACCTTCCATCTTTTAGCTGCATTAGGGCCACGAATGTGTGTTATTTCGATTCTGTTTTTAAAAGAAAAACTGGTTTCGAAAAATGACATTTTGAAAGGAAATGCATTTTGTTGATATGTGATTATCCTGATGGTTGTTGCTGGCTGTTTTTCTAATAAAACATGCTGTTTTACTTATGGGTGAATGCTGGAAAATGTTTGCATGTTATTTTAATGATGATTAAAATGCATGTATTAAAATTGTTTTGAAAATAGTCTTAAAATGAAAAAATGCATTATGTTGAGGTTTGTTGTTCTGTGATGCTTGCATGTATTCCTATGGTATCATGAAAGCTGAATACTTGCATGTTATTCTATTGTGTGGTGAAAGCTGAAATGCTTTACATGCCATTCTGTTGTTGAGAAAACTGAGTGCTTGCATGTCATCCTGATGTTTGATGAAGCTGAGTATTTGCATGTCATTCTGGTGTTTTGAGAAAACTGAATACTTGCATGTTTGTTCTGATGAGTGAGGAAACTGCAATGTTTAAATGATGTGCTGATGGTTTGAAAAACTGGATGATTCTGATTCTGTTGTGTCCCGTGTGATTCTGGTGATGAAAATGATTCTGATTCTGGTTGTTTTGTGTGATTCTGGTGGTGTTGATGATTTTAAAGGAAAAAGGGATTTTAAATGAGGAAAGGGTTTTTTTGAAAAAGTGCAGAATCTGTTTGATATTTGGTTGTTTTTTTTTTTAGAAAACAGTTTGAAAAGGGTTGAACTTTCACTGGTTTTCGAAGGTGTATTCGACTACAACATGTGTGTATTCGAATACAACCTTCCAGGTTTCTGTTTTATTTAAAGTTTTCAAACCTGTATTCGAATACGAGCCCCTGTATTCAAATACAGAGGAAAGATTTTTGCTTATGTATTCGAATCTGTATTCGGCTACGATCATGTCGTATTCGAATACAGAAGTGAAATTTTAAACACTGAATTCGCATCTGTAGTCGACTACAGGCATGCTGTATTCGACTACAGATTCGAGTTTTTCCAGAAACTCAATTTTTAGCTTCTGTATTCGAATACAAGGAAGCTGTATTCGAATACAGATTCGTGTTTTCCAGAAAAAACAAGTTTTAATCACTTTCATGTGAGTTTTGAAGTGTTGAGAAACTTTGAGAAGGTTTAAATGATTTGAAAAGAAGTCTGTGAAATGGTTTTAAAGAGAAGAGAAAGATGTTTGAAAACCTTTAAGTGACATGGGAGAAAAGGCTGAATTTTTCAAAGGTTGAACTCTTGTATTCGACTACAGTCATGCTGTATTCGAATACAGAATGTTAAATTGCAGTTCCTGCTTCTGTATTCGAATACAGGGGGTCTGTATTCAATACATATTCGAGTTTGCAGAATATTCCAAGTTTTCAAGAGTGTTTTGTAAACCCTGAGTGTCTGGGGAATACTGGGAATGGTGTGGTGAGTTAAAGTGGAACTTTTGATGAGATTTTGAAGTAGTGGTGATGAAGTTTTAAAAAAACTTTAATGATGTAATGAAAGAGGTTGATTTATGCACTGAAATATGCCTCTGTATTCGAATACCAGAGGGCTGTATTCGAATACAGAGAGTGATTCTATACTGTTTTTGGCTTCTGTATTCGAATACAGAAGAGCTGTATTCAAATACAGATTCGTAAATCCCAGAAAAATCCCAGTTTTAAATATTTTAATTGAATGTTAGAGTTTGGGAAAAAACATTTCAGAATGTTAATGAATATTTGGCTGTTTAGTCATGTTTGTGATGGTGAGAATTTTGATTATGCTGAGATGTGTTAAATATGATTGAGAGGCATGAATTTCTGTTTTGTATGCTGTTTCTAGAGAAGTGAAACACTGCATATGCATGCATTGCATAGTCAAGTGGTACCCGCGATGGGCCACGGAGTAATGCGCAACCACGTGCTGATCTGTGAGCGATTGCACGAGTGCTGATCTGTTAGCGATTGGACTAGGTACTGATCTGTGAGCGATTGTACCTTGGTATATAAGTGCTGGTCTATGAGCGACTGCACTAGTACTGGACTGTGAGCGTCTGTACCCTGAAATGCGCAACCACGTGCTGATCTGTGAGCGATTGCACTCGTGCTGGTCTATGAGCGACTGCACTAGGTACTGATCTGTGAGCGATTGTACCTTGGTTTATGTCAAACGTGCTGGTCTGTGAGCGAATGCACGAGTGCTTGTCTGTGAGCGACTACACTGGTGCTGATCTGTGAGCGATTGCACCCTGGTCATGAGGGCCGTTAAATTGTGCTGGTCTGTGAGTGACTGCACCTTGGTGATTCCAAGAAAATTATGCATGAGCATATATGCATTACATTGAGGGATTTGACCGGTGTGTCACGATTGTTTATATGATGAATGTTGGAAATTAATGTGTGTGAGTGCTGTCCAGAATCTGAAATTCTGAATTAATGATTGTGTTTTGTTGACGTGTTGTTTGTACTTACCGCATACTTCATAATCATTGACTGCTGTGTTTGAAAAGGCATGTAAGTCATAAATTTCCAAATGAGCATTATTATTTCCTCATCATCATATGTTATACCATGATTATACATGTTGTTATGCAATATATGCTATGTGATTATCTGTTATTTTCGGTCGGTGACCCCTTGCTATTATATTGTGGACTTTGGGCTTTGCCCTCAGATGCCTCCTAAACCCACGCCGCCCGTGGGTACCCGAACGACGGAAACGTCGCTGAATTTTTTTGATCGCTACTCGCGCACTGCTTGGGCTTTTGACCCCCTCTCAAGCAGAGCGACTTATACGGGGTGGCTGGAGTGGACAAGTAGGACTAACGGTGTGGAAGACTTCGTAGAGCGCACTCATGCGAGCATAGAGTTTCTCGTGCCTTCCCGCCTGGTGCTAGAGGCACACGGAGTTTTCGACGACGCTAAGGAGTCTGCTGAAAAGGTTGAGACGGAGGCCACTGTAGGAGTGGTGACTCCCAACCCTGTGATTGGAAGAGAGATACATGAGTCTGATGCGGTAGAGAAGCGTGAAGAGCTGAGACTAGTAGAGACTGAGATTCCGGGTCCATCTAGGATTTCCGAGGATTGCTACGAGATTCCGGCACCGCCAAAGCGGCCACGAGTGTGTATTGACTTGACTTCTGAGTAGACCGATCCCTCTATGCACGAGGAGGAGGACGAGGTGACGTCAAAGCGAGCTGCAGAGTCAGAAGAGACTTGCGTGGGATGCGGAGGGAATCCGTCCTACTGCAGCTTCAGCGCATGATCAGTTAGACTTATTGTATTAGGTTTTGGATTGAAATTGTAATTTGTCTTATTTTGGAAATACTGTACTATTTTCCGTTGAACCATGTACTCTAATATTTGCTGTTGATGTATTATGACAATGATATTTTGGGATGTATTAATGTTTAAAAACTAATTTCCAAGATAAGAACATAGTGATAATCCTGATGAAGTATTTGGTTTACATTCATCGATTAATCTATAACGTACTATTTTACGAAGAACTTTATTTTAATTCTTTTGAAATAATTTTGGGAAAAACTCTTTTTAATTATTAATTTTAAAATTAAAAAAAAAATGAACCCGCGCTGTGTTTTAAACTCGGGGTGATACAAAGTGCATTTGTGTCATTGGATTAACATTTAGGTCATTCTGTGCATCCCAAGGCTTATTCCAATCCATCTTCATTCTAAAGCAGTGTAGTTCATCCAATAAGTGCATTTGTGTCATTGGATTAACATTTACGTCATTTTGTGCATCCCGAGGTTTATTTTAATCACTTTTCGTTCTTAAGCAATGTATTTCATCCAAAAAGTGTGTTGCTGTTATTGGATTAACATTTAGGTCATTTTGTGTGTCCCAAGGCATATTATAATCTATTCTCATTTTAAAGGAATGTATTTCAACCAAAAAGTGTGTTTGTGTCATTAGATTAACATTTACGTCATTTTGTGCATCCCAAGGCTTATTCTTATCCATTTTCATTCTTAAAGAATGTATCTCATCCAAAAAGTGTGTTTGAGTCATTGGATTAACTTTTACGTGATTTTGTGCATCCCAAGGATAATTCTAGTCACTTTTCGTTCTTAAGAAATGTATTTGATCCAAAAAGTGCGTTTGTGTCATTGGAATAACATTTACGTCATTTTGTGCATCCCAAGGCTTATTCTAATCACTTTTCGTTCTGAAGAAATGTATTGCATCCAAAAAGTGCGTTTGTGTCATTGGAATAACATTTACGTAATTTTGTGCATCCCAAGGCTTTTTCTAATCACTTTTGGTTCTTAAGAAATGTATTTCATTTAAAAAGTGTGTTCGTGTCATTTGAATAATATTTAGGTCATTTTGTGCATCCCAACGCATATTATAAGCACTTTTTGTTCTTAACCAACATAGTTCATCCAATAAGTGCATTTGTGTCATTGGATTGACATTTAGGTCATTTTGTGTATCTCAAGGCTTATTCTAATCTATTTTCGTTTTAAAGCAGTGTAATTCAGCCAAAAAGTGCATTTGTGTCATTGGATTAACATTTACGTCTTTTTCTGCATCCCAAGGTTTGTTCTAATCACTTTTCGTTCTTAAGCAATGTATTTCATCCAAAAAGTGTGTTGGTGTTATTTGATTAACATTTAGGTCATTTTGTGCATCCCAAGGCATATTATAATCCATTTTCGTTCTTAAGGAATGTATTTCATCCAAAAAGTGTGTTTCTGTCAGACAATTGACACTTACATCATTTTGTGCATCCCAAGGCTTATTCTTATCCATTTTCATTCTTAAAGAATGTATCTCATCCAAAAAGTGTGTTTGAGTCATTGGATTAACATTTACGTCATATTGTGCATCCCAAGGATTACTCTAGTCACTTTTTGTTGTTAAGAAATGTATTTGATCCAAAAAGTGCGTTTGTGTCATTGGAATAACATTTACGTCATTTTGTGCATCCCAAGGCTTATTCTAATCACTTTTCGTTCTGAAGAAATGTATTGCATCCAAAAAGTGCGTTTGTGTCATTGGAATAACATTTACGTAATTTT
>JBBPBO010000002.1:20730847-20762827 GCA_037974295.1 Cicer cuneatum | reverse complement strand
TTAAGAAATGTATTTGATCCAAAAAGTGCGTTTGTGTCATTGGAATAACATTTACGTCATTTTGTGCATCCCAAGGCTTATTCTAATCACTTTTCGTTCTGAAGAAATGTATTGCATCCAAAAAGTGCGTTTGTGTCATTGGAATAACATTTACGTAATTTTATGCATTCCAAGGCTTTTTCTAATCACTTTTGGTTCTTAAGAAATGTATTTCATTTAAAAAGTGTGTTCGTGTCATTTGAATAATATTTAGGTCATTTTGTGCATCCCAACGCATATTATAAGCACTTTTTGTTCTTAACCAACATAGTTCATCCAATAAGTGCATTTGTGTCATTGGATTGACATTTAGGTCATTTTGTGTATCTCAAGGCTTATTCTAATCTATTTTCGTTTTAAAGCAGTGTAATTCAACCAAAAAGTGCATTTGTGTCATTGGATTAACATTTACGTCTTTTTCTGCATCCCAAGGTTTGTTCTAATCACTTTTCGTTCTTAAGCGATGTATTTCATCCAAAAAGTGTGTTGGTGTTATTTGATTAACATTTAGGTCATTTTGTGCATCCCAAGGCATATTATAATCCATTTTCGTTCTTAAGGAATGTATTTCATCCAAAAAGTGTGTTTCTGTCAGACAATTGACACTTACATCATTTTGTGCATCCCAAGGCTTAGTCTTATCCATTTTCATTCTTAAAGAATGTATCTCATCCAAAAAGTGTGTTTGAGTCATTGGATTAACATTTACGTCATATTGTGCATCCCAAGGATTACTCTAGTCACTTTTTGTTCTTAAGAAATGTATTTGATCCAAAAAGTGGGTTTGTGTCATTGGAATAACATTTACTTCATTTTGTGCATCCCAAGGCTTATTCTAATCACTTTTGGTTCTTAAGGAATGTATTTCACTTAAAAAGTGCGTTTCTGTCATTTCATTAACATTTAGGTCATTTTGTGCATCCCAACGCTTATTCTAAGCACTTTTTGTTCCTAACCAATATAGTTCGTCCAATAAGTGCATTTGTGTCCTTAGATTAACATTTAGGTCTCTTTGTGCATCTCACGGCTTATTCTAATCAACTTCGTTCTAAAGCAGTGTAGTTCATCCAATAAGTGCATTTGTGTCATTGGATTAACATTTACGTCATATTGTGCATCCCAAGGTTTATTTTAATCACTTTTCGTTCTTAAGCAATGTATTTTATCTAAAAAGTGTGTTGGTGTTATTGGATTAACATTTAGGTCATTTTGTGCGTCCCAAGGCATATTATAATCCATTTTCATTCTAAAGGAATGTATTTCATCCAAAAAGTGTGTTTATGTCATTAGATTAACATTTACATCATTTTGTGCATCCCAAGGCTTATTCTTATCCATTTTCATTCTTACAGAATGTATCTCATCCAAAAAGTGCGTTTGTGTCATTGGAATAACATTTACGTAATTTTGCGCATCCCAAGACTTTTTCTAATCACTTTTGGTTCTTAAGAAACGTATTTCATTTAAAAAGTGTGTTTGTGTCATTTGATTAACATTTAGGTCATTTTGTGCATCCCAACGCATATTCTAAGCACTTTTCGTTCTTAACCGACATAGTTCGTCGAATAAGTGCATTTGTGTCATTGGATTGACATTTAGGTCATTTTGTGTATCTCAAGGCTTATTCTAATCTATTTTCGTTTTAAAGAAGTGTAATTCAGCCAAAAAGTGCATTTGTGTCATTGGATTAACATTTACGTCTTTTTGTGCATCCCAAGGTTTGTTCTAATCACTTTTCGTTCTTAAGCAATGTATTTCATCCAAAAAGTCTGTTGGTGTTATTGGATTAACATTTAGGTCAATTTGTGCATCCCGAGGCATATTATAATCCATTTTCGTTCTTAAGGAATGTATTTCATCCAAAAAGTGTGTTTGTGTCAGTCAATTGACACTTACATCATTTTGTGCATCCCAAGGATTATTCTATTCCATTTTCATTCTTAAAGAATGTATCTCATCCAAAAAGTGTGTTTGAGTCATTGGATTAACATTTACGTCATATTGTGCATCCCAAGGATTACTCTAGTCACTTTTGGTTCTAAAGGAATGTATTTCATTTAAAAAGTTCGTTTGTGTAATTTCATTAACATTTAGGTCATTTTGTGCATCCCAACGCTTATTCTAAGCACTTTTTGTTCCTAACCAATATAGTTCGTCCAATAAGTGCATTTGTG
Organism: Cicer cuneatum; assembly: GCA_037974295.1. Taxonomy (NCBI): domain Eukaryota; kingdom Viridiplantae; phylum Streptophyta; class Magnoliopsida; order Fabales; family Fabaceae; genus Cicer; species Cicer cuneatum. The sequence continues at coordinate 20,760,614 of JBBPBO010000002.1, read as the reverse complement.
TCCTTAGATTAACATTTAGGTCTCTTTGTGCATCTCACGGCTTATTCTAATCCATCTTCATTCTAAAGCAGTGTAGTTCATCCAATAAGTGCATTTGTGTCATTGGATTAACATTTACGTGATTTTGAGCATCCCAAGGTTTATTGTAATCACTTTTCGTTCTTAAGCAATGTATTTCATCTAAAAAGTGTATTGCTGTTATTGGATTAACATTTAGGTCATTTTGTGTGTCCCAAGGCATATTATAATCTATTCTCATTCTAAAGGAATGTATTTCATCCAAAAAGTGTGTTTGTGTCATTAGATTTACATTTACGTCATTTTGTGCATCCCAAGGCTTATTCTTATCCATTTTCATTCTTAAAGAATGTATCTCATCCAAAAAGTGTGTTTGAGTCATTGGATTAACTTTTACGTCATTTTGTGCATCCCAAGGATTATTCTAGTCACTTTTCGTTCTTAAGAAATGTATTTGATCCAAAAACTGCGTTTGTGTCATTGGAATAACATTTACGTCATTTTGAGCATCCCAAGGCTTATTCTAATCACTTTTCGTTCTTAAGAAATGTATTGCATCCAAAAAGTGTATTTGTGTCATTGGAATAACATTTACGTAATTTTGTGCATCCCAAGGCTTTTTCTAATCACTTTTGGTTCTTAAGAAATGTATTTCATTTAAAAAGTGTGTTCGTGTCATTTGATTAACATTTAGGTCATTTTGTGCATCCCAACGCATATTCTAAGCAATTTTTGTTCTTAACCAACATAGTTCAGCCAAAAAGTGCATTTGTGTCATTGGATTAACATTTATGTCTTTTTGTGCATCCCAAGGTTTATTCTAATCACTTTTCGTTCTTAAGCAATGTATTTCATCCAAAAAGTGTGTTGCTGTTATTGGATTAACACTTAGGTCATTTTGTGCATCCCAAGGCATATTATAATCCATTTTCGTTCTTAAGGAATGTATTTCATCCAAAAAGTGTTTTTGTGTCAGTAAATCAACACTTACGTCATTTTGTGCATCCCAAGCCTTATTCTTATCCATTTTCATTCTTAAGGAATGTATTTCATACAAAAAGTGTGTTTGAGTCGTTGGATTAACATTTACGTCATTTTGTGCATCCAAAGGCTTATTCTTAAGCATTTTCATTCATAAGGAATGTATCTCATCCAAAAAGTGTGTTTGAGTCATTGGATTAACATTTACGTCATTTTGTACATCCCAAGGATTATTGTAATCACTTTTCGTTCTTAAGAAATGTATTTGATCCAAAAAGTGCGTTTGTGTCATTGGAATAACATTTACGTCATTTTGTGCATCCCAAGGCTTACTCTAATCACTTTTCGTTCTTAAGGAATGTATCTCATCCAAAAAGAGTGTTTGAGTCATTGGGTTAACATTTACGTCATTTTGTGCATCCCAAGGATTATTCTAATCACTTTTCGCTCTTAAGGAATGTATTTCATCCAAAAAGTTTGTTTGACTCATTGGATTAACATTTACGTCATTTTGTGCATCCAAAGGCTTATTCTAATCACTTTTCATTCTTAAGAAATTTATTTGATCCAAAAAGTGTGTTTGTATCATTTCATTAACATTTATGCATCCCAACGCTTATTATAAGCACTTTTTGTTCTAAACCAACATAGTTCATCCAATAAGTGCATTTGTGTCATTGGATTAAGATTCAGGTTATTTTGTGGATCTCAAGGCTTATTCTAATCCATTTTCGTTTTAAAGCAGTGTACTTCAGCCAAAAAGTGCATTTGTGTCATTGGATTAACATTTACGTCTTTTTGTGCATCCCAAGGTTTATTCTAATCGCTATTCGTTCTGAAGCAATGTATTTCATCGAAAAAGTGTGTTGGTGTTATTGGATTAACATTTAGGTCATTTTGTGCATCCCAAGTCATATTATAATCCATTTTCGTTCTTAAGGAATGTATTTCATCCAAAAAGTGTGTTTGTGTCAGTAAATTAACACTTACGTCATTTTGTGCATCCCAATGCTTATTCTTATCCATTTTCATTCTTAAAGAATGTATCCCATCCAAAAAAGGTGTTTGAGTCATTGGATTAACATTTACATCATTTTGTGCATCCTAAGGCTTATTCTAATCACTTTGGGTTCTTAAGGAATGTATTTCATTTAAAAAGTGCGTTTGTGTCATTTCATTAACATTTAGGTCATTTTATGTATCCCAACGCTTATTCTAAGCACTTTTTGTTCTTAACCAACATAATTCATCCAATAAGTGCATTTGTGTCATTAGATTAACATTTAGGTCACTTTGTGCATCTCAAGGCTTATTCTAATCCAACTTCGTTCTAAAGCAGTGTAGTTCATCCAATAAGTGCATTTGTGTCATTGGATTAACATTTACGTCATTTTGTGCATCCCAAGGTTTATTCTAAACACTTTTGGTTCTTAAGCAATGTATTTCATCTAAAAAGTGTGTTGGTGTTATTGGATTAACATTTAGGTCATTTTGTGCGTCCCAAGGCATATTATAATCCATTTTCATTCTTAAGGAATGTATTTCATCAAAAAAGTGCGTTTGTGTCATTAGATTTACATTTACGTCCTTTTGTGCAACCCAAGGCTTATTCTATACCATTTTCATTCTAAAAGAATGTATCTCATCCAAAAAGTGTGTTTGAGTCATTGGATTAACATTTACGTCATTTTGTGCATCCCAAGGCTTATTCTAATCACTTTTCGTTCATAAGGAATGTATTTCATTTAAAAAGTGCGTTTGTGTCATTTCATTAATATTTAGGTCATTTTGTGTATCCCAACGCTTATTCTAAGCACTTTTTGTTCTTAACCAACATAGTTCATCCAATAAGTGCATTTGTGTCGTTAGATTAACATTTAGGTCACTTTGTGCATCTCAAGGCTTATTCTAATCCAACTTCGTTCTAAAGCAGTGTAGTTCATCCAATAAGTGCATTTGTGTCATTGGATTAACATTTACGTCATTTTGTGCATCCCAAGGTTTATTCTAATCACTTTTGGTTCTTAAGCAATGTATTTCATCTAAAAAGTATGTTGGTGTGATTGGATTAACATTTGGTCATTTAGTGCGTCCCAAGGCATATTATAATCCATTTTCAATCTTAAGGAATGTATTTCACCCAAAAAGTGTGTTTGTGTTAGTAAATTAACACATACGTCATTTTGTGCATCCCAAGGCTTATTCTTATCCATTTTCATTCTAAAAGAATGTATCTCATCCAAAAAGTGTGCTTGAGTCATTGGATTAACATTTACGTCATTTTGTGCATCGCAAGGTTTATTGTTAACCATTTGCATTCATAAGGAATGTATCTCATCCAAAAAGTGTGTTTGAGTCATTGGATTAACATTTATGTCATTTTTACATCCCAAGGATTATTGTAATCAATTTTCGTTCTTAAGAAATGTATTTGATCCAAAAAGTGAGTTTGTGTCATTCGAATAATATTTACGTCATTTTGTGCATCCCAAGGCTTACTCTAATCACTTTTCGTTCTAAAGGAATGTATCTCATCCAAAAAGAGTGTTTGAGTCATTGGATTAACGTTTACGTCATTTTGTGCATCCCAAAGATTATTCTAATCACTTTTCGCTCTTAAGGAATGTATTTCATCCAAAAAGTGTGTTTGAGTCATTGGATTAACATTTACGTCATTTTGTGGATCCAAAGGCTTATTCTGATCACTTTTCGTTCTTAAGAAATTTATTTGATCCAAAAAGTGCGTTTGTATCATTGGAATAACATTTACGTCATTTTGTGGATCCCAAGGCTTATTCTAATGACTTTTGGTTCTTAAGGAATGTATTTAATTTAAAAAGTGCGTTTGTGTCATTTCATAAACATTTAGGTCATTTTATGTATCCCAACGCTTATTCCAAGCACTTTTTGTTCTTAACCAACATAGTTCATCCAATAAGTGCATTTGTGTCATTAGATTAACATTTAGGTTACTTTGTGCATCTCAAGGCTTATTCTAATCCAACTTCGTTCTAAAGCAGTGTAGTTCATCCAATAAGTGCATTTGTGTCATTCGATTAACATTTACGTCATTTTGTGCATCCCAAGGTTTATTCTAATCACTTTTGGTTCTTAAGCAATGTATTTCATCTAAAAAGTGTGTTGGTGTTATTGCATTAACATTTAGGTCATTTTGTGGGTCCTAAGGCATATTATAATCCATTTTCGTTCTTAAAGAATGTATTTCATCCAAAAAGTGCATTTGTGTCATTAGATTTACATTTACGTCCTTTTGTGCATCCCAAGGCTTATTCTTATCCATTTTCATTATTAAAAATGTATCTCATCCAAAAAGTGTGTTTGAGTCATTGGATTAACATTTACGTCATTTTGTGCATCCCAAGGCTTATTCTAATCACTTTTCGTTCATAAGGAATGTATTTCATTTAAAAAGTGCGTTTGTGTCATTTGATTAACATTTAGGTCATTTTGTGTATCCCAACGCTTATTCTAAGAACTTTTTGTTTTTAACCAACATAGTTCATCCAATAAGTGCATTTCTATCGTTAGATTAACATTTAGGTCACTTTGTGCATCTCAAGGCTTATTCTAATCCAAATTCGTTCTAAAGCTGTGTAGTTCATCCAATAAGTGCATTTGTGTCATTCGATTAACATTTACGTCATTTTGTGCATCCCAAGGTTTATTCTAATCACTTTTGGTTCTTAAGCAATGTATTTCATCTAAAATGTGTGTTTGTGTTATTGGATTAACATTTAGGTCATTTTGTGGGTCCCAAGGCATATTATAATCCATTTTCGTTCTTAAGGAATGTATTTCATCCAAAAAGTGCATTTGTGTCATTAGATTTACATTTACGTCCTTTTGTGCATCCCAAGGCTTATTCTTATCCATTTTCATTCTTAAAGAATGTATCTCATCCAAAAAGTGTGTTTGAGTCATGGGATTAACATTTACGTCATTTTGTGCATCCCAAAGCTTATTCTAATCACTTTTCGTTCTTAAGGAATGTATTTCATTTAAAAAGTGCGTTTGTGTCATTTCATTAACATTTAGGTCATTTTGTGTATCCCAACGCTTATTCTAAGCACTTTTTGTTCTTAACCAACATAGTTCATCCAATAAATGCATTTCTGTCGTTAGATTAACATTTAGGTCACTTTGTGCATCTCAAGGCTTATTCTAAACCAACTTCGTTCTAAAGCAGTGTAGTTCATCCAATAAGTGCATTTGTGTCATTGGATTAACATTTACGTCATTTTGTGCATCCCAAGGTTTATTCTAATCACTTTTGGTTCTTAAGCAATGTATTTCATCTAAAAAGTGTGTTGGTGTTATTGGATTAACATTTGGTCATTTAGTGCGTCCCAAGGCATATTATAATCCATTTTCGTTCTTAAGGAATGTATTTCATCCAAAAGGTGCGTTTGTGTCATTAGATTTACATTTACGTCATTTTGTGCATCCCAAGGCTTATTCTTATCCATTTTCATTATAAAAGAATGTATCTCATCCAAAAAGTGTGTTTGAGTCATTGGATTAACATTTACGTCATTTTGTGCATCGCAAGGTTTATTCTTAACCATTTGCATTCATAAGGAATGTATCTCATCCAAAAAGTGTGTTTGAGTCATTGGATTAACATTTACGTCATTTTGTACATCCCAAGGATTATTGTAATCACTTTTCGTTCTTAACAAATGTATTTGATCCAAAAAGGAGGTTTGTGTCATTCGAATAACATTTACGTCATTTTGTGCATCCCAAGGCTTACTCTTATCACTTTTCGTTCTAAAGGAATGTATCTCATCCAAAAAGAGTGTTTGAGTCATTGGATTAACATTTACGTCATTTTGTGGATCCAAAGGCTTATTCTGATCACTTTTCGTTCTTAAGAAATTTATTTGATCCAAAAAGTGCGTTTGTGTCATTGGAATAACATTTACGTCATTTTGTGCATCCCAAGGCTTATTCTAATGACTTTTGGTTCTTAAGGAATGTATTTCATTTAAAAAGTGCGTTTGTGTCATTTCATAAACATTTAGGTCATTTTATGTATCCCAACGCTTATTCCAAGCACTTTTTGTTCTTAACCAACATAGTTCATCCAATAAGTGCATTTGTGTCATTAGATTAACATTTAGGTTACTTTGTGCATCTCAAGGCGTATTCTAATCCAACTTCGTTCTAAAGCAGTGTAGTTCATCCAATAAGTGCATTTGTGTCATTCGATTAACATTTACGTCATTTTGTGCATCCCAAGGTTTATTCTAATCACTTTTGGTTCTTAAGCAATGTATTTCATCTAAAAAGTGTGTTGGTGTTATTGGATTAACATTTGGTCATTTAGTGCGTCCCAAGGCATATTATAATCCATTTTCGTTCTTAAGGAATGTATTTCATCCAAAAAGTGCATTTGTGTCATTAGATTTACATTTACGTCATTTTGTGCATCCCAAGGCTTATTCTTATCCATTTTCATTCTTAAAGAATGTATCTCATCCAAAAAGTGTGTTTGAGTCATTGGATTAACATTTACGTCATTTTGTGCATCCCAAGGCTTATTCTAATCACTTTTCGTTCATAAGGAATGTATTTCATTTAAAAAGTGCGTTTGTGTCATTTGATTAACATTTAGGTCATTTTGTGTATCCCAACGCTTATTCTAAGAACTTTTTGTTCTTAACCAACATAGTTCATCCAATAAGTGCATTTCGGTCGTTAGATTAACATTTAGGTCACTTTGTGCATCTCAAGGCTTATTCTAATCCAACTTCGTTCTAAAGCAGTGTAGTTCATCCAATAAGTGCATTTGTGTCATTGGATTAACATTTACGTCATTTTGTGCATCCCAAGGTTTATTCTAATCACTTTTGGTTCTTAAGCAATGTATTTCATCTAAAAAGTGTGTTGGTGTTATTGGATTAACATTTGGTCATTTAGTGCGTCCCAAGGCATATTATAATCCATTTTCGTTCTTAAGGAATGTATTTCATCCAAAAAGTGCGTTTGTGTCATTAGATTTACATTTACGTCATTTTGTGCATCCCAAGGCTTATTCTTATCCATTTTCATTATAAAAGAATGTATCTCATCCAAAAAGTGTGTTTGAGTCATTGGATTAACATTTACGTCATTTTGTGCATCGCAAGGTTTATTCTTAACCATTTGCATTCATAAGGAATGTATCTCATCCAAAAAGTGTGTTTGAGTCATTGGATTAACATTTACGTCATTTTGTACATCCCAAGGATTATTGTAATCACTTTTCGTTCTTAACAAATGTATTTGATCCAAAAAGGAGGTTTGTGTCATTCGAATAACATTTACGTCATTTTGTGCATCCCAAGGCTTACTCTTATCACTTTTCGTTCTAAAGGAATGTATGTCATCCAAAAAGAGTGTTTGAGTCATTGGATTAACATTTACGTCATTTTGTGCATCCCAAGGATTATTCTAATCATTTTTTGCTCTTAAGGAATGTATTTCGTCCAAAAAGTGTGTTTGAGTCATTGGATTAACATTTACGTCATTTTGTGCATCCAAAGGCTTATTCTAATCAATTTTCGTTCTTAAGAAATTTATTTGATCCAAAAAGTGCGTTTGTGTCATTGGAATAACATTTACGTCATTTTGTGCATCCCAAGGCTTATTCTAATCACTTTTGGTTCTTAAGGAATGTATTTCATTTAAAAAGTGCGTTTGTGTCATTTCATTAACATTTAGGTCATTTTGTGTATCCCAACGCTTATTCTAAGCACTTTTTGTTCTTAACCGACATAGTTCATCCAATAAGTGCATTTGTGTCATTAGATTAACATTTAGGTCACTTTGTGCATCTCAAGGCTTATTCTAATCCAACTTCGTTCTAAAGCAGTGTAGTTCATCCAATAAGTGCATTTGTGATGTTGAATTAACATTTACGTCATTTTATGCATCCAAAGGTTTATTCTAATCACTTTTGGTTCTTAAGCAATGTATTTCATCTAAAAAGTGTGTTGGTGTTATTGGATTAACATTTAGGTCATTTTGTGCGTCCCAAGGCATATTATAATCCATTTTCGTTCTTAAGGAATGTATTTCATCCAAAAAGTGCATTTGTGTCATTAGATTTACATTTACGTCATTTTGTGCATCCCAAGGCTTATTCTTATCCATTTTCATTCTTAAAGAATGTATCTCATCCAAAAAGTGTGTTTGAGTAATTGGATTAACATTTACGTCATTTTGTGCATCCAAAGGCTTATTCTAATCACTTTTCGTTCATAAGGAATGTATTTCATTTAAAAAGTGCGTTTGTGTCATTTGATTAACATTTAGGTCATTTTGTGTATCCCAACGCTTATTCTAAGAACTTTTTGTTCTTAACCAACATAGTTCATCCAATAAGTGCATTTCTGTCGTTAGATTAACATTTAGGTCACTTTGTGCATCTCAAGGCTTATTCTAATCCAACTTCGTTCTAAAGCAGTGTAGTTCATCCAATAAGTGCATTTGTGTCATTGGATTAACATTTACGTCATTTTGTGCATCCCAAGGTTTATTCTAATCACTTTTGGTTCTTAAGCAATGTATTTCATCTAAAAAGTGTGTTGGTGTTATTGGATTATCATTTGGTCATTTAGTGCGTCCCAAGGCATATTATAATCCATTTTCGTTCTTAAGGAATGTATTTCATCCAAAAAGTGCGTTTGTGTCATTAGATTTACATTTACGTCATTTTGTGCATCCCAAGGCTTATTCTTATCCATTTTCATTATAAAAGAATGTATCTCATCCAAAAAGTGTGTTTGAGTCATTGGATTAACATTTACGTCATTTTGTGCATCGCAAGGTTTATTCTTAACCATTTGCATTCATAAGGAATGTATCTCATCCAAAAAGTGTGTTTGAGTCATTGGATTAACATTTACGTCATTTTGTACATCCCAAGGATTATTGTAATCACTTTTCGTTTTTAACAAATGTATTTGATCCAAAAAGGAGGTTTGTGTCATTCGAATAACATTTACGTCATTTTGTGCATCCCAAGGCTTACTCTTATCACTTTTCGTTCTAAAGGAATGTATCTCATCCAAAAAGAGTGTTTGAGTCATTGGATTAACATTTACGTCATTTTGTGCATCCCAAGGATTATTCTAATCATTTTTCGCTCTTAAGGAATGTATTTCGTCCAAAAAGTGTGTTTGAGTCATTGGATTAACATTTACGTCATTTTGTGCATCCAAAGGCTTATTCTAATCAATTTTCGTTCTTAAGAAATTTATTTGATCCAAAAAGTGCGTTTGTGTCATTGGAATAACATTTACGTCATTTTGTACATCCCAAGGCTTATTCTAATCACTTTTGGTTCTTAAGGAATGTATTTCATTTAAAAAGTGCGTTTGTGTCATTTCATTAACATTTAGGTCATTTTGTGTATCCCAACGCTTATTCTAAGCACTTTTTGTTCTTAACCGACATAGTTCATCCAATAAGTGCATTTGTGTCATTAGATTAACATTTAGGTCACTTTGTGCATCTCAAGGCTTATTCTAATCCAACTTCGTTCTAAAGCAGTGTAGTTCATCCAATAAGTTCATTTGTGATGTTGAATTAACATTTACGTCATTTTATGCATCCAATGGTTTATTCTAATCACTTTTGGTTCTTAAGCAATGTATTTCATCTAAAAAGTGTGTTGGTGTTATTGGATTAACATTTAGGTCATTTTGTGCGTCCCAAGGCATATTATAATCCATTTTCGTTCTTAAGGAATGTATTTCATCCAAAAAGTGCATTTGTGCCATTAGATTTACATTTACGTCATTTTGTGCATCCCAAGGCTTATTCTTATCCATTTTCATTCTTAAAGAATGTATCTCATCCAAAAAGTGTGTTTGAGTAATTGGATTAACATTTACGTCATTTTGTGCATCCAAAGGCTTATTCTAATCACTTTTCGTTCATAAGGAATGTATTTCATTTAAAAAGTGCGTTTGTGTCATTTGATTAACATTTAGGTCATTTTGTGTATCCCAACGCTTATTCTAAGAACTTTTTGTTCTTAACCAACATAGTTCATCCAATAAGTGCATTTCTGTCGTTAGATTAACATTTAGGTCACTTTGTGCATCTCAAGGCTTATTCTAATCCAACTTCGTTCTAAAGTAGTGTAGTTCATCCAATAAGTGCATTTGTGTCATTCGATTAACATTTACGTCATTTTGTGCATCCCAAGGTTTATTCTAATCACTTTTGGTTCTTAAGCAATGTATTTCATCTAAAAAGTGTGTTGGTGTTATTGGATTAACATTTAGGTCATTTTGTACGTCCCAAGGCATATTATAATCCATTTTCGTTCTTAAGGAAGGTATTTCATCCAAAAAGTGCGTTTGTGTGATTAGATTTACATTTACGTCCTTTTGTGCATCCCAAGGCTTATTCTATCCATTTTCATTCTTAAAGAATGTATCTCATCCAAAAAGTGTGTTTGAGTTATTGGATTAACATTTACGTCATTTTGTGCATCCCAAGGCTTATTCTAATCACTTTTCGTTCTTAAGGAATGTATTTCATTTAAAAAGTGCGTTTGTGTCATTTCATTAACATTTAGGTCATTTTGTGTATCCCAACGGTTATTCTAAGCACTTTTTGTTCTTAACCGACATAGTTCATCCAATAAGTGCATTTGTGTCATTAGATTAAGATTTAGGTCACTTTGTGCATCTCAAGGTTTATTCTAATCCAACTTCGTTCTAAAGCAGTGTAGTTCATCCAATAAGTGCATTTGTGTCATTGGATTAACATTTACGTCATTTTGTGCATCCCAAGGTTTATTCTAATCACTTTTGGTTCTTAAGCAATGTATTTCATCTAAAAAGTGTGTTGGTGTTATTGGATTAACATTTAGGTCATTTTGTGCGTCCCAAGGCATATTATAATCCATTTTCGTTCTTATGGAATGTATTTCATCCAAAAAGTGCGTTTGTGTTATTAGATTTACATTTATGTCCTTTTGTGCATCCTAAGGCTTATTCTATCCATTTTCATTCTTAAAGAATGTATCTCATCCAAAAAGTGTGTTTGAGTCATTGGATTAACATTTACGTCATTTTGTGCATCCCAAGGCTTATTCTATTCACTTTTCGTTCTTAAGGAATGTATTTCATTTAAAAAGTGCGTTTGTGTCATTTCATTAACATTTAGGTCATTTTGTGTATCCCAACGGTTATTCTAAGCACTTTTTGTTCTTAACCCACATAGTTCATCCAATAAGTGCATTTGTGTCATTAGATTAACATTTAGGTCACTTTGTGCATCTCAAGGCTTATTCTAATCCAACTTCGTTCTAATGCAGTGTAGTTCATCCATAAGTGCATTTGTGTCATTGGATTAACATTTACATCATTTTGTGCATCCCAAGGTTTATTCTAATCACTTTTGGTTCTTAAGCAATGTATTTCATCTAAAAAGTGTGTTGGTGTTGTTGGATTAACATTTGGTCATTTAGTGCGTCCCAAGGCATATTATAATCCATTTTCGTTCTTAAGGAATGTATTTCATCTAAAAAGTGTGTTTGTGTTAGTAAATTAACACATACGTCATTTTGTGCATCCCAAGGCTTATTCTTATCCATTTGCATTCTAAAAGAATGTATCTCATCCAAAAAGTGTGTTTGAGTCATTGGATTAACATTTACGTCATTTTGTGCATCGCAAGGTTTATTCTTAACCATTTGCATTCATAAGGAATGTATCTCATCCAAAAAGTGTGTTTGAGTCATTGGATTAACATTTACGTCATTTTGTACATCCCAAGGATTATTGTAATCACTTTTCGTTCTTAACAAATGTATTTGATCCAAAAAGGAGGTTTGTGTCATTCGAATAACATTTACGTCATTTTGTGCATCCCAAAGCTTACTCTTATCACTTTTCGTTCTAAAGGAATGTATCTCATCCAAAAAGAGTGTTTGAGTCATTGGATTAACATTTACGTCATTTTGTGCATCCCATGGTTTATTCTAATCACTTTTGGTTCTTAAGCAATGTATTTCATCTAAAAAGTGTGTTGGTGTTATTGGATTAACATTTAGGTCATTTTGTACGTCCCAAGGCATATTATAATCCATTTTCGTTCTTAAGGAAGGTATTTCATCCAAAAAGTGCGTTTGTGTGATTAGATTTACATTTACGTCCTTTTGTGCATCCCAAGGCATATTCTATCCATTTTCATTCTTAAAGAATGTATCTCATCCAAAAAGTGTGTTTGAGTTATTGGATTAACATTTACGTCATTTTGTGCATCCCAAGGCTTATTCTAATCACTTTTCGTTCTTAAGGAATGTATTTCATTTAAAAAGTGCGTTTGTGTCATTTCATTAACATTTAGGTCATTTTGTGTATCCCAACGGTTATTCTAAGCACTTTTTGTTCTTAACCGACATAGTTCATCCAATAAGTGCATTTGTGTCATTAGATTAAGATTTAGGTCACTTTGTGCATCTCAAGGCTTATTCTAATCCAACTTCGTTCTAAAGCAGTGTAGTTCATCCAATAAGTGCATTTGTGTCATTGGATTAACATTTACGTCATTTTGTGCATCCCAAGGTTTATTCTAATCACTTTTGGTTCTTAAGCAATGTATTTCATCTAAAAAGTGTGTTGGTGTTATTGGATTAACATTTAGGTCATTTTGTGAGTCCCAAGGCATATTATAATCCATTTTCGTTCTTATGGAATGTATTTCATCCAAAAAGTGCGTTTGTGTTATTAGATTTACATTTATGTCCTTTTGTGCATCCTAAGGCTTATTCTATCCATTTTCATTCTTAAAGAATGTATCTCATCCAAAAAGTGTGTTTGAGTCATTGGATTAACATTTACGTCATTTTGTGCATCCCAAGGCTTATTCTAATCACATTTCGTTCTTAAGGAATGTATTTCATTTAAAAAGTGCGTTTGTGTCATTTCATAAACATTTAGGTCATTTTATGTATCCCAACGCTTATTGTAAGCACTTTTTGTTCTTAACCAACATAGTTCATCCAATAAGTGCATTTGTGTCATTAGATTAACATTTAGGTCACTTTGTGCATCTCAAGGCTTATTCTAATCCATCTTCGTTCTAAAGCAGTGTAGTTCATCCATAAGTGCATTTGTGTCATTGGATTAACATTTACGTCATTTTGTGCATCCCAAGGTTTATTCTAATCACTTTTGGTTCTTAAGCAATGTATTTCATCTAAAAAGTGTGTTGGTGTTCTTGGATTAACATTTAGGTCATTTTGTGCGTCCCAAGGCATATTATAATCCATTTTCGTTCTTAAGGAATGTATTTCATCCAAAAAGTGCGTTTGTGTTATTAGATTTACATTTACGTCCTTTTGTGCATCCTAAGGCTTATTCTATCCATTTTCATTCTTAAAGAATGTATCTCATCCAAAAAGTGTGTTTGAGTCATTGGATTAACATTTACGTCATTTTGTGCATCCCAAGGCTTATTCTATTTACTTTTCGTTCTTAAGGAATGTATTTCATTTAAAAAGTGCGTTTGTGTCATTTCATTAACATTTAGGTCATTTTGTGTATCCCAACGCTTATTCTAAGCACTTTTTGTTCTTAACCCACATAGTTCATCCAATAAGTGCATTTGTGTCATTAGATTAACATTTAGGTCACTTTGTGCATCTCAAGGCTTATTCTAATCCAACTTCGTTCTAAAGCAGTGTAGTTCATCCATAAGTGCATTTGTGTCATTGGATTAACATTTACATCATTTTGTGCATCCCAAGGTTTATTCTAATCACTTTTGGTTCTTAAGCAATGTATTTCATCTAAAAAGTGTGTTGGTGTTGTTGGATTAACATTTGGTCATTTAGTGCGTCCCAAGGCATATTATAATCCATTTTCGTTCTTAAGGAATGTATTTCATCTAAAAAGTGTGTTTGTGTTAGTAAATTAACACATACGTCATTTTGTGCATCCCAAGGCTTATTCTTATCCATTTTCATTCTAAAAGAATGTATCTCATCCAAAAAGTGTGTTTGAGTCATTGGATTAACATTTACGTCATTTTGTGCATCGCAAGGTTTATTCTTAACCATTTGCATTCATAAGGAATGTATCTCATCCAAAAAGTGTGTTTGAGTCATTGGATTAACATTTACGTCATTTTGTACATCCCAAGGATTATTGTAATCACTTTTCGTTCTTAACAAATGTATTTGATCCAAAAAGGAGGTTTGTGTCATTCGAATAACATTTACGTCATTTTGTGCATCCCAAAGCTTAGTCTTATCACTTTTCGTTCTAAAGGAATGTATCTCATCCAAAAAGAGTGTTTGAGTCATTGGATTAACATTTACGTCATTTTGTGCATCCCAAGGTTTATTCTAATCACTTTTGGTTCTTAAGCAATGTATTTCATCTAAAAAGTGTGTTGGTGTTATTGGATTAACATTTAGGTCATTTTGTACGTCCCAAGGCATATTATAATCCATTTTCGTTCTTAAGGAAGGTATTTCATCCAAAAAGTGCGTTTGTGTGATTAGATTTACATTTACGTCCTTTTGTGCATCCCAAGGCTTATTCTATCCATTTTCATTCTTAAAGAATGTATCTCATCCAAAAAGTGTGTTTGAGTTATTGGATTAACATTTACGTCATTTTGTGCATCCCAAGGCTTATTCTAATCACTTTTCGTTCTTAAGGAATGTATTTCATTTAAAAAGTGCGTTTGTGTCATTTCATTAACATTTAGGTCATTTTGTGTATCCCAACGGTTATTCTAAGCACTTTTTGTTCTTAACCGACATAGTTCATCCAATAAGTGCATTTGTGTCATTAGATTAAGATTTAGGTCACTTTGTGCATCTCAAGGTTTATTCTAATCCAACTTCGTTCTAAAGCAGTGTAGTTCATCCAATAAGTGCATTTGTGTCATTGGATTAACATTTACGTCATTTTGTGCATCCCAAGGTTTATTCTAATCACTTTTGGTTCTTAAGCAATGTATTTCATCTAAAAAGTGTGTTGGTGTTATTGGATTAACATTTAGGTCATTTTGTGCGTCCCAAGGCATATTATAATCCATTTTCGTTCTTATGGAATGTATTTCATCCAAAAAGTGCGTTTGTGTTATTAGATTTACATTTATGTCCTTTTGTGCATCCTAAGGCTTATTCTATCCATTTTCATTCTTAAAGAATGTATCTCATCCAAAAAGTGTGTTTGAGTCATTGGATTAACATTTACGTCATTTTGTGCATCCCAAGGCTTATTCTATTCACTTTTCGTTCTTAAGGAATGTATTTCATTTAAAAAGTGCGTTTGTGTCATTTCATTAACATTTAGGTCATTTTGTGTATCCCAACGGTTATTCTAAGCACTTTTTGTTCTTAACCCACATAGTTCATCCAATAAGTGCATTTGTGTCATTAGATTAACATTTAGGTCACTTTGTGCATCTCAAGGCTTATTCTAATCCAACTTCGTTCTAATGCAGTGTAGTTCATCCATAAGTGCATTTGTGTCATTGGATTAACATTTACATCATTTTGTGCATCCCAAGGTTTATTCTAATCACTTTTGGTTCTTAAGCAATGTATTTCATCTAAAAAGTGTGTTGGTGTTGTTGGATTAACATTTGGTCATTTAGTGCGTCCCAAGGCATATTATAATCCATTTTCGTTCTTAAGGAATGTATTTCATCTAAAAAGTGTGTTTGTGTTAGTAAATTAACACATACGTCATTTTGTGCATCCCAAGGCTTATTCTTATCCATTTGCATTCTAAAAGAATGTATCTCATCCAAAAAGTGTGTTTGAGTCATTGGATTAACATTTACGTCATTTTGTGCATCGCAAGGTTTATTCTTAACCATTTGCATTCATAAGGAATGTATCTCATCCAAAAAGTGTGTTTGAGTCATTGGATTAACATTTACGTCATTTTGTACATCCCAAGGATTATTGTAATCACTTTTCGTTCTTAACAAATGTATTTGATCCAAAAAGGAGGTTTGTGTCATTCGAATAACATTTACGTCATTTTGTGCATCCCAAAGCTTACTCTTATCACTTTTCGTTCTAAAGGAATGTATCTCATCCAAAAAGAGTGTTTGAGTCATTGGATTAACATTTACGTCATTTTGTGCATCCCATGGTTTATTCTAATCACTTTTGGTTCTTAAGCAATGTATTTCATCTAAAAAGTGTGTTGGTGTTATTGGATTAACATTTAGGTCATTTTGTACGTCCCAAGGCATATTATAATCCATTTTCGTTCTTAAGGAAGGTATTTCATCCAAAAAGTGCGTTTGTGTGATTAGATTTACATTTACGTCCTTTTGTGCATCCCAAGGCATATTCTATCCATTTTCATTCTTAAAGAATGTATCTCATCCAAAAAGTGTGTTTGAGTTATTGGATTAACATTTACGTCATTTTGTGCATCCCAAGGCTTATTCTAATCACTTTTCGTTCTTAAGGAATGTATTTCATTTAAAAAGTGCGTTTGTGTCATTTCATTAACATTTAGGTCATTTTGTGTATCCCAACGGTTATTCTAAGCACTTTTTGTTCTTAACCGACATAGTTCATCCAATAAGTGCATTTGTGTCATTAGATTAAGATTTAGGTCACTTTGTGCATCTCAAGGCTTATTCTAATCCAACTTCGTTCTAAAGCAGTGTAGTTCATCCAATAAGTGCATTTGTGTCATTGGATTAACATTTACGTCATTTTGTGCATCCCAAGGTTTATTCTAATCACTTTTGGTTCTTAAGCAATGTATTTCATCTAAAAAGTGTGTTGGTGTTATTGGATTAACATTTAGGTCATTTTGTGAGTCCCAAGGCATATTATAATCCATTTTCGTTCTTATGGAATGTATTTCATCCAAAAAGTGCGTTTGTGTTATTAGATTTACATTTATGTCCTTTTGTGCATCCTAAGGCTTATTCTATCCATTTTCATTCTTAAAGAATGTATCTCATCCAAAAAGTGTGTTTGAGTCATTGGATTAACATTTACGTCATTTTGTGCATCCCAAGGCTTATTCTAATCACATTTCGTTCTTAAGGAATGTATTTCATTTAAAAAGTGCGTTTGTGTCATTTCATAAACATTTAGGTCATTTTATGTATCCCAACGCTTATTGTAAGCACTTTTTGTTCTTAACCAACATAGTTCATCCAATAAGTGCATTTGTGTCATTAGATTAACATTTAGGTCACTTTGTGCATCTCAAGGCTTATTCTAATCCATCTTCGTTCTAAAGCAGTGTAGTTCATCCATAAGTGCATTTGTGTCATTGGATTAACATTTACGTCATTTTGTGCATCCCAAGGTTTATTCTAATCACTTTTGGTTCTTAAGCAATGTATTTCATCTAAAAAGTGTGTTGGTGTTCTTGGATTAACATTTAGGTCATTTTGTGCGTCCCAAGGCATATTATAATCCATTTTCGTTCTTAAGGAATTTATTTCATCCAAAAAGTGCGTTTGTGTTATTAGATTTACATTTACGTCCTTTTGTGCATCCTAAGGCTTATTCTATCCATTTTCATTCTTAAAGAATGTATCTCATCCAAAAAGTGTGTTTGAGTCATTGGATTAACATTTACGTCATTTTGTGCATCCCAAGGCTTATTCTATTCACTTTTCGTTCTTAAGGAATGTATTTCATTTAAAAAGTGCGTTTGTGTCATTTCATTAACATTTAGGTCATTTTGTGTATCCCAACGCTTATTCTAAGCACTTTTTGTTCTTAACCCACATAGTTCATCCAATAAGTGCATTTGTGTCATTAGATTAACATTTAGGTCACTTTGTGCATCTCAAGGCTTATTCTAATCCAACTTCGTTCTAAAGCAGTGTAGTTCATCCATAAGTGCATTTGTGTCATTGGATTAACATTTACATCATTTTGTGCATCCCAAGGTTTATTCTAATCACTTTTGGTTCTTAAGCAATGTATTTCATCTAAAAAGTGTGTTGGTGTTGTTGGATTAACATTTGGTCATTTAGTGCGTCCCAAGGCATATTATAATCCATTTTCGTTCTTAAGGAATGTATTTCATCTAAAAAGTGTGTTTGTGTTAGTAAATTAACACATACGTCATTTTGTGCATCCCAAGGCTTATTCTTATCCATTTTCATTCTAAAAGAATGTATCTCATCCAAAAAGTGTGTTTGAGTCATTGGATTAACATTTACGTCATTTTGTGCATCGCAAGGTTTATTCTTAACCATTTGCATTCATAAGGAATGTATCTCATCCAAAAAGTGTGTTTGAGTCATTGGATTAACATTTACGTCATTTTGTACATCCCAAGGATTATTGTAATCACTTTTCGTTCTTAACAAATGTATTTGATCCAAAAAGGAGGTTTGTGTCATTCGAATAACATTTACGTCATTTTGTGCATCCCAAAGCTTACTCTTATCACTTTTCGTTCTAAAGGAATGTATCTCATCCAAAAAGAGTGTTTGAGTCATTGGATTAACATTTACATCATTTTGTGCATCCCATGGTTTATTCTAATCACTTTTGGTTCTTAAGCAATGTATTTCATCTAAAAAGTGTGTTGGTGTTATTGGATTAACATTTAGGTCATTTTGTACGTCCCAAGGCATATTATAATCCATTTTCGTTCTTAAGGAAGGTATTTCATCCAAAAAGTGCGTTTGTGTGATTAGATTTACATTTACGTCCTTTTGTGCATCCCAAGGCTTATTCTATCCATTTTCATTCTTAAAGAATGTATCTCATCCAAAAAGTGTGTTTGAGTTATTGGATTAACATTTACGTCATTTTGTGCATCCCAAGGCTTATTCTAATCACTTTTCGTTCTTAAGGAATGTATTTCATTTAAAAAGTGCGTTTGTGTCATTTCATTAACATTTAGGTCATTTTGTGTATCCCAACGGTTATTCTAAGCACTTTTTGTTCTTAACCGACATAGTTCATCCAATAAGTGCATTTGTGTCATTAGATTAAGATTTAGGTCACTTTGTGCATCTCAAGGCTTATTCTAATCCAACTTCGTTCTAAAGCAGTGTAGTTCATCCAATAAGTGCATTTTTGTCATTGGATTAACATTTACGTCATTTTGTGCATCCCAAGGTTTATTCTAATCACTTTTGGTTCTTAAGCAATGTATTTCATCTAAAAAGTGTGTTGGTGTTATTGGATTAACATTTAGGTCATTTTGTACGTCCCAAGGCATATTATAATCCATTTTCGTTCTTAAGGAAGGTATTTCATCCAAAAAGTGCGTTTGTGTGATTAGATTTACATTTACGTCCTTTTGTGCATCCCAAGGCTTATTCTATCCATTTTCATTCTTAAAGAATGTATCTCATCCAAAAAGTGTGTTTGAGTTATTGGATTAACATTTACGTCATTTTGTGCATCCCAAGGCTTATTCTAATCACTTTTCGTTCTTAAGGAATGTATTTCATTTAAAAAGTGCGTTTGTGTCATTTCATTAACATTTAGGTCATTTTGTGTATCCCAACGGTTATTCTAAGCACTTTTTGTTCTTAACCGACATAGTTCATCCAATAAGTGCATTTGTGTCATTAGATTAAGATTTAGGTCACTTTGTGCATCTCAAGGCTTATTCTAATCCAACTTCGTTCTAAAGCAGTGTAGTTCATCCAATAAGTGCATTTGTGTCATTGGATTAACATTTACGTCATTTTGTGCATCCCAAGGTTTATTCTAATCACTTTTGGTTCTTAAGCAATGTATTTCATCTAAAAAGTGTGTTGGTGTTATTGGATTAACATTTAGGTCATTTTGTGCGTCCCAAGGCATATTATAATCCATTTTCGTTCTTATGGAATGTATTTCATCCAAAAAGTGCGTTTGTGTTATTAGATTTACATTTATGTCCTTTTGTGCATCCTAAGGCTTATTCTATCCATTTTCATTCTTAAAGAATGTATCTCATCCAAAAAGTGTGTTTGAGTCATTGGATTAACATTTACGTCATTTTGTGCATCCCAAGGCTTATTCTAATCACATTTCGTTCTTAAGGAATGTATTTCATTTAAAAAGTGCGTTTGTGTCATTTCATAAACATTTAGGTCATTTTATGTATCCCAACGCTTATTGTAAGCACTTTTTGTTCTTAACCAACATAGTTCATCCAATAAGTGCATTTGTGTCATTAGATTAACATTTAGGTCACTTTGTGCATCTCAAGGCTTATTCTAATCCATCTTCGTTCTAAAGCAGTGTAGTTCATCCATAAGTGCATTTGTGTCATTGGATTAACATTTACGTCATTTTGTGCATCCCAAGGTTTATTCTAATCACTTTTGGTTCTTAAGCAATGTATTTCATCTAAAAAGTGTGTTGGTGTTCTTGGATTAACATTTAGGTCATTTTGTGCATCCCAAGGCATATTATAATCCATTTTCGTTCTTAAGGAATGTATTTCATCCAAAAAGTGCGTTTGTGTTATTAGATTTACATTTACGTCCTTTTGTGCATCCTAAGGCTTATTCTATCCATTTTCATTCTTAAAGAATGTATCTCATCCAAAAAGTGTGTTTGAGTCATTGGATTAACATTTACGTCATTTTGTGCATCCCAAGGCTTATTCTATTCACTTTTCGTTCTTAAGGAATGTATTTCATTTAAAAAGTGCGTTTGTGTCATTTCATTAACATTTAGGTCATTTTGTGTATCCCAACGCTTATTCTAAGCACTTTTTGTTCTTAACCCACATAGTTCATCCAATAAGTGCATTTGTGTCATTAGATTAACATTTAGGTCACTTTGTGCATCTCAAGGCTTATTCTAATCCAACTTCGTTCTAAAGCAGTGTAGTTCATCCATAAGTGCATTTGTGTCATTGGATTAACATTTACATCATTTTGTGCATCCCAAGGTTTATTCTAATCACTTTTGGTTCTTAAGCAATGTATTTCATCTAAAAAGTGTGTTGGTGTTGTTGGATTAACATTTGGTCATTTAGTGCGTCCCAAGGCATATTATAATCCATTTTCGTTCTTAAGGAATGTATTTCATCTAAAAAGTGTGTTTGTGTTAGTAAATTAACACATACGTCATTTTGTGCATCCCAAGGCTTATTCTTATCCATTTTCATTCTAAAAGAATGTATCTCATCCAAAAAGTGTGTTTGAGTCATTGGATTAACATTTACGTCATTTTGTGCATCGCAAGGTTTATTCTTAACCATTTGCATTCATAAGGAATGTATCTCATCCAAAAAGTGTGTTTGAGTCATTGGATTAACATTTACGTCATTTTGTACATCCCAAGGATTATTGTAATCACTTTTCGTTCTTAACAAATGTATTTGATCCAAAAAGGAGGTTTGTGTCATTCGAATAACATTTACGTCATTTTGTGCATCCCAAAGCTTACTCTTATCACTTTTCGTTCTAAAGGAATGTATCTCATCCAAAAAGAGTGTTTGAGTCATTGGATTAACATTTACATCATTTTGTGCATCCCATGGTTTATTCTAATCACTTTTGGTTCTTAAGCAATGTATTTCATCTAAAAAGTGTGTTGGTGTTATTGGATTAACATTTAGGTCATTTTGTACGTCCCAAGGCATATTATAATCCATTTTCGTTCTTAAGGAAGGTATTTCATCCAAAAAGTGCGTTTGTGTGATTAGATTTACATTTACGTCCTTTTGTGCATCCCAAGGCTTATTCTATCCATTTTCATTCTTAAAGAATGTATCTCATCCAAAAAGTGTGTTTGAGTTATTGGATTAACATTTACGTCATTTTGTGCATCCCAAGGCTTATTCTAATCACTTTTCGTTCTTAAGGAATGTATTTCATTTAAAAAGTGCGTTTGTGTCATTTCATTAACATTTAGGTCATTTTGTGTATCCCAACGGTTATTCTAAGCACTTTTTGTTCTTAACCGACATAGTTCATCCAATAAGTGCATTTGTGTCATTAGATTAAGATTTAGGTCACTTTGTGCATCTCAAGGCTTATTCTAATCCAACTTCGTTCTAAAGCAGTGTAGTTCATCCAATAAGTGCATTTTTGTCATTGGATTAACATTTACGTCATTTTGTGCATCCCAAGGTTTATTCTAATCACTTTTGGTTCTTAAGCAATGTATTTCATCTAAAAAGTGTGTTGGTGTTATTGGATTAACATTTAGGTCATTTTGTACGTCCCAAGGCATATTATAATCCATTTTCGTTCTTAAGGAAGGTATTTCATCCAAAAAGTGCGTTTGTGTTATTAGATTTACATTTACGTCCTTTTGTGCATCCCAAGGCTTATTCTATCCATTTTCATTCTTAAAGAATGTATCTCATCCAAAAAGTGTGTTTGAGTTATTGGATTAACATTTACGTCATTTTGTGCATCCCAAGGCTTATTCTAATCACTTTTCGTTCTTAAGGAATGTATTTCATTTAAAAAGTGCGTTTGTGTCATTTCATTAACATTTAGGTCATTTTGTGTATCCCAACGGTTATTCTAAGCACTTTTTGTTCTTAACCGACATAGTTCATCCAATAAGTGCATTTGTGTCATTAGATTAAGATTTAGGTCACTTTGTGCATCTCAAGGCTTATTCTAATCCAACTTCGTTCTAAAGCAGTGTAGTTCATCCAATAAGTGCATTTGTGTCATTGGATTAACATTTACGTCATTTTGTGCATCCCAAGGTTTATTCTAATCACTTTTGGTTCTTAAGCAATGTATTTCATCTAAAAAGTGTGTTGGTGTTATTGGATTAACATTTAGGTCATTTTGTGCGTCCCAAGGCATATTATAATCCATTTTCGTTCTTATGGAATGTATTTCATCCAAAAAGTGCGTTTGTGTTATTAGATTTACATTTATGTCCTTTTGTGCATCCTAAGGCTTATTCTATCCATTTTCATTCTTAAAGAATGTATCTCATCCAAAAAGTGTGTTTGAGTCATTGGATTAACATTTACGTCATTTTGTGCATCCCAAGGCTTATTCTAATCACATTTCGTTCTTAAGGAATGTATTTCATTTAAAAAGTGCGTTTGTGTCATTTCATAAACATTTAGGTCATTTTATGTATCCCAACGCTTATTGTAAGCACTTTTTGTTCTTAACCAACATAGTTCATCCAATAAGTGCATTTGTGTCATTAGATTAACATTTAGGTCACTTTGTGCATCTCAAGGCTTATTCTAATCCATCTTCGTTCTAAAGCAGTGTAGTTCATCCATAAGTGCATTTGTGTCATTGGATTAACATTTACGTCATTTTGTGCATCCCAAGGTTTATTCTAATCACTTTTGGTTCTTAAGCAATGTATTTCATCTAAAAAGTGTGTTGGTGTTCTTGGATTAACATTTAGGTCATTTTGTGCATCCCAAGGCATATTATAATCCATTTTCGTTCTTAAGGAATGTATTTCATCCAAAAAGTGCGTTTGTGTTATGAGATTTACATTTACGTCCTTTTGTGCATCCTAAGGCTTATTCTATCCATTTTCATTCTTAAAGAATGTATCTCATCCAAAAAGTGTGTTTGAGTCATTGGATTAACATTTACGTCATTTTGTGCATCCCAAGGCTTATTCTATTCACTTTTCGTTCTTAAGGAATGTATTTCATTTAAAAAGTGCGTTTGTGTCATTTCATTAACATTTAGGTCATTTTGTGTATCCCAACGCTTATTCTAAGCACTTTTTGTTCTTAACCCACATAGTTCATCCAATAAGTGCATTTGTGTCATTAGATTAACATTTAGGTCACTTTGTGCATCTCAAGGCTTATTCTAATCCAACTTCGTTCTAAAGCAGTGTAGTTCATCCATAAGTGCATTTGTGTCATTGGATTAACATTTACATCATTTTGTGCATCCCAAGGTTTATTCTAATCACTTTTGGTTCTTAAGCAATGTATTTCATCTAAAAAGTGTGTTGGTGTTGTTGGATTAACATTTGGTCATTTAGTGCGTCCCAAGGCATATTATAATCCATTTTCGTTCTTAAGGAATGTATTTCATCTAAAAAGTGTGTTTGTGTTAGTAAATTAACACATACGTCATTTTGTGCATCCCAAGGCTTATTCTTATCCATTTTCATTCTAAAAGAATGTATCTCATCCAAAAAGTGTGTTTGAGTCATTGGATTAACATTTACGTCATTTTGTGCATCGCAAGGTTTATTCTTAACCATTTGCATTCATAAGGAATGTATCTCATCCAAAAAGTGTGTTTGAGTCATTGGATTAACATTTACGTCATTTTGTACATCCCAAGGATTATTGTAATCACTTTTCGTTCTTAACAAATGTATTTGATCCAAAAAGGAGGTTTGTGTCATTCGAATAACATTTACGTCATTTTGTGCATCCCAAAGCTTAGTCTTATCACTTTTCGTTCTAAAGGAATGTATCTCATCCAAAAAGAGTGTTTGAGTCATTGGATTAACATTTACGTCATTTTGTGCATCCCAAGGTTTATTATAATCACTTTTGGTTCTTAAGCAATGTATTTCATCTAAAAAGTGTGTTGGTGTTATTGGATTAACATTTAGGTCATTTTGTACGTCCCAAGGCATATTATAATCCATTTTCGTTCTTAAGGAAGGTATTTCATCCAAAAAGTGCGTTTGTGTGATTAGATTTACATTTACGTCCTTTTGTGCATCCCAAGGCTTATTCTATCCATTTTCATTCTTAAAGAATGCATCTCATCCAAAAAGTGTGTTTGAGTTATTGGATTAACATTTACGTCATTTTGTGCATCCCAAGGCTTATTCTAATCACTTTTCGTTCTTAAGGAATGTATTTCATTTAAAAAGTGCGTTTGTGTCATTTCATTAATATTTAGGTCATTTTGTGTATCCCAACGGTTATTCTAAGCACTTTTTGTTCTTAACCGACATAGTTCATCCAATAAGTGCATTTGTGTCATTAGATTAAGATTTAGGTCACTTTGTGCATCTCAAGGCTTATTCTAATCCAACTTCGATCTAAAGCAGTGTAGTTCATCCAATAAGTGCATTTTTGTCATTGGATTAACATTTACGTCATTTTGTGCATCCCAAGGTTTATTCTAATCACTTTTGGTTCTTAAGCAATGTATTTCATCTAAAAAGTGTGTTGGTGTTATTGGATTAACATTTAGGTCATTTTGTGCGTCCCAAGGCATATTATAATCCATTTTCGTTCTTATAAAAATGTATTTCATCCAAAAAGTGCGTTTGTGTTATTAGATTTACATTTATGTCCTTTTGTGCATCCTAAGGCTTATTCTATCCATTTTCATTCTTAAAGAATGTATCTCATCCAAAAAGTGTGTTTGAGTCATTGGATTAACATTTACGTCATTTTGTGCATCCCAAGGCTTATTCTAATCACATTTCGTTCTTAAGGAATGTATTTCATTTAAAAAGTGCGTTTGTGTCATTTCATAAACATTTAGGTCATTTTATGTATCCCAACGCTTATTGTAAGCACTTTTTGTTCTTAACCAACATAGTTCATCCAATAAGTGCATTTGTGTCATTAGATTAACATTTAGGTCACTTTGTGCATCTCAAGGCTTATTCTAATCCATCTTCGTTCTAAAGCAGTGTAGTTCATCCATAAGTGCATTTGTGTCATTGGATTAACATTTACGTCATTTTGTGCATCCCAAGGTTTATTCTAATCACTTTTGGTTCTTAAGCAATGTATTTCATCTAAAAAGTGTGTTGGTGTTCTTGGATTAACATTTAGGTCATTTTGTGCGTCCCAAGGCATATTATAATCCATTTTCGTTCTTAAGGAATTTATTTCATCCAAAAAGTGCGTTTGTGTTATTAGATTTACATTTACGTCCTTTTGTGCATCCTAAGGCTTATTCTATCCATTTTCATTCTTAAAGAATGTATCTCATCCAAAAAGTGTGTTTGAGTCATTGGATTAACATTTACGTCATTTTGTGCATCCCAAGGCTTATTCTATTCACTTTTCGTTCTTAAGGAATGTATTTCATTTAAAAAGTGCGTTTGTGTCATTTCATTAACATTTAGGTCATTTTGTGTATCCCAACGCTTATTCTAAGCACTTTTTGTTCTTAACCCACATAGTTCATCCAATAAGTGCATTTGTGTCATTAGATTAACATTTAGGTCACTTTGTGCATCTCAAGGCTTATTCTAATCCAACTTCGTTCTAAAGCAGTGTAGTTCATCCATAAGTGCATTTGTGTCATTGGATTAACATTTACATCATTTTGTGCATCCCAAGGTTTATTCTAATCACTTTTGGTTCTTAAGCAATGTATTTCATCTAAAAAGTGTGTTGGTGTTGTTGGATTAACATTTGGTCATTTAGTGCGTCCCAAGGCATATTATAATCCATTTTCGTTCTTAAGGAATGTATTTCATCTAAAAAGTGTGTTTGTGTTAGTAAATTAACACATACGTCATTTTGTGCATCCCAAGGCTTATTCTTATCCATTTTCATTCTAAAAGAATGTATCTCATCCAAAAAGTGTGTTTGAGTCATTGGATTAACATTTACGTCATTTTGTGCATCGCAAGGTTTATTCTTAACCATTTGCATTCATAAGGAATGTATCTCATCCAAAAAGTGTGTTTGAGTCATTGGATTAACATTTACGTCATTTTGTACATCCCAAGGATTATTGTAATCACTTTTCGTTCTTAACAAATGTATTTGATCCAAAAAGGAGGTTTGTGTCATTCGAATAACATTTACGTCATTTTGTGCATCCCAAAGCTTAGTCTTATCACTTTTCGTTCTAAAGGAATGTATCTCATCCAAAAAGAGTGTTTGAGTCATTGGATTAACATTTACGTCATTTTGTGCATCCCAAGGTTTATTCTAATCACTTTTGGTTCTTAAGCAATGTATTTCATCTAAAAAGTGTGTTGGTGTTATTGGATTAACATTTAGGTCATTTTGTACGTCCCAAGGCATATTATAATCCATTTTCGTTCTTAAGGAAGGTATTTCATCCAAAAAGTGCGTTTGTGTGATTAGATTTACATTTACGTCCTTTTGTGCATCCCAAGGCTTATTCTATCCATTTTCATTCTTAAAGAATGTATCTCATCCAAAAAGTGTGTTTGAGTTATTGGATTAACATTTACGTCATTTTGTGCATCCCAAGGCTTATTCTAATCACTTTTCGTTCTTAAGGAATGTATTTCATTTAAAAAGTGCGTTTGTGTCATTTCATTAATATTTAGGTCATTTTGTGTATCCCAACGGTTATTCTAAGCACTTTTTGTTCTTAACCGACATAGTTCATCCAATAAGTGCATTTGTGTCATTAGATTAAGATTTAGGTCACTTTGTGCATCTCAAGGCTTATTCTAATCCAACTTCGATCTAAAGCAGTGTAGTTCATCCAATAAGTGCATTTTTGTCATTGGATTAACATTTACGTCATTTTGTGCATCCCAAGGTTTATTCTAATCACTTTTGGTTCTTAAGCAATGTATTTCATCTAAAAAGTGTGTTGGTGTTATTGGATTAACATTTAGGTCATTTTGTGCGTCCCAAGGCATATTATAATCCATTTTCGTTCTTATGGAATGTATTTCATCCAAAAAGTGCGTTTGTGTTATTAGATTTACATTTATGTCCTTTTGTGCATCCTAAGGCTTATTCTATCCATTTTCATTCTTAAAGAATGTATCTCATCCAAAAAGTGTGTTTGAGTTATTGGATTAACATTTACGTCATTTTGTGCATCCCAAGGCTTATTCTAATCACTTTTCGTTCTTAAGGAATGTATTTCATTTAAAAAGTGCGTTTGTGTCATTTCATTAACATTTAGGTCATTTTATGTATCCCAACGGTTATTCTAAGCACTTTTTGTTCTTAACCGACATAGTTCATCCAATAAGTGCATTTGTGTCATTAGATTAACATTTAGGTCACTTTGTGCATCTCAAGGCTTATTCTAATCCAACTTCGTTCTAAAGCAGTGTAGTTCATCCAATAAGTGCATTTGTGTCATTGGATTAACATTTACGTCATTTTGTGCATCCCAAGGTTTATTCTAATCACTTTTGGTTCTTAAGCAATGTATTTCATCTAAAAAGTGTGTTGGTGTTATTGGATTAACATTTGGTCATTTAGTGCGTCCCAAGGCATATTATAATCCATTTTCGTTCTTAAGGAATGTATTTCATCCAAAAAGTGCATTTGTGTCATTAGATTTACATTTACGTCATTTTGTGCATCCCAAGGCTTATTCTTATCCATTTTCATTCTTAAAGAATGTATCTCATCCAAAAAGTGTGTTTGAGTAATTGGATTAACATTTACGTCATTTTGTGCATCCAAAGGCTTATTCTAATCACTTTTCGTTCATAAGGAATGTATTTCATTTAAAAAGTGCGTTTGTGTCATTTGATTAACATTTAGGTCATTTTGTGTATCCCAACGCTTATTCTAAGAACTTTTTGTTCTTAACCAACATAGTTCATCCAATAAGTGCATTTCTGTCGTTAGATTAACATTTAGGTCACTTTGTGCATCTCAAGGCTTATTCTAATCCAACTTCGTTCTAAAGTAGTGTAGTTCATCCAATAAGTGCATTTGTGTCATTCGATTAACATTTACGTCATTTTGTGCATCCCAAGGTTTATTCTAATCACTTTTGGTTCTTAAGCAATGTATTTCATCTAAAAAGTGTGTTGGTGTTATTGGATTAACATTTAGGTCATTTTGTACGTCCCAAGGCATATTATAATCCATTTTCGTTCTTAAGGAAGGTATTTCATCCAAAAAGTGCGTTTGTGTGATTAGATTTACATTTACGTCCTTTTGTGCATCCCAAGGCTTATTCTATCCATTTTCATTCTTAAAGAATGTATCTCATCCAAAAAGTGTGTTTGAGTTATTGGATTAACATTTACGTCATTTTGTGCATCCCAAGGCTTATTCTAATCACTTTTCGTTCTTAAGGAATGTATTTCATTTAAAAAGTGCGTTTGTGTCATTTCATTAACATTTAGGTCATTTTGTGTATCCCAACGGTTATTCTAAGCACTTTTTGTTCTTAACCGACATAGTTCATCCAATAAGTGCATTTGTGTCATTAGATTAAGATTTAGGTCACTTTGTGCATCTCAAGGCTTATTCTAATCCAACTTCGTTCTAAAGCAGTGTAGTTCATCCAATAAGTGCATTTGTGTCATTGGATTAACATTTACGTCATTTTGTGCATCCCAAGGTTTATTCTAATCACTTTTGGTTCTTAAGCAATGTATTTCATCTAAAAAGTGTGTTGGTGTTATTGGATTAACATTTAGGTCATTTTGTGAGTCCCAAGGCATATTATAATCCATTTTCGTTCTTATGGAATGTATTTCATCCAAAAAGTGCGTTTGTGTTATTAGATTTACATTTATGTCCTTTTGTGCATCCTAAGGCTTATTCTATCCATTTTCATTCTTAAAGAATGTATCTCATCCAAAAAGTGTGTTTGAGTCATTGGATTAACATTTACGTCATTTTGTGCATCCCAAGGCTTATTCTAATCACATTTCGTTCTTAAGGAATGTATTTCATTTAAAAAGTGCGTTTGTGTCATTTCATAAACATTTAGGTCATTTTATGTATCCCAACGCTTATTGTAAGCACTTTTTGTTCTTAACCAACATAGTTCATCCAATAAGTGCATTTGTGTCATTAGATTAACATTTAGGTCACTTTGTGCATCTCAAGGCTTATTCTAATCCATCTTCGTTCTAAAGCAGTGTAGTTCATCCATAAGTGCATTTGTGTCATTGGATTAACATTTACGTCATTTTGTG
>JBBPBO010000002.1:20717269-20728205 GCA_037974295.1 Cicer cuneatum | reverse complement strand
TAAGCAATGTATTTCATCTAAAAAGTGTGTTGGTGTTATTGGATTAACATTTAGGTCATTTTGTGCGTCCCAAGGCATATTATAATCCATTTTCGTTCTTATGGAATGTATTTCATCCAAAAAGTGCGTTTGTGTTATTAGATTTACATTTAAGTCCTTTTGTGCATCCTAAGGCTTATTCTATCCATTTTCATTCTTAAAGAATGTATCTCATCCAAAAAGTGTGTTTGAGTCATTGGATTAACATTTACGTCATTTTGTGCATCCCAAGGCATATTCTAATCACATTTCGTTCTTAAGGAATGTATTTCATTTAAAAAGTGCGTTTGTGTCATTTCATAAACATTTAGGTCATTTTATGTATCCCAACGCTTATTGTAAGCAGTTTTTGTTCTTAACCAACATAGTTCATCCAATAAGTGCATTTGTGTCATTAGATTAACATTTAGGTCACTTTGTGCATCTCAAGGCTTATTCTAATCCATCTTCGTTCTAAAGCAGTGTAGTTCATCCATAAGTGCATTTGTGTCATTGGATTAACATTTACGTCATTTTGTGCATCCCAAGGTTTATTCTAATCACTTTTGGTTCTTAAGCAATGTATTTCATCTAAAAAGTGTGTTGGTGTTCTTGGATTAACATTTAGGTCATTTTGTGCGTCCCAAGGCATATTATAATCCATTTTCGTTCTTAAGGAATGTATTTCATCCAAAAAGTGCGTTTGTGTTATTAGATTTACATTTACGTCCTTTTGTGCATCCTAAGGCTTATTCTATCCATTTTCATTCTTAAAGAATGTATCTCATCCAAAAAGTGTGTTTGAGTCATTGGATTAACATTTACGTCATTTTGTGCATCCCAAGGCTTATTCTATTTACTTTTCGTTCTTAAGGAATGTATTTCATTTAAAAAGTGCGTTTGTGTCATTTCATTAACATTTAGGTCATTTTGTGTATCCCAACGCTTATTCTAAGCACTTTTTGTTCTTAACCCACATAGTTCATCCAATAAGTGCATTTGTGTCATTAGATTAACATTTAGGTCACTTTGTGCATCTCAAGGCTTATTCTAATCCAACTTCGTTCTAAAGCAGTGTAGTTCATCCATAAGTGCATTTGTGTCATTGGATTAACATTTACATCATTTTGTGCATCCCAAGGTTTATTCTAATCACTTTTGGTTCTTAAGCAATGTATTTCATCTAAAAAGTGTGTTGGTGTTGTTGGATTAACATTTGGTCATTTAGTGCGTCCCAAGGCATATTATAATCCATTTTCGTTCTTAAGGAATGTATTTCATCTAAAAAGTGTGTTTGTGTTAGTAAATTAACACATACGTCATTTTGTGCATCCCAAGGCTTATTCTTATCCATTTTCATTCTAAAAGAATGTATCTCATCCAAAAAGTGTGTTTGAGTCATTGGATTAACATTTACGTCATTTTGTGCATTGCAAGGTTTATTCTTAACCATTTGCATTCATAAGGAATGTATCTCATCCAAAAAGTGTGTTTGAGTCATTGGATTAACATTTACGTCATTTTGTACATCCCAAGGATTATTGTAATCACTTTTCGTTCTTAACAAATGTATTTGATCCAAAAAGGAGGTTTGTGTCATTCGAATAACATTTACGTCATTTTGTGCATCCCAAAGCTTACTCTTATCACTTTTCGTTCTAAAGGAATGTATCTCATCCAAAAAGAGTGTTTGAGTCATTGGATTAACATTTACGTCATTTTGTGCATCCCAAGGTTTATTCTAATCACTTTTGGTTCTTAAGCAATGTATTTCATCTAAAAAGTGTGTTGGTGTTATTGGATTAACATTTAGGTCATTTTGTGCGTCCCAAGGCATATTATAATCCATTTTCGTACTTATGGAATGTATTTCATCCAAAAAGTGCGTTTGTGTTATTAGATTTACATTTATGTCCTTTTGTGCATCCTAAGGCTTATTCTATCCATTGTCATTCTTAAAGAATGTATCTCATCCAAAAAGTGTGTTTGAGTCATTGGATTAACATTTACGTCATTTTGTGCATCCCAAGGCTTATTCTAATCACTTTTCGTTCTTAAGGAATGTATTTCATTTAAAAAGTGCGTTTGTGTCATTTCATTAACATTTAGGTCATTTTGTGTATCCCAACGCTTATTCTAAGCACTTTTTGTTCTTAACCAACATAGTTCATCCAATAAGTGCATTTGTGTCATTAGATTAACATTTAGGTCACTTTGTGCATCTCAAGGCTTATTCTAATCCATCTTCGTTCTAAAGCAGTGTAATTCATCCAATAAGTTCATTTGTGTCATTGGATTAACATTTACGTCATGTTGTACATCCCAAGGTTTATTCTAATCACTTTTCGTTCTTAAGCAATGTATTTCATCTAAAAAGTGTGTTGGTGTTATTGGATTAACATTTAGGTCATTTTGTGCATCCCAAGGCATATTATAATCCATTTTCGTTCTTAAGGAATGTATTTCATCCAAAAAGTGTGTTTGTGTCAGTAAATTAACACTTATGTCATTTTGTGCATCCCAAGGCTTATTCTTATCCATTTTCATTCTTAAGGAATGTATTTCATCCAAAAAGTGTGTTTGAGTAATTGGATTAATATTTATGTCATTTTTTGCATCCCAAGGCTTATTCTTAATCATTTTCATTCATAAGGAATGTATCTCATCCAAAAAGTGTATTTGACTCATTGGATTAGCATTTACGTCATTTTGTACATCCCAAGGATTATTGTAATCCATTTTCGTTCTTAAGAAATGTATTTGATCCAAAAACTGCGTTTTCATTTTGTGTATCCCAAGGCTTACTCTATTCACTTTTCGTTCTTAAGGAATGTATTTCATCCAAAAAGTGTGTTTGAGTCATTGGATTAACATTTACGTCATTTTGTGCATCCAAAGGCTTATTCTGATCACTTTTTGTTCTTTAGAAATTTATTTGATCCAAAAAGTGCGTTTGTGTCATTGGAATAACATTTAAGTCATTTTGTGCATCCCAAGGTTTATTCTAATGACTTTTTGTTATTAAGGAATGTATTAAATTTAAAAAGTGCGTTTGTGTCATTTCATAAACATTTAGGTCATTTTATGTATCCCAACGCTTATTCTAAGCACTTTTTGATCTTAACCAACATAGTTCATCCAATAAGTGCATTTGTGTCATTAGATTAACATTTAGGTCACTTTGTGCATCTCAAGGCTTATTCTAATCCATCTTCGTTCTAAAGCAGTGTAGTTCATCCATAAGTGCATTTGTGTCATTGGATTAACATTTACGTCATTTTGTGCATCCCAAGGTTTATTCTAATCACTTTTGGTTCTTAAGCAATGTATTTCATCTAAAAAGTGTGTTGGTGTTATTGGATTAACATTTAGGTCATTTTGTGCGTCCCAAGGCATATTATAATCCATTTTCGTTCTTAAGGAATGTATTTCATCCAAAAAGTGCGTTTGTGTTATTAGATTTACATTTACGTCCTTTTGTGCATCCCAAGGCTTATTCTATCCATTTTCATTCGTAAAGAATGTATCTCATCCAAAAAGTGTGTTTGAGTCATTGGATTAACATTTACGTCATTTTGTGCATCCCAAGGCTTATTCTAATCACTTTTCGTTCTTAAGGAATGTATTTCATTTAAAAAGTGCGTTTGTGTCATTTCATTAACATTTAGGTCATTTTGTGTATCCCAACGCTTATTCTAAGCACTTTTTGTTCTTAACCAACATAGTTCATCCAATAAGTGCATTTGTGTCATTAGATTAACATTTAGGTCACTTTGTGCATCTCAAGACTTATTCTAATCCAACTTCATTCTAAAGCAGTGTAGTTCATCCATAAGTGCATTTGTGTCATTGGATTAACATTTACGTCATTTTGTGCATCCCAAGGTTTATTCTAATCACTTTTGGTTCTTAAGCAATGTATTTCATCTAAAAAGTGTGTTGGTGTTGTTGGATTAACATTTGGTCATTTAGTGCGTCCCAAGGCATATTATAATCCATTTTCGTTCTTAAGGAATGTATTTCATCCAAAAAGTGTGTTTGTATCAGTAAATTAACACTTACGTCATTTTGTGCATCCCAAGGCTTATTCTTATCCATTTTCATTCTTAAGGAATGTATTTCATCCAAAAAGTGTGTTTGAGTAATTGGATTAATATTTACGTCATTTTTTGCATCCCAAGGCTTATTCTTAATCATTTTAATTCATAAGGAATGTATCTCATCCAAAAAGTGTATTTGACTCATTGGATTAGCATTTACGTCATTTTGTACATCCCAAGGATTATTGTAATCCATTTTCGTTCTTAAGAAATGTATTTGATCCAAAAACTGCGTTTTCATTTTGTGTATCCCAAGGCTTACTCTATTCACTTTTCGTTCTTAAGGAATGTATTTCATCCAAAAAGTGTGTTTGAGTCATTGGATTAACATTTACGTCATTTTGTGCATCCAAAGGCTTATTCTGATCACTTTTTGTTCTTTAGAAATTTATTTGATCCAAAAAGTGCGTTTGTGTCATTGGAATAACATTTAAGTCATTTTGTGCATCCCAAGGTTTATTCTAATGACTTTTTGTTATTAAGGAATGTATTAAATTTAAAAAGTGCGTTTGTGTCATTTCATAAACATTTAGGTCATTTTATGTATCCCAACGCTTATTCTAAGCACTTTTTGTTCTTAAACAACATAGTTCATCCAATAAGTGCATTTGTGTCATTAGATTAACATTTAGGTCACTTTGTGCATCTCAAGGCTTATTCTAATCCATCTTCGTTCTAAAGCAGTGTAGTTCATCCATAAGTGCATTTGTGTCATTGGATTAACATTTACGTCATTTTGTGTATCCCAAGGTTTATTCTAATCACTTTTGGTTCTTAAGCAATGTATTTCATCTAAAAAGTGTGTTGGTGTTATTGGATTAACATTTAGGTCATTTTGTGCGTCCCAAGGCATATTATAATCCATTTTCGTTCTTAAGGAATGTATTTCATCCAAAAAGTGCGTTTGTGTTATTAGATTTACATTTACGTCCTTTTGTGCATCCCAAGGCTTATTCTATCCATTTTCATTCGTAAAGAATGTATCTCATCCAAAAAGTGTGTTTGAGTCATTGGATTAACATTTACGTCATTTTGTGCATCCCAAGGCTTATTCTAATCACTTTTCGTTCTTAAGGAATGTATTTCATTTAAAAAGTGCGTTTGTGTCATTTCATTAACATTTAGGTCATTTTGTGTATCCCAACGCTTATTCTAAGCACTTTTTGTTCTTAACCAACATAGTTCATCCAATAAGTGCATTTGTGTCATTAGATTAACATTTAGGTCACTTTGTGCATCTCAAGGCTTATTCTAATCCAACTTCGTTCTAAAGCAGTGTAGTTCATCCATAAGTGCATTTGTGTCATTGGATTAACATTTACGTCATTTTGTGCATCCCAAGGTTTATTCTAATCACTTTTGGTTCTTAAGCAATGTATTTCATCCAAAAAGTGTGTTTGAGTCATTGGATTAACATTTACGTCATTTTGTGCATCCAAAGGCTTATTCTAATCACTTTTCGTTCTTAAGAAATTTATTTGATCCAAAAAGTGCGTTTGTGTCATTGGAATAACATTTACGTCATTTTGTGCATCCCAAGGCTCATTCTAATCACTTTTGGTTCTTAAGGAATGTATTTCATTTACAAAGTGCGTTAGTGTCATTTCATTAACATTTAGGTCATTTTGTGTATCCCAACGCTTATTCTAAGCACTTTTTGTTCTTAACCAACATAGTTCATCCAATAAGTGCATTTGTGTCATTAGATTAACATTTAGGTCACTTTGTGCATCTCAAGGCTTATTCTAATCCAACTTCGTTCTAAACCAGTGTAGTTCATCCAATAAGTGCATTTGTGTCCTTGGATTAACATTTACGTCATTTTGTGCATCCCAAGGTTTATTCTAATCACTTTTGGTTCTTAAGCAATGTATTTCATCTAAAAAGTGTGTTGGTGTTATTGGATTAACATTTGGTCATTTAATGCGTCCCAAGGCATATTATAATCCATTTTTCGTTCTTAAGGAATGTATTTCATCCAAAAAGTGTGTTTGTGTTAGTAAATTAACACATACGTCATTTTGTGCATCCCAAGGCTTATTCTTATCCATTTTCATTCTAAAAGAATGTATCTCATCCAAAAAGTGTGTTTGAGTCATTGGATTAACATTTACGTCATTTTGTGCATCGCAAGGTTTATTCTTAACCATTTGCATTCATAGGGAATGTATCTCATCCGAAAAGTGTGTTTGAGTCATTGGATTAACATTTATGTCATTTTGTACATCCCAAGGATTATTGCAATCACTTTTCGTTCTTAAGAAATGTATTTGATCCAAAAAGTGAGTTTGTGTCATTCGAATAACATTTACGTCATTTTGTGCATCCCAAGGCTTACTCTAATCACTTTTCGTTCTAAAGGAATGTATCTCATCCAAAAAGAGTGTTTGAGTCATTGGATAAACATTTACGTCATTTTGTGCATCCCAAGGATTATTCTAATCAGTTTTCGCTCTTAAGGAATGTATTTCATCCAAAAAGTGTGTTTGAGTCATTGGATTAACATTTACGTCATTTTGTGCATCCAAAGGCTTATTCTAATCACTTTTCGTTCCTAAGAAATTTATTTGATCCAAAAAGTGCGTTTGTGTATTTGGAATAACATTTAGGTCATTTTGTGCATCCCAAGGCTTATTCTACTCACTTTTGGTTCTTAAGGAATGTATTTCATTTAAAAAGTGCGTTTGTGTCATTTCATTACCATTTAGGTCATTTTGTGTATCCCAACGCTTATTCTAAGCACTTTTTGTTCTTAACCAACATAGTTCATCCAATATGTGCATTTGTTTCATTAGATTAACATTTACGTCACTTTGTGCATCTCAAGGATTATTCTAATCCGTCTTCGTTCTAAAGTAGTGTAGTTCATCCAATAAGTTCATTTGTGTCGTTGGATTAACATTTACGTCATTTTGTGCATCCCAAGGTTTATTCTAATCACTTTTGGTTCTTAAGCAATGTATTTCATCTAAAAAGTGTGTTGGTGTTATTGGATTAACATTTAGGTCATTTTGTGCGTCCCAAGGCAAATTATAATCCATTTTCGTTCTTAAGGAATGTATTTCATCCAAAAAGTGCGTTTGTGTTATTAGATTTACATTTACGTCCTTTTGTGCATCCCAAGGCTTATTCTTATCCATTTTCATTCTTAAAGAATGTATCTCATCCAAAAAGTGTGTTTGAGTCATTGGATTAACATTTACGTCATTTTGTGCATCGCAAGGTTTATTCTTAACCATTTGCATTCATAAGGAATGTATCTCATCCAAAAAGTGTGTTTGAGTCATTGGATTAACATTTACGTCATTTTGTGCATCCAAAGGCTTATTCTAATCACTTTTCGTTCTTAAGAAATTTATTTGATCCAAAAAGTGCGTTTGTGTCATTGGAATAACATTTACGTCATTTTGTGCATCCCAAGGCTTATTCTAATCACTTTTGGTTCTTAAGGAATGTATATCATTTAAAAAGTGCGTTTGTGTCATTTCATTAACATTTAGGTCATTTTGTGTATCCCAACGCTTATTCTAAGCACTTTTTGTTCTTAACCAACATAGTTCATCCAATAAGTGCATTTGTGTCATTAGATTAACATTTAGGTCACTTTGTGCATCTCAAGGCTTATTCTAATCCATCTTCGTTCTAAAGCAGTGTAGTTCATCCAATAAGTTCATTTGTGTCATTGGATTAACATTTACGTCATTTTGTACATCCCAAGGTTTATTCTAATCACTTTTGGTTCTTAAGCAATGTATTTCATCTAAAAAGTGTGTTGGTGTTATAGGATTAACATTTAGGTCATTTTGTGCATCCCAAGGCATATTATAATCCATTTTCGTTCTTAAGGAATGTATTTCATCCAAAAAGTGTGTTTGTGTCAGTAAATTAACACTTACGTCATTTTGTGCATCCCAAGGCTTATTCTTATCCATTTTCATTCTTAAGGAATGTATTTCATCCAAAAAGTGTGTTTGAGTAATTGGATTAATATTTACGTCATTTTGTGCATCCCAAGGCTTATTCTTAACCATTTTCATTCATAAGGAATGTATCTCATCCAAAAAGTGTATTTAACTCATTGGATTAACATTTAGGTCATTTTGTACATCCCAAGGATTATTGTAATCCATTTTCGTTCTTAAGAAATGTATTTGATCCAAAAACTGCGTTTTCATTTTGTGTATCCCAAGGCTTACTCAATTCACTTTTTGTTCTTAAGGAATGTATCTCATCCAGAAAGAGTGTTTGAGTCATTGGATTAACATTTACGTTATTTTGTGCATCCCAACGATTATTCTAATCACTTTTCGCTCTTAAGGAATGTATTTCATCGAAAAAGTGTGTTTGAGTCATTGGATTAACATTTATGTCATTTTGTGCATCCAAAGGCTTACTCTAATCACTTTTCGTTCTTAAGAAATGTATTTCATCCAAAAAGTGCGTTTGTGTCATTGGAATAACATTTACGTCATTTTGTGCATCCCAAGGCTTATTCTAATCACTTTTGGTTCTTAAGGAATGTATTTCATTTAAAAAGTGCGTTTGTGTCATTTCATTAACATTTAGGTCATTTTGTGCATCCCAACGCTTATTCAAAGCACTTTTTATTCTTAACCAACATAGTTCATCCAATAAGTGCATTTGTTTCATTAGATTAACATTTAGGTCAATTTGTGCATCTCAAGGCTTATTCTAATCCATCTTCGTTCTAAAGCAGTGTAGTTCATCCGATAAGTGCATTTTTGTCATTGGATTAACATTTACGTCATTTTGTGCATCCCAAGGTTTATTCTAATCACTTTTCGTTCTTAAGCAATGTATTTCTTCTAAAAAGTGTGTTGGTGTTATTGGATTAACATTTCGGTCATTTGATGCATCCGAAGGCATATTATAATCCATTTTCGTTCTTAAGGAATATATTTCATCCAAAAAGTGCGTTTGTATCATTAGATTAATAATTACCTCATTTTGTGCATCCCAGGGCTTATTATTATCCATTTTCATTCTTAAGGAATATATCTTATTCAAAAACTGCCTTTCTGTCATTGGATTATTATTTAGGTCATTTTGTGCATCCCAAGGTTTATTCTAATCACTTTTCGTTTTAAAGGAATCTATTTTATTTAAAAAGTGCGTTTGTGTCATTTAATTAACATTTAGGTCATTTTGTGCATCCAAGGCTTATTCTAATCCATTTTTGTTCTAAACCAATGTAGTTGATCGAATAAGTGCATGTCTCATTGGGTTAACATTAAGGTCATTTTGTGCATCCCAAAGCTTATTCTAATCCATCTTCGTTCTAAAACAGTGTAGTTCATCCAACAATTGCATTTGTGTTATTGGCATAACATTAACGTCATTTTGTGCATCCCAGGACTTAATCTAATCACTTTTCGTTCTTAAGAAATGTATTTGATCCAAAAAGTGCGTTTGTGTCATTGGAATAACATTTAGGTCATTTTGTGCATCCCAAGGCTTATTCTAATCACTTTTGGTTCTTAAGGAATGTATTTCATTTAAAAAGTGCGTTTGTGTCATTTGATTAACATTTAGGTCATTTTGTGCATCCCAACGAATACTCAAATCACTTTTTGTTCTTAACCAACATAGTTCATCCAAAAAAGTACACTTGTGTCATTGCA
Organism: Cicer cuneatum; assembly: GCA_037974295.1. Classification (NCBI taxonomy): domain Eukaryota; kingdom Viridiplantae; phylum Streptophyta; class Magnoliopsida; order Fabales; family Fabaceae; genus Cicer; species Cicer cuneatum. Next base: position 20,718,445 of record JBBPBO010000002.1, on the reverse strand, counting down.
TTAACATTTATGTCATTTTGTGCATCTCAAGGCTTATTCTAATCTATCTTTGTTCTAAAGTAAGGTAGTTCATCCGATAAATGCATTTGTGTTATTGGATTAACATTTCCGTCAATTTGGGCATCCCAAGGTTTATTCTAATCACTTTTCGTTCATTAGCAAAATATTTCATCCAATAAGTGAATTTGTGTTATTGGATTAACATTTACGTCATTTTGTGCATCCTAAGACTTATACTAATAACTTTTCTTTCTTAAAGAATGTATTTCATCCAAAAAGTGCGTTTGTGTCATTTGATTAACATTTAGGTCATTTTGTGCATCCCAAAGCTTATTCTAATCCATTTTTGTTCTAAACCAATATAGTTCATCGAATAAGTGCATATATCTCATAGGATATGCATTTAGGCAATTTTGTGCATCCCAAGGCTTATTCTAATCCACCTTCGTTCTAAAATAGTGTAGTTCATCCAATAAGTGCATTTGTGTTATTTGATTAACATTTACGTCATTTTGTGCATCCCAAGGCTTATTCTTAACCATTTTCAATCATACGGAATGTATCTCATCCAGAAAGTGTGTTCGAGTCATTGGATTAACATTTACGTCATTCTATACATCCCAAGTATTATTGTAATCACTTTTCGTTCTTAAGAAATGTATTTGATCCAAAAACTGCGTTTGTGTCATTGGAATAACATTTACGTCATTTTGTGCATCCCAACGCTTACTCTAGTCACTTTTCGTTCTGATGGAATGTATCTCATCCAAAAAGAGTGTTTGAGTCATTGGATTGACATTTAGGTCATTTTGTGCATCCCAACGCATATTCAAATCACTTTTTGTTCTTAACCAACATAGTTCATCCAAAAAAGTGCACTTGTGTCATTGGATTAACATTTATGTCATTTTCTGCATCTCAAGGCTTATTCTAATCCATCTTCGTTCTAAAGTAAGGTAGTTCATCCGATAAATGCATTTGTGTCATTGGATTAACATTTACGTCAATTTGGGCATCCCAAGGTTTATTCTAATCACTTTTCGTTCATAAGCAAAATATTTCATCCAATAAGTGAATTTGTGTTATTGGATTAACATTTACGTCATTTTGGGCATCCTAAGACTTATACTAATAACTTTTCTTTCTTAAAGAATGTATTTCATCCAAAAAGTGCGT